>CM039680.1:179875040-180092540 GCA_022537955.1 Schmidtea mediterranea
ATTATTATTATTATTATTATTATTATTATTATTATTATTATTATTATTATTATTATTATTAGGTTGTCATATTAAGACAGTAATGACAAATTTTATTGTTTAATGTTGAAGATACCTCGATAAAATAATTAAATAATTGTTAAAGTGAACAGAATTAATAGGTGGAAGTTGTAAATTAAGAGAAAACATGTCATGTACTCTGAAAAACAGAAATTGAAAAAGAGAGAAAAATTAGAATTAGGCTGCAGCTAGAAAGATAATTATATTTAAGTATCATTAGGTAAGGGAATATAAAAGGGAAATTCAGATTGGATTCAGAAAGTAATAAAAGAATAAGAAGCACAAAGAGAGTGTTGGAGAGTAAAACACGACAGGTTAAAGAAAACCGGTGATTTTTATTGAAAAGAATGTCAAAATAAAGAAGCATTTGAATTTGTAAAGTCATTATCGAGAGTTTCGAGGGATTTCAAGTCAAAGCTAAAAGAGCAACTACATCGACTTTATCGAATATTGAAACCAGAATCAGCAGTTAAGTAGTTGCGAATTCCAAAGTATATTACAAAGTGCTATTCATTCCGTAGGGTCGTAATAATCACTTAACATATGTTGTTGTGATATTGAATTATTTGTGTCATTGTAATTTGGTAATCAGCTATATTGGTCAATAAAAATTTATATTTTCTGGAATTGGATTTTATTATTAGCATGCTTCGAAATCAGATCAATACTTATTAATTTCGCATTCCATGGAAGAATAATTTTACCCAAAATTACCAATCCGAATAGCAATGTCATAAGGAATTCAAATTTGTCAATAGTAGTAAGATGTGAATCCCTGATGTACAGCGTACTACTTTCCTCTCCCCTGCCATCTTGAATTTTTCAAATATTTTGCTATGCTTATAAAAATGGCATATCTAAATTACTAAATTATTTAAGAATTTGTTAAATGTTATCCAAATTACTATGTTTTTACTAACACGCCAATGAATATGTTTAATGTTACTCAAAATAATCATATATCTGACAAATATACATAAATTACATAAGAAATGATACCAAAATATTTTTACAAATAAAAATTCCAATGAATCTGCTGAGTAGCTTAAAACTGAAATCAGTAGCCAAATTTTTCCTACCGTATGTGTCAGCTCCAGATAAAATTACTAAAATAAACAATAAAAAACGAATAACTCTAATTCTTATATGATAAATTATTTTAAAAATTCTAATGACTATTTATGCTCCGGGAAATTAGCTTACATAGTTATTTATTTAAATGACATTTATATAAATGATTCAGCTATCGACAAAAAAAGATAATAAGGTTTATCTAAATCAGCCCAGCCAGGCAAAATGTAGAGCATCCAAAATTTAGTAAAAATGTCAAAGTTTATATTTATTTAGATTTGTATAAAAGTTTTTTCGATCTATTAAATTTTAAATATTTTAAGGATTTTTTTGTTTTTCACCTCTGATTTCTTTATAAGTGACATAATATTTTCTACAAAATTTGACTATGCAAATATTATGTCACTTTTAAATATTTTAAAATCACCAATACCTCGCTTTGCGTCGTTAGATTTTCGAAGTTGCGTTTTTTTAGGTTCGAGTCTTTAATTTTTTTTTAGAAATTTTCTTTTTTTTTAAATACACTTTTATTCTAATTGCACCATGCCATCAAAACTCGGGGATTATTTTCACTTTATTTTGCTAATTTTAGAGTACAGTTTCAATTATGTATACATACATACTCTATTTGTTCCCAAGAGTCAGCGCAAGTATACAGTGGTCATCGCGTGACAATCACGTGCTCTTAAAAATATGCTTTGTGATTAGTTTTTTACTTGCGGGGATGCACCGACGCGATCTATTTAACAGGGCAGTATTAGTTTGCTATTCGCGAGGTTTGGTTGGTGTGGGCGTACGGTTTTGATATAAATTAATGATGATAATATGTTAAAAATAGACTTATTAAATATAGTAAAGAAAAATAAACAAAAATATGACAAATATATAATTGCTGAAATGGAAAAAATACAAATTTCACGTTTTCTGACAACTCATCAACATTAACTGGGTGGCCAGGAGCATTGTCTACTAGGACCAAAGCCTTGAAGTTTAAGTTTTCCTTGTTGCAATAAGCTTTAATTTCTGGAATTTGTTGGGTTATTATTATTGAAAGTCGGTTCCTTCTGACTCCTCGTGTCCTTTTAGAATCAAATAAGCAAAACCAACACAGAATAATTTCATTTGCACTTTATCACAGTTACAAATCAATCCGATTTATTACAATGTTTTGTAATTACAATTTGTGAGTTATTTGCACCCTTCAACCACCGAATAAATTTGATCACTTTCATGATTTCCCTTTTCCTTTTATACTACTACTCAGACTGTTTTCATACAATTGTCAACAACATTTGCTACATTATTAAATTAGTGAAAATAATTACTTCCCACAGACCACCTTAGCCGACATTTGTCAACAACGTTTGCTCCATTACTAAATTACCAATTAGGAAATAATTACCTCTCCATAGATCAGTGGCACCCATTTAATATTGTTTAGGCCAATTTACCCTTTTATATTATTCCGCCTACACGCTGGGTTATCCTCATCTCTCGGGTTTCCCATTGCTTCGGACTTCCCATTGACTCGGGCTTCCCATTAGTAATTAATTTTTTAAATTAATTTCTTTTTTTGTCTTATATTAATTTCTAGGGACCCCTCACTAAATTTTTATTATTATTTCTAGACTCGTCTGTCAATTTGGCGTTCAACCATACCAATTTCCCTCGATCAATACTACTTTCGAATTTTTGTATATTTTTTAATTAATGTTGCACTTTTACCATTTTGGTGTTTTATTGACTTTACTGTGCTTTTTTCGTAATACCCCAACACATCTATCTTAACCATCTTTAAAACTGTTCCATCAATACTAATTATTATTATAATCATATAGTTGTGACCACCTGACTATGAAGAAAATCGATTTCAACAAGAAATTCCATTCTATTTTTAGAACATAATTTCTTGTTCTCACACCACAATTCGTGGTGAGAAAGGATCACTTTTAATGATTATTATTTTGGAAATTTTTCGTTTTATCCTTTTTTTCTTGATGAAATTTTTATCAAAAATAATCATGATGTTGATGGAAGGATAGAATATTTTTATTTATAACAAAAAAGTTATTAACATTAAATGATATAAAATGATGTGTAAAATATTTTTATTAATAATAAAATTCATAATCATAAAATAATGTAAATTGCGTATGAAAATTTCTAAATTGAAATGGTACATATGATAGTTTTATAAATGAATTAAACGATAAAATTTTGTTGAATATTATCAGTAAAACGGAAGGTTATGAAGGAAAATGATTTCGAATAAGGGAATAACTACTTACTCAAATCTTTTTTATGAAAGTTGTTTTAAGTTTGACTTTACTGGCTTTGATTTTTTTTCTCGTTCTGGATTTCACTTTCATTTAATCTGGATTTTTGTTCATCCCTCATCTATATTTCACGGCTGCCCCTCCTCCGATTCACTAGATCAAGTCCAGTAGTGAAATTCATTTCATTTACTTGTATGCTGTAGGTGTCATAAAAATTAAAATTAGAAATTTTTTTTAAATATCATCAATATAATCGAAATGAAATTTTAATTAAATAAAATGAGAATGATGCACTTCGATCATAAAGGAAATTCGACTCTATCGAAATATGTCAAATGAATGCTATGAACTAAAAACGTCCATAAGATTCAATTGACTTGTAGAATAAAGGTTTGAGAAGTCTCTAAAATTTAAATCACAATGTTTCCTTTCATAGCTAATTATATTAATTGACAATGGGGTATAAAATAAAATACGATTAAATCGAATGATGAGGTTTTTAATAAATAAAATAACTTTACAATAGTGCACGAGTAAAAGATAAAAAATTTAAAAAGTGACATAAAATCAAAAACTACGTGCTGAATAATTTTGCTAGAAAATTTTCAGGACTTTATAAAACTTTAATAAATTACATATAGGTCGATATTCTGTCGATTTGGTATCGACTTATATAGTATAGCTTTTCACGAATGTTTTTTGATGTGCTAAAACAAACTGCCTACACTATTTTTCCAAATTTGGCTACTTTGCTCCTACTTGTTAGATTTCGATTTTTTCTTTTTTGTAATGTTCCAAATTTAGTTTAGAGTTTTATTCTGGTACTGTTTTTTGTGTAAATTTGGAGCCAATTTGATAAATTTTGATGATTTTTCTAATTTTTATCTTTTTTATTAAATTTTTAATATTTCTATTAGTTTTTATCCTTTTGGTCGAATAATAGGTGATATTTCATCATTTTTCGTGAAATAAAATTTTCCATTGTAAATTCTTGTCGGTTATCGTCCAAAATCAACTAAATTTCTATACATTTTAAAGTTTTTTCCCAACACAAGTTTAAATATGTATTTTTCAAGATTTATTTGTAACCAAAATTGCTTTTCTAAATACATTTTCTATAAGATTGGATTTTTAATATTACATAGATTTTATTGTTGTCTAACAATTTATTTTTCCAAATAACAATAATAATCTTAATGAATATAAAAATATAGTGTAGAATGAAAAAATTAGCATTTTCAGTTCAAATTTTAAAAATGCAAGTTTAAGCTTTAGGGCCTCTTAATTTGTCAGATGGTAGTTGTATTAGGTTTTAATAAGTTAAATGATAAAAGTCGGTGGTTCTGACTCCACGTGCTCTATAAAGTAAAACACAATACTCTCAACGTATTTTTGTATTTACAGCTATTTATCACAAATTGCACAAGAAAATTAGTACAGCAAAAATATTATTCACAATACTACTGAGCAATTTATTCCCATCATTGCATTCATTTTTAAATTGCCATTTCGTTTTACTGACAGCATGCAGTTCATTAAGTCATCTCTAGCAAAAGCTGTTCAGATTCATTACGATTTGCCACTCGGTTACTTGCAACTGGTGTATATTTAGTAGTTCGCCTTTTTCCTTTCTTACTAGGGTTTGGCTTGTCCAGATTTCGACATTAAATAATTAATAAATGAAATTGATAACGTCTATTTTACATATCGCAACCAAAATGATGTTTTATGGCAGAGATGGCTTGAAATTGGGCAATTTTCATTTAATAGTTTTTTGTGCTTTTTCTTTGAATTTAATTAAACTTAGTGCTTTTATCTAAATGCTTATTTTTCGATTTACTTAAACAAATTATCAAATCTTAGATTTTGTTCAAAACATGATATTGATAACCAGAAAAAAACAAAAAATAATTGTTAAAATTTAGTTAATTTTTTTATTTCAGTAAGAATACAAATTTTTTTTAAAAATACTTTATTTTACTTGATGTTGATCTTATAATTTTCATTGAGTAAATGGTGGGAAATTTTTTTTCCTGTATTTCAGTGGTTATATAAATTTTGACAAAAATGCACAAAGAACTTTATGCAATGCAATAAAATGGCATAATTAGTGCGAAATTTATTTTAAAAAATAATATTTTTAGGTGGAATCAGATTAGCACGTGGGAAATTGTGAGATCAATACGAATATAATAATTTGTAATTAAAAAAGTAGAAATTAGGAAAAAATTAAAATCCCCAAGTTTGGGGAGATTTAACTAGAATTTCCCAAAATTTCAGTCCAAAATTGAATATTGGATTAAAATAGTCTGTAAAAAGAGCTGGATAATCGGAAAATCGACTAGAATGGTCGAAACTAAAGAAAAGCTTGACTAAATAACAGTTTGGAATAAATAAGTGAAGTTTTCAGTGAAGCCTAGCTAAATGTAAAAAGGCTGTTACTAATATTATTAAAAAAGAAAAGTTTTAGAAATCTAGTGCGTGTATAGACGAGTTAAAATAAAAAATTTATGGTCCTGGGCCTTTTCTATTTGTTATGAAGAACCCAAATAATTAACTAATTTCCCAATATTACTCATAAACTAAAAGCACCAACGAAACAAGATAAATTTCAAAAATTCAATATTGTTGTTTTCGGAATGGGGGGGTGAGAAAATAATCAATGTTGCCGAAAATTTAATCAATAAAATTATTTTAAAGCCAATTTGATAAAATGATATTATTTCACATACATTCAGCATGCGACCGGGTGGATAGGGGAGGGCGGAAAGGAGACAGTGGCAATCAATCGTTCAAAGTTATAAAACGTAACGGGGTTAATCAAAATATAACAAAACGAACAACTGGTAGTAAAATATCAAATTTATTGCTGGATCTCAACACAATTGACAAAGCTATTTACAAGATAAATCTTCATTTTTGACTGGTGCACAAATTTTCCGATTCGAAAAATTTCACAAAACAACTCTCCAGCTCCTGAACCGTGAGGGATTTCGGCTGGATGTTGATGAAACTGTTAGCGCGAGACGCTACGATATTCGGCACAATGTCGCTGCGACGGGGGCGGCCGCGTGGACGTTTGGTTTGACTGGAATCGATGCTGAATTGCACTGGCAACGGTTTTATCCTGGGACGTCCGCGACCGCGTTTGACGACTGTCAGCGAGCTATCGGTCAAATCGACACTCGAATCGTTGACGGTCTGCTGAGATTTGATGCTAGACGAGAATTTCGCCCTCATCGACGAAAAGTTCGCTCTCGTTGATGAGAGACTCGATCTCGCCGAGGGATTAAACGGAATCAAATCGAGACCCGATACAGGCTCGTCTTTGTTGTGTTCGACTACGTAATCGCGCAAATAAGTCGGGCACATTCGCGGCCGACGAATGTTGAGTGGATCATGGACGAGATTGTTGGATTCGTTCTGATAAAATTTCAGGATATTAGAACTGTTTGGAAAACTCTGCTCATTGAATACCAACGAAAACGAAGAATTTCTAAGCGAATCGACCCGCTTCGGACGAATGTCATACTCTTTCAATCGGATCATTAATGAGGCGAGATTGTCGTATGAAATCGAGCAAATTAAAATCTCGCCATTTTCAATTTCCAATGAGAGATTCGTGCATTCCGTAACGATTGCCATGTGAGACAAATACCGAATTATCGTCGAGTTTTCATTAGTAAAATGTGAAATTCTGCTAAATTGATCGTCACAAATGAAAAGGGTAAATGTTGAATCAATTCCACAGTCCATTCGGTTGGGAGTGATTTTGTTTTTCATTAATCTTTCGATTAATTCTTGAACGCTCATTAGCTCAATGCTAGCAATAACAATTTCATTATTTCGGGAATAAAATGAACACTTCAGGTTAAATAACAATTTTGCCATAAATGGTATCACTTCAAAAATTCCATCACTTGACGTAATACAATCATCATCGGTTTCAAATTCATATGGGATAGTTCCATCTTCATCGGATAATTCTTTCTTAACTTCAATAGGAACAGAATTTGCAGAATTTACATTATCATCCATTGATCTAAAATTGAAATATCTTAATAACAATTTAACTTATTCTTTAAAAATTTAATGAAATAGATTTTAATAATAATAGTATTGCGTAAATAATAAAATTATAATTGATTTTTAAAAAAATTTTAAATGTAAATTCAAATTATACTATTTAAACATTAATATTTATTGATAAAATTATAATTATAACTTAATACAGGTTTTTAAAATTAACTTAAAATTAATATTTAAATTAACAAAATATTAATAATAATTTTTCACATTTTTTCAAAATTTTAAATAGATTTTAAAATTTATTTTACTTTAAAAATAGAAATAAAAAATTTATTAGCGCTTTTTATTTCTTCAGCATGGTTTTATAATTCAATTATTTGTCTTTTATATTAAAAAATAGTAAATAATTTTATTGTATCTTCTAAATAAATATTATCTATATATTAAAAAGTAATCATTATTAGGAATTGTTGTTTTTAATATTTTAACGAATGAAATATAAGAATGTTTTATTTTTAGTAACGAACTTTCAAATAAATAATTAATTTTATTAATAATAATAACAAATAAATGTATATACATAATTAGAAATTGAAATAGATAATTATTGTTATTTAAATCAAATTAAGATAAAGCTTATGACTTTCTATTTAATATTTGGAAAATTATAAATCAAACTACATTAATAACATTTATTAATTAAGAATATCTCTCATCTAAAATAGTTACGATTAAAGTAATGCAATACTAATATTTTTTATATTCGTGTAAAATTTTGTATTTTTGATAGTCAGATTGAGATTAAGGTCATAATTGCTAAATAAATTTCAAATATTAATTCTTGAATTCATTATTAATAGATTTACCTACTTAATTTTGAAAGTAATGTTAATTAGTCATCTGAATAAAATTATTTAACCAATCCAGGTCCTCTCATTTACTTACAAATTTGAATGACATCAGATCAATGCTTTTAGCTAGAAAATCAAGTAAAAATTATAAACCTTTTTTTAAATTAATATTTGTTTTCTCAAGCTAAAATTTGATGAGTTTTTTTAGCCATTTTGTTATATAGATTTAAAAATTTTGTAAAATTGACATGATTTTGCATGATAAACCAGCAATTTAATGCTTTTAATTCTAACAGGCAAGCAAAATTAATAAAAATTACTAAATTTCAATATAAATATGTTGAATTTTTTAAATTTAAATATGATGAATTTTTACGTATTTTCAGTATTCTTAAATTAAAGAATTTTTTTTTATAAATTAAACACATTTACAAAAGTTTTCTAAATATAAGAAAAGTTTATTATCTTGAAAAAATATTTATTTACAATTAAAAGTTGTAAAAATAATACATGTTTTTAGATTTTTTAATTGTAAATAAATATACAAGATAATAAACTTTTCTTATAATTAGAAAACTTTTGGAAATGTGTTTAATTTATAAAAACAGTTCATTGGTTTGAGAATACGGAAAATGCGTAAAAATTCACCATGTAAAATATATATATATATATATATATATTTATAATAATGGGTTTGATTTTTAGATCTTGGCCATTATTTTCTACGTTTGAATAATCATTATTTGTTCGTTTCTCTTGAACAAAAATTAATATTGTTCGGTTATTATTATTAAAGTCCGTTACTCTCTGATTCCTCGTATCCTTTAAAAATAAATAAGCAAACAGAAAACTTTATTCACAATATCTTTAATACTACTAAATTCGATACTCGTTTCGTTGATATCGTTCACTCGCACTTTACATAATATTTTTCTTCTACCGATTGGCAATTCGTTCGATTCTGATCTCACTTTTTATAGTAACCAATTATCTATTATTTGGTAAACATTATTCTGAAGTTTGTAAAGACTAATGGGCGCTTATCATAAATTAGATAAACACTACTCGAATTCCTGTGACAACCACAAAGACTTGATTTATCGTTGTGATGAGTTTCTTTCATCTGACTTAAACAATTATTGAAGTCTTTGATTTATCGCTCACCGGGTTTTATTCATCTCTCCGGTTTCCCATAAGCGAGTAATTAATTTTTAATTAATTTGTTTTTACTCAATAACATTCCCTGGGGCTTATTACTAAATTTCTATTATTGTTGGGTTTTAATAAATAAAATGCTAAGTGTCGGTGTCATTGACTCCACGTGTTCTATAAAAATCAGTTAGACAAACAATACCCAACGTATATTTGTATTCACAAATTATCAATCACAAAATTTCAATTACCGTAATAAGACTGCTCGTTCTGTCTATCTGGTAAATCCCCCTGTGGTTATTCGGTTCTATGCCGTTTATGTAATAATCAGCTTCAAAAAAATGATCCACGATTCAATTAGTATTTGACGTACTAAGATTCTTCAATTCTTCTGTTGCTCCCCTATTTAATTCTTCAAGTCCTATTCTCGGTTTCTTCGTCCCTACCTGCGGCAATAATGCAAACTGTTTCTGATTTTGGCTCTCGTTATATAGTAGAAACAGTGGCTTTGATTAATAGCCATCCAACCAAATTGCTTCCATTTGTCAGCTTTTGTCTCGCGGCTTTTTTTATCTTTTCGTCTTGGTAAGAAATTTTTTTTTAACGAATGAATTTATTTTAAAATTATTTGTTTTAATTAATGAAGTTTTATTTAATATAATTTTTTGTTTAAATGTTCAAATTTAAAATTTTTAAAAAATTTTTAATTCACGATATTTTTTTCTCGATTAAAAAGCCTAAAAAATAAAAATTGGCTTAAATCGCCTATGATTGGTCGTACTATAGTGAGGAATATTTTCGAATAAAATTGGCTCAAACCCGATTAAAGAAACTAAAAAATATTTCATCGAATAAAAAGCCTAAGTATTTTTTCAAATTCTATTCACATGCTAATCATAATTTAAGGATAAGTCTTAAGTAGGTAGTTAGGGGCACTCTGGGACCACACACCATTGCATAATAAAATAGGGGGAGGGGGGGGGGTTATTTACAGATTATTTTCGGATTATCTTGATTACATAATGATGTAATCAAGTTAATTAATTTTTGTGTGTATTTTAATTAAATTTTGTGTGAATTATTTTTCGACATTTTTTTCGAGTTTTTGGCGCGATTTTTTTTAATTCAAATTTTTGGAACATTTTTTTTTAAATTCAAATTTTGATGAAATTTTGAAATAAAATTGAAATATTTTTTTGAATAAATTTTTTCAATCACACTATAGTCAGGGAGTATTTTTGAAAAAGACTAAAATATAATTGGCTTGAATCACCTAACGATAAAAAAAAAGTATAAAATTAAAATTGGCTCAAATCGCCTAAGATGAACACACTATAGTCAGGGATATTTTTAACTCGTAATAAAAAACAATGCAATATTTGGTCTCAATACTTTCTATAGGTAAATATAGGCATAAAATAAAAATGGTTTGAATCACCTACTGATAAAAAATTGACAGGGGTATTTTATAGGCTTGTTAAAAAAAACACTTGAAATATTTGTTCACACAATTTTTATAGGTAAATTTAGGCTCTAGATAAAAATAATTTAAAATACCTAAAGTAAATTAAGATAAATTAAAGTACATTAGGATACATTAGAGTATATTAAAGTAAATTAAGGTAAATTAAAGGGTCTAAAGTAAATTAAAGTACATAAGAGTACATTAAAGTAAATTTAGATAAATTAAAGTAAATTAAAGTACATTAGAATACATTTAAGTATATTAGAGTAAATTAAGGTTCCTCTAGTAAATTAAGATACATTAGAGTACATTAAGGTAAATTAAAGTAAATTAAAGGGTCGAAAGTCAATTTAATTACATTAGGGTACATTTAAGTAAATTATGGTTCATAAAGTAAATTAAGTTACATCAGTTTGGGTTTTCAGTAAGTGATATAAGTACACAAGAACCTATGTATGTATTGAATCATGGTATCAGAAATTATAGTTATTTGATTTTAGTAATGCTGTAGATATTAATTTTTTTTTCTATCAGTTTTATTCAAACCTTTAGTATCTTTGAGTTAATAATTTAAAGAGTCGAATCATTTTCAATAAATATATGAAAATTTATTCCAAGTACAATGAAAGTAATATATGTTTTGAGAAATTAATTTAAGTATCTTTTTCTAATCAAGTTTCTTTTCACTAGCAATTAGATTAATCACTATTTGTAATTACTAATTAATTTATCATTCTGTAAACAATAAGAGTTGAGGTGTGAACAGATTATAAAATCTATAAAAATAAATTTAAGTAATTTTTTGATGTGTTAGCAATTAATTTATTTAGGGCATGTGAAAATTAAATGAAAAGGTTGGCATTCATCTTTGAAAATAACTTTTAATAATTGTTCAATGTTGGACGCAATTAAAAATATTACAAAAATATTAGAAAAATTTCAAAGTTTTTTAACAAAACTATCAAGTTTTACAAAATAATTTCAATAAATCACATACAAGACTGTAAAGAAATAAATTTTTATTCAGAGAAAATACAACAATTGATTGAGCTTCAATGATTAATAGTTTCTTGATAGCAATCAGGTAACTAAACAACCAAACAATATGGAGACATCAATGATCGATAAAAGAGTCGAGAAGTTAATAAAATTTTTAATTGAAATTGTATTTCTTTGGATTGTTCAAATTTTTATGTGGTTTTATTTAAAGATTTCTTGGTAAGTAAAAATTTTTTGATATTGATTTGTTCAGTAACTAGTTGTTGATAGCATATTATGAGTGTGTGAATAACCAAGTATTTTAAGGGGAAATGATTGAGAGAAAATTTTATTTTTAAGTGGGTTAAGTTGGTTGAATATCGGTGTTCAAAGAGTAAATATTATTTAAATATGACATTTTAATGAATAAGTAAATTATTCAATGCCTAGTATGTATATAGAGAGCTGTACAGTACTCGGTTATTTGTATACAGTACCTAGTGATTGTTCAGTTATTAATGAATTATTCACTGTGTATCAGTATTCAGAAGTTGATACCAAGTAAATAAAACGATGGATTTGGTTTCAATGAATTTTATTAATTATCGCTTGATAACAACAAGGTAACTAAGCAACCAAAAAATTTACAAATTTCGAAAATCAATGATGTGAAAGAGAGTGAAGAAGTTAATAAAATTTCAACTTGTATTTCTTTTGTTCAACCTTTTATGTGCTTTATTTCAAAACTTGTTGGTCAGTAACCGATCATTAATATTTATTGGTTAAGTAACTAGTTATTGATATTGATTTGTTCAGTAACTAGTTATTGAGTGTGTGAAATACCATGTATTTTAAAGGGAAATGATTGAGAGAAAATTTTATTTTTTAAGTGGGTTAAGTTGGTTGAATATCGGTGTTCAAAGAGTAAATATTATTTAAATATGTCATTTTAATGAATAAGTAAATTATTCAATGCCTAGTATGTATATAGAGAGTTGTACAGTACTCGGTTATTTGTATACAGTACCTAGTGATTGTTGTTCAGTTATTAATGAATTATTCAGTGTGATGGGTTATCAGTGTTCAGAAGTTGATACCAAGTAAGTTGACTTTTTATGTTTTCAGAAATTATTATTATTATTATTATTAACACTAAATTTCTTTGATCGTTAAAAAACATGTATAAAAAAGTCATAGTAAAAATTATACTAAAAATTTGATTGTGAGATTACATTAAAAAATTTTTCAATTAAAAACATGTATAAAAATTTCATTGTAAAATTATCCTAAAAATTTCATCTTTAAAAATTATATATAAAAAATTCATCGATAAAATTATACTAAAAATTCTATTAAGAAATATGTATAAAATATTTCATTTTAAAATTATCCTAAAAATGTCATCTTTTAAAATCATGTGTAAAAAATTCCATTGTAAAATTATCCTAAAAATTTCATCTTTAAAAATCATGTATAAAAAATTCCATTGTAAAATTATGTTAAAAATGTTGTCATTTAAAAATATGTATAAAAATCGATTGATAAAACTATACTAAAAATTTTATTTATTAAATTTTATCATGCAATATTGTCGACTCTTTAACTTCAAAAATTCTTACCTTATGTAACTTACCTTTTGACCCTCTATTTACTTTTAAAAAATTCTTACCTTATGTAATTTGCCTACTATAACTGCTTTTAAAATTTTCAGCTTTAAAAATTACCCTTATGTAACTTAACTGTTGACTCTCTATTTAATTTAAAAATTTCTTACTTAACTTATTATACTTTACTCTAGGCACCTTAAATTACTTTAAGAACCTTAATTTACTTAAATTTATTCTAACATACTTTAAATTACTCTGATGTAACTTAATTTACTTTATGAACCATAATTTACTTAAATGTACCCTAATGTAATTAAATTGACTTTCGACCCTTTAATTTACTTTAATTTACCTTAATGTACTCTAATGTATCTTAATTTACTAGAGGAACCTTAATTTACTCTAATATACTTAAATGTATTCTAATGTACTTTAATTTACTTTAATTTATCTAAATTTACTTTAATGTACTCTTATGTACTTTAATTTACTTTAGACCCTTTAATTTACCTTAATTTACTTTAATATACTCTAATGTATCCTAATGTACTTTAATTTATCTTAATTTACTTTAGGTATTTTAAATTATTTTTATCTAGAGCCTAAATTTACCTATAAAAATTGTGTGAACAAATATTTCAAGTGTTTTTTTTAACAAGCCTATAAAATACCCCTGTCAATTTTTTATCAGTAGGTGATTCAAACCATTTTTATTTTATGCCTATATTTACCTATAGAAAGTATTGAGACCAAATATTGCATTGTTTTTTATTACGAGTTAAAAATATCCCTGACTATAGTGTGTTCATCTTAGGCGATTTGAGCCAATTTTAATTTTATACTTTTTTTTATCGTTAGGTGATTCAAGCCAATTATATTTTAGTCTTTTTCAAAAATACTCCCTGACTATAGTGTGATTGAAAAAAAATTTATTCAAAAAAAATATTTCAATTTTATTTCAAAATTTCGCCAAAATTTGAATTTAAAAAAAAATGTTCCAAAAATTTGAATTAAAAAAAATCGCGCCAAAAACTCGAAAAAAATGTCGAAAAATAATTCACACAAAATTTAATTAAAATACACACAAAAATTAATTAACTTGATTTCATCATTATGTAATCAAGATAAATCGAAAATAATCTGTAAATAACCCCCCCCCCTCCCCCTATTTTATTATGCAATGGTGTGTGGTCCCAGAGTGCCCCTAACTACCTACTTAAGACTTATCCTTAAATTATGATTAGCATGTGAATAGAATTTGATTAAAGTTGTGAGAAATATTTTAAGATGTTAAAACTGATTAATTTGTAAATAATGTTAGTACTTTGAAGAAATTTTAAAATAATACTTTCATCAAATTGGTAAAAAAAATTGTAGTTATTCAGTAATACTTATTAAAATGACAAAAGTTTTATAATTTTTGAAAAGTTTTGATAGATATTTAATAAATTTTATTAGTAATTTGAATAAAACCTTAAAAAAGTTTCAATGTAGTAGCAAATTGTAAAAATAATACTTATCAATTAAAAAACAAATTAATTAAATTAACTAAGTTGTAAAATAATTGAAAAAATTTGTTAGATCATTTTTTAAAATTTTATAAGATTGTTAGATAATTGTTCTAGGTACTTGTTGAATGAAAATTAATGTATATAATCAACTGCTCATAGTATTTAATTGTACAATTTTTCTTTATTCATGGAAATAATCAAAAATACTTAAATGATTCAGAAAATTTTCAATAACAACATAAGTAATGAGTAACATAAATTTTTTAAATACTAGTTAATTTTATTTTTTAATTAAATTACAAATATACTAATAAAATCAAATAAATACTTGAATACAAATAATTACATGAATCAAACATTTGCTTAGAACATTCATATATTTTATTCAGATTCAAATAATATCATTAAAATTAACCAAAATCTTATTGATATTTTTTGATAACCCTTAAATCAATGATAATATATTTATTTCACTAAGTTTCCATCCTTTAACATCGATATTCAACCTAATAAATTCCCCTAAAAATATCATAAATTTCTCTTTTAACATATCGTTTCCCCATAAAATATTATAAAATTTACAGTCAAACAATCATTTCTCTTTAAATGACAATAACTCCAGCTTTATTCATTATTTTTGATATAAATTACTGACTTATTTCGATATTGAACCGAATAAATTTCTTGAAATCCCCTTAAAATAAATTTCCTCTCTTGACTAATAATTTCCCCTGAAATAAAATAAAATTTACTCTCAACCAATCATTTCTCTTTAAATGACAATATTTCATTATTTTCATAAAAATCAGCGACTTATTTCGATATTCACTGGAATAGATTTCTTGAAATCCCCTTAAACGATCATAAATTCATCACTTGACCAATCATTTCCCCCTAAAATAACAAAATTCAACTGACTCAACCCCTTAAAAATATCAACAAACCTGTTCGTAATCGGTCATTTCCCCTTAAAAGATTATAAATTATCTTCTTAACCAATCATTTACCGCCTAAAATATCATAATTTTCCCATCAACCAATCTTTTCTCATCAAATGACATTATTTCTACCATCTTTTCACCAACATATCGATATTCATCCAAATATAACCCTCTAAAAATATTATAAATACACCTCTAAACCAATAATTTCTTTTTAAATGACAATATTTCTTCCATTTTAATTCATTATTTTTCATAAAAATCACCATTTAGATAATATTTACCCATAAAATAATAATATTCAACCGGCTTAATCCCCTTAAAAATATCAACAAATTTGTTCTTAACCAATCATTTCCCTTCAAATGACTTTTTCCCCGCTATATCAATTATATTCATTATTTTCATAAAACCATATCAAGTAAAATTCCTATGGAAATCTATATTCAAACGATTAAATCCCTTCAAATACCCTTAAAATTAATCATTTAGATCATATTTACTGTATGTATCCAACCAATCAAATTCCCTTAAAATTATCATAAAAATCTGAATTTTATCAATAAAAATAAATTTTCTTTAAAGTATTACAAAATTGTTATCGATACCCAACATTTTCCATCGAAAATCACCACAATTTGATTCTGGCAACAAATTCTACCAAAATTTCATTAAAAATGACTAAAATTGAATAAAATCTATCTTTCCCACATAAATTAAATTTCACTAAATTATTGTAAAATCATAAAATATATATCATATTGCTCAAATAATTAAAATTATTCAGTAAATCAAGTATAAATTCAATTAAAATTACCAGTCAACCCATAGATATAATTCAACGATTTTCATATGTATATTGATAACCACACTGAGCATCCTCTTGAAAATCTCTAAATTATACTACTTTTGTGATTGATATCCACGAAATCAATAAAATAGAAGATGAAAGTAACCTCCTTTTTTACTGTAAAATCAATTAAAATATTTTGGTTTCACTAAAATATTTTAAAAAATCAAATGATTTAATCAACTTTTAAAATAGAACATAAAATTATAATTAAAATATCATTTACTATTCAAAATCTAACAGTCAAAGTGGTAAATAATTATCATAAATATATGTTTCATAAACATTTTGTTCGTAAATTTAACATATAAAATAATCCTAAAATCAAGTCAATTCTAATAAATTATCAAGAAATTAAGTGTTTCTAAAATTATAGATTTACCCTCATTTCTTCAATAATTTCATTAAAAACCTAATCAAACCCTAAATCCATTAAAATTCAACAAAAAATCATAAAATCTACAAAAATGATTAAAATTTACTAAAATAAATACCTCGTAAAACTAGATATCACTTAAATTATCATAAAATTTCCCTAAAAGCTCTAATTGATTTACATAGCCTAAAATTATTTTATTTTTGTCGATTACAACCTAATCTATTGAAAGATGTAATTTATTTAATTAAATTTTCATTGAAAATAACAAGTCAACAAATGGAATTTAAATTAGTAGAGATTATATTCTATAAAGAAAATTTTTAGTGAAGAAGTAATATAGGAGGAAGAGTACATTAAGTGACTAAAATCGTTGAAATTACTGGAAAAAATGGGATAGCTAAAGATATCTACTAAATAGACGAAATATCAATTGATATATTAAAAACTTACATTAATATACTTTGAATGAAGAAAATATGCATCGAAGAAGAAAATATTCATTGAAGAGGAAAATATTCATTGAGAGAAATTATTCATTGGAGAGAAAAAATATTTATTGAAGAGGGAAAGCAATCATTGAATAAAGTAAAATATGAATTGAAGCTAACAAATATTCAGTGGATCGAGAATTGCTTATAATAAATGATGAGATGAAATATCAATTAAATATTGGAAAATACTTGAAATAAATGGAGTCTGAATTATTCACTGATCAACAAATATACTTAAAAGATGAAAATATTCAATGAAAATGAATTGTACTTTAAGAGTGGTTGAATTACTATTATATTAAATTAAAAATAATTAACAATTGAGTAGATTTCACTGGTTAATTATATTTAAATAGCGATATATATTTTGATGGATAGTTAACAGCGGAAGAATAATTAGTAAAAACGTTTTTACTAATTATTCATCATAAACAAAAAATTATATTAAATAAAAATTCATTAATTAAAAAAAATAATTAAAAAAAATTCATTAATTAATTAAAACAAATAATTAAAAAAAATTAACCCCTTCCCCGGAAAAAAATTTTTTAGTGGGGGTCTCTATTTTTTTCAAGACAAATATCCACGTGGCATAGTCCTCATTATACATTTCTAACTGCTACCGGATCTATATCCTTTACTGTACTTTTGAATCTCGCATCATCATCGGCTATTATGTACACGAATGATAAACGCTTCATTTCTTTATCTTCCAAATTATCTTCATTTATTATAAATTTTATTATAATAAGTAGTGTGGTTTTAAGGATTTTCGGTTTGACCTCCCTACCCGAGAATTTGTTAAAAAAATAATTTGCAAATCTATCAACCCCCAAACAAAAATTTGCAAACTTTTTAACTTGATAAAATAAAATTTGCTAAAAATAATTTGCAATCTTTCAACCCCCTAATAGAAATTTGTTCTTTTGATAAAATTGCAAAACTATCAAATCAATTAATTACTCAAGTTGCGGGAAACTCCTGAAGTCTTTTTCTACCACTTCATTACAGAAATTTAATGAAGGAAGTCGGGTAATGACCGATCCCAATGGTAAAAATGAAAAAGAATAAAACAATGGACAATCCGCAGCACGTCTCCTAAATTCGTTATGATTAGAATATGGAGATTGTTATGAGACTAAACGTTGGTGGGGATGAAAAGTCTAATCAGCATTAATAATTCCTTAAGATATTAGTATGGCTCTCTTGGAAACTTGAGAGATGTTCCGCCAGGAACTCGTTTAGATATAAGACTTGATGAAAATGATAATCCTAAACCTGGAGAAGAACCAATAAACAGAGTTGATGCAGAGGCCTTAAAACATGACTTAGAGTATCGTCAAGAAGATATTCGTTCTCGTCAAAAAGCAGACATTGAGTTGATTCAAGATTTTAATGATATTCAAAATCCAACATTTTCTGAAAGATTTTCAAGAGCAATAGGAAATTAGCAATGAAAACAAAGATAATGTTAGGTGGAGTGCAAGTGACTGTCTTCGAAGAAATGCCAACAAACTCAGACAATAGAAATACTACTCTAACGAATGAACTACACAAAGAATATAGAAAACCAAAAAAATATTTAAAAATAAAAGTTTTCAATAAAGATGATATTTGTCGGCAGATTTAATTGAAACTGTAAATTCTAAAAATAATAAAAATTATAGATATATTCTAACAATTATTGATTTACATACTAGATATGTTTGGGTTTTACCATTAAAAAACAAAACAGGAAATTCAATTAAAGAAGGATTCGAGTTTTTATTTGAAGAAACCCCAGATAGAATTCCAAAAAAATTATATGTTTTATAACTACTAGAGTTTTATAATAAAATATTTGAAGAATTTGACAAAAAAATAATATTGAAATTTATTCAACTTTAAATTCACCTGATGATAGATCAAATTATGGTTCACATAATCCTATAATTGAAAGATTTAATAGAACATTGAAAAATTAGATGTATAA
Organism: Schmidtea mediterranea; assembly: GCA_022537955.1. NCBI lineage: Eukaryota > Metazoa > Platyhelminthes > Tricladida > Dugesiidae > Schmidtea > Schmidtea mediterranea. Next base: position 179,894,674 of record CM039680.1, read on the forward strand.
AAAATATACAGAACAAGGAAATAGAATTTGGATAGATGTATTACTAGAATTAATTAATATAATAATAAAATTCATAGAACAATAGGAGTTTCACCAACAGAAGCAAGTGAGAATCCTGATCTAATCAAAGAAATGACCCATAATAACAATTATGTTAATGAAGATTTACAAGAAAAATAAAAATTTAATATTGGCAATCGACTTCGAATATTTAAATGGAAAAATAAATTTGAAAAGGTTCAACACATAAATGGTCTAAAGAAATTTTTATCATTTCAGAAATACATGCTGGCACAAAACCAATAACTTATGGAATTAAAGATTCAAACAGTGAAGAAATTCTAGCTAAATTTTATCAAAATGAACTCCAGAAAACTATTTTTTAATAATTTCTATTAAAAATGGTTGATGAAATTATTAATACACAGACTGTTGATAATTAAGAAATAAAATAAGAAAAATAGTAGAAACAAATAAACCTGCATCTGTTGAATATGATGGTAAAAATCATACATTGGTAAAAAGAAAATAGCAGAAATTAAACAAAAGGAAGCTGAATATTCTGAAGGAATTTTACCTTTAGCAGCTTTATTACCATTAATTTTTGAAGGAATTACAGCTGCAGCAGGAGCAGGAGGTGGAATAACAACTGCTGTTAAAAATATTAAGGAAGCGCAATTAGCTGATGCATCAAAGGCGAAAATTCTTAATTCCTTACAAGAAAAATCTCTAGAAGGAAAAGGAATTTATTTAGATCCATATCAAGGTCATGGAATTTGTGATTTTATAAAATCTATTAATAAAAAGAGTCCTTCTAAAAATAAAAAATTAAAACAAGTTTTGAAAAAATTAAATAAATGAAATATTCAAATAGAGGTTGATGGTGATGGAATTTTTCTTTCTCCTTATAAAAAATAAATAAGTTTTCATTATTAAAAATTCTACTATTAAAAATGTATTCTTCAAGTGGAACTTCGTTTACACCAACTTGGAATAAAAATATTATGAAATTCAATCACATTCCTATTTTACCAAATTCTTTTAGAATGTTGATAATTGGAAGTTCTGGTTCAGGGAAAAAAGTTTTGTTGTTAAAAATGATTCTTATTCCTAATTTTATAAACTCTGATAATTTAATAATTTTTTTAAAACAATTGATCAACCTGAAATGCAAATAATTTTTCATGGGTTAAATTCTGATTTAACAAAACAAGATATTGTACGATTATTTCAAAATCAAGATAAAATTCTTGATGATACATCCATTAGAGATTTATGTAAAGAATTATATGAAGAAACAAAATGTGGGGAATTTAACTCTATAACTTCTTCTGCAGAAATGGTCGGCCGGAGGCCTCCTCAAAAAATTGGTGAATCAATGAGTAATAAATATCATGAAATAATTTCATGTGAAAAATTAAATCGAGCGAACAAGAATTTAATAATTTTTGATGATTGTGTCAACATGAAAAATCAAGAAATTATGGAATCTTATTTTACTTGAGTTAGACATAATAATTTTAATGTAATTTATTTAACTCAAAATTATTATGATTTACCATCTAGAAGTATTCGTAGTAATTCTAATCTTTTTATATTCTTTAAATTAGGAAAAAGAAATAAAGATAATATTTTTAATGATTTATTTAGTGATACTTTAGACAAGGAAGAATTTAATAGTTTTGAAAATCATCTATCTATAAAATATAATTATATTGCATTGGATAAAGAAAAAAATCAAGTATAGGAAAAAATAATTAGTTAATCAATTAGAATTATTTAATTATTTAATTATTTAATTATTTAATTATTTAATTTTCTTGATTAAAAATGGTTAGAAATGCAAATGATTTTAATATTAATAATTAAATTATTAATTATTCAAAAAAATATTCGGAATGAAAATTTAATGTTTAGAAATCTTCGAGATCAAAATTTTAATTTCATGGCTACTAAAATTGAAAAACCAATAATTGATGTATTTAAAGAAGCGAAAACTGAATTAATTTCAAATCAAAATAAACCTTCTAGAGAAGTAAGCATCTTTCAGGAAGCAAACATTTTCCAAGAAGAAAATCCTTTAAAAAATATAAATCTTGCATGGGATGGAAATGCTTTTTGAGACCTCCTGTCGACCAATTGAGAATGCAAAGCTCTTTAAAGATCAAGAGACACAGATTAATCAAGAAATCATAAAACAAATGCATCCAATAAAATTACAATTGAATGTAAATCATGATATTATAAAAGGTAACAAAACAATCACTCCTCTTTTTACAGATACATACTTTCATGAAAAAGATGGAACCATTATATCTATTGGTGGTAAAAAATTTGTATTAACCAAGGAAGGGAATAACATATACATAACATCAAATAATAATGAGAAAAAAATTTTTACTAATGGATTGAAAAAAACAATTGAAGGAAATGCATTTAATTCTGAAGGGGAAATAAATGTTCCAATAAGTGATATTGAAACATATGAGAATATAACAAAAAACATTAATTCTATTTCAAAAAATAATTATTATATAAAAATTAAATCATTTGTTCAAAACCCACCATCATATGGAGACCTCCGGTCGACCCCTGGAGCGCAAGCGACTTCGTTTGAAAAAGAAGTTGAAAAAGTTTAAAAAAGTTAAAGAATATTGTTTTTATTCGATAATCCTTGTGAATTATTTTATGAATTAAGAAAATATTTAGCTTCTAGAAAAGCAGGAAATAATAATTGTGAAAATTACATAAATGCAATCTTATCAAAATTATTAACCAAAAAAGTGATTAATAAAAACAATATCTTAAATTTTCAAATTCCTAAATTTTTGAATAATAAATAGAATGCAGATTTTCAATTTGGATAAAATTAGTAAATTTAATATTTATTAAAAAACAGAGATTATTTAGAAGTTTTACCATCAACTTCATCTGCAGAAGCATTAAATTCACCTGGAAGTTTATTGTTTCAAATTCAACAATCATCAAATCCACTTGATATTTGGAATTTATTGACATATTATAAATTTGAAATTACAGGGATCGATCCAACTGATGATATAGCTCTTGAACATAATTGGTTTTTAAATTTATTTAATCAAATTTCAATAACTTTAGGATCAACAGAAGTTGAAAATATAAGATATCCTGGTGAAATGAGTTCATTATTACAATTTATTATGACTGATTCTAATTTTAAAAATCAAGATGGTGAACTAAGTGGATGGATTCCAGATACTTGTACTGGTGATAAAAATAATAAAGGATATAAAATTAGAAAAAGATTTTATTCAATCAAAACATTTGATGGAATATATCCTTTAAATATATATTTGGATTCTTTCAACAATATAATAGAATAAAAAAGATTTTCAAACTTCTCGAAGGCAGTCACTAACGTTCCAAGTGTTGAAAAAGAAGGTTTGGGTTTTGTAGTTGTTCCACCAAGTTAATTTTTTTTTCGGTTGTTTAACCTAAATATTTTTAATTTAAAATGGAGAAAAGTTTAGAAAAAATAATTCATATTTTATATACAAAATATTCAACAGATTTAAGTTTTGATTCTAAAAAATCAGAATTTTTTGCTAATTTTCCAATTCCTTTAGAATAAATTCAAGATTTTAATTATGAAGTTGGATTATGATGGTTTACGACATTTAATACAATTTTTAATATTACAAAAGATAATAATGAATTGGTATTAGAAAACCAAATACTATGGGTGTTGTTAATGGATATGGTTTGATAAAAATTCTACCTGGAGCATATGAATTAGATGTTTTATTTAAATTAATAATTGAATTGATTAAAAAGAGATATACTGAAGAAAATATTGTTACTTTTTCATTAAATATTTCAACAGCAAAAATAAACATGTTGATTAAAAAAGGATATAGTATTTCATTTCTAAAAAAATAAATTCCGCAATTTTTTAGGATTCACTGGTAAAATTTATGAAAATAATACAACTGATGAATTATTTATTTGTGAAAAAATTGTAGATATTTCAAATATAACCGCTATAAGTTTATTATGTGATTTGGTTGAAGGAACATATCAAAATGGAAGAAGAAAAAATTGTATATATAGTTTTCCATATGGAACTGTTCTTCGTGGATATAGAATTGTACAACAAATATCAACACCAAGATATTTTTCATTGATTAGAAAAATTATTTCAAGTATAAATTTTAAAATTGTAGATCAAAATGATAATTTAATAAATTTTAATAATGAAAATATTTCTTTTTGTTTACACTTACGACAGGTTTGAGCACAAGCGTTTTACAACAGGTCTAATTCTTTAAATTTTTTATATTAAAATGGATGAAATTTTTGAAAAAATGAACGATTGTGAAATTGTAATTAATTTTAAAACAAAGACTAATCTTGAATCTGCTGAATCTATTGAATCTCTTGAATCAACAAGTTTAAAATTTTCAACAGATTTAACTTTTAATACTAGGGAATCAGAATTTATAACTTATTTTACAATACCTTTAAAATTAAATCACAATCACAATTATGAAATTGGATTATCATGGTTTACAACATTTAATATTAATTCTTGTAAAATAACATGCATAAATTTATTAAGTGATTTAATAGAAGGAACATATTATAATGGAAGTATTGCAAATTGTATACATAGTTTTCCATACAAAATAAATCGAGATGAAAGTAGAATTATAGAACAAGTATCAACACCAAAATATTTTCATCTTAAATAAAAAAATTATTTCAACTATAGAATTTAAAATTCTAGATCAAGATAAAAAATTAATAAATTTTAATAATGAAAATATTTCTTTTTATTTACATTTTTTAATTCTTTAAAAAATGAAATGTGTTGAATTAAATAAATTCCTAGATAAATATGATCGAGATACTACAACTAATTTTTATTTAAAGGATATTTTAAAAGATTTAAATTTTAAATGTAAAATAATTATGAGAGATGAAATTAAAAATTATTTAAATTCTGATAATATTATTTTTAATCTTCAAACAACAAAAGAACATGGATCTCATTGGGTTCTTTGTTCTAAAATATATAAAATATATTTTGATTCATGGAATTATTCCAATAAAAGAAATGAAATTATATTTAACTGATGGTTATATTTATAATACTTTGCAAGTTCAAAAAGAGAATACAAAAATATGTGGACAATTATGTATTTTTATTTTATTAAATTTTAAAAAGGGATTGTCGGAGAAAAAGGGATTGTCTTTCAAAGAAATTATTCTAGATCTTTTATAATAAAATAAAACTTAAAAATGAGTATTGTAATTCCTGAAAATATTGGTGGTGGAACACTGGCATTAAATACTAACGTAATTTTGGAACAAGTTGAAAGTAAATTTGTAAATGAAAATGGTGATATGATGAGGAGAGGATTAAACATGAATAATAATTCATTTTCAAATCTTTCATATCCTCAAAATGATTTAGATGCAGTTAATAAAAAATTTGTAAAGGAATTGAATCGAGAATCGAATACAAAACAAATTGTTCAAATTAATGAAATTGGTAAACGTTTAGATGAAGACATTAAAAGATATATTATAATTTTAGAAACAGGATATAATAAACAAATTAATGAATTAACTACTAGTATTAGTAGAATAAATTTTGAAATGAGTGAAATGAATAACCAATCATCCAAGATGAAAAGCAAGCAAAACCTAACCGATGATGAAATCTCTTCAACTAAAAAACCTTTGAGTGCAATTGATGACCGAATGAAGGTAATTGATACTCTCAAGAATGAAATAAGTCACTATAAAATTAAATCTTCACAACTCTTAAATGATTTCGAAGCATTCAAAAAAAATATACAAACATCAAACCTCAAGGAAATAAAATATATTAACAAAGCGTTTGATCATTATGCTATTGAAGAACAGTCACCCCTATTTCTTTTTTAATAAAAAATAATCCAACTACGCTTTTTGGTGATAAGGATTATACTTTTAATTTATTCCGCCACCATGATGATTTCTTTGTTATGTTTGTTTATAATGGTCAAAATATTGAAATTAATAAAATTAGAATAATGGGTTCCAAAAGGACATTCATTAGAGCTATAATTGGAAACAAACGAAAAACTTAACATCTTAGAAACAATTCATTTTCAGTCTCTGAACCAATGTCTAAATTAACTATTGGTGGGAGTGGAATAATTCTAGATCTTTGTATAAATCAAGGTTATAAGGAATTTAAAAAAATAGAATTTATATATAGAAAATTAGCAAGTATGAATAATATAAAATTAGATGATTTATTTTCAACCAAAGGATCAAATCCAATACTTTCTGGTAAGAAATTTAAACATCTAGAAGATTTTATATATAAAAATATATAAGTCGTCAAAATAGAGAATTAAAAATGGAGCGCACGCGACTGCCTTCGGAACAAAGAGAGATTAATAAAGAAATAATTTATCCAACTTTTCAGGAAAAAAAGATTTATCCATCTTTGAATGAACAAAATGTTTTTAATTATATAGAAAATCTTCCAATTGAAAAAATAAAAGCTCCTATGAATAAAGATTCTACGAATAATCCTTCGATTAATAAAATAAATGAATTCCTGTTAGAAAAGAAAAAGCTAGATGAAAGATTAATACATTATAAAAAAATAAAATCAAGATGGACTAAAGCAGATACAGGTATTAAAATTGCTTGTCTTTCAAACACGGGAATCCTTACAATTCCAACCAGTTTATTTTTTGGTATACGTTTAATAGGTTTGTTTCAATTATAATTTCTTCAATATTTGTAGGATCAAATGCTTTGTTACTTTTTCTCGGTGAAGGAATTTCAATCGGTTTAATTTCAAAAAAGAAAAAAATTTATAGAGAAGTGTGTGAAGAATTAAATCTTGGAATAAATAAGTTATATTTATATCAAGTTAAAGCTTTGGAAGATGGAATATTATCAGTTACTGAAATTTATTCAAGTAATAAAATAATAGATGAAATAAATGAAAATATTAACAAGATAAAATGTTAAAAAGAAGTTGAACGTGAAATTAAAAAAGAAATGACTAAAAAATTAAAACAACAATATAAAATGAAGATCAAAAATTTAGAATTTTAGAATAAAATTTTTGCAAATATAAATTTATTAAAAAGTAAAACCTGTATTTGAGAGGATAGCGGATATTGTTTTTTTATTTTCTATCCGCTATCCTCTACTCTTTAAAATTTTTTATTTTATTCTTTCAGATTTATTTTAAGATTCTTAATCTTTAATGTTATAACAAGATAAAATAAATTTTTTGAAAAATAAAAAAATAAATCCTAATGAAAAAATAATAATAAAAATGTCGAATATTCAAAAAAATGGAAAACCTAAAGGTGCTAAATCTAAAAAACCTAATCCTAAAGAATTTAAATGTGTTCCTTGTGATAGAATATTTACTAGGATATCTGCTTATGTAAGTCATTGTAAATCTTTAGATCATTTAAAAAGAACTGTTGGTCTTAATGATTCAAATTCTATACTTTGTAAAAAATGTAAAGAAAGATATTTAATAAAAATTTTTCATCTTTATTATATCTTGTGATGGAAGAAAAAAACGAAAAAGAAATGAACCTGTTGAAGCTATAGAATTTGAAGATTGTTCATCAACTGATAATGAAGATCTTAAAATTGAAGAACCTAAAGTTGAAGAACCTAAAGATAATATCGGGTATTCTACTTTTAATGTTACCCATACTTTTGGTAACCCGATGACATCATCAATAACCACAAATAAATATATTGATATGCATAAAAAAGAAATAAAAGAAAAAATACAAGAAGTTTTAAAAGCTATGAAAGTTGGAAGATTTTATGTTTTAAAATATAAACTTTCAATAAATGTTAAATATTATCGAGGTAATGAAGATACTAATACATTCTTGTATTTAGTTATGACACTAGTTATTTACCATTGGCTAATATGAATGGTTTTAATTCAAAACTTAGAAAAATTAAAAAGGAAATAGAAAAAGATTATGAACATATAAAAGATACCTTGGGTGATTCTGCTTTAATATTACATTCCTTTGAAAATATAAATATAAATTTTTGGAAACATAAACCTCCAAGACCGAAATCTTACATCAAGACTCCATTTACTTCAAGTTACATTGTAAATTTTAAAAATAATGATAATAAATGTTTTCAATGGGCAGTTCTTTCAACTTTGTATCCTGTTGACAAAAATACTGATAGATTAAATAATTATAGAAAATATGAAAGTGAAATAAAATATTGGAATGGATTTGAACATCCAATGAAAACAAAAGATGTTTATAAATTTGAAAAATTAAATAATGCATCAATTAATATTTATGAATATGAAGGTGATTTAATAATTCCAATTCAAATTACTGAAGCTAAAAAAACTGATGGTCGACATGTTAATCTTTTAATAATACATGAAGAAACTGAAAATGAAATTGCTTCTCATTATGTCTGGATAAAAAAATTTCAAAGTTTTATGAGAAAAAGAATTTCAAATTCTAATTATAAAGAAGGTTGGGTTTGTGAAAGATGTTTATTATATACATCAACAAAATCAATGAAAGAAAAACATGAAAGATTATGTGAACATAATGAACCAGCACTTGTTAAAATGTCACCTGGTGATAGAACAAAAATGAATTTTAATAGATATGGAAATAGATTTTGAAGTTGATTTTATAGATTTTGAAGCTGTTAATATTAAACAAGATTTAAAACAACAATATTTTAAAATTTTAGAAAAGTATGATTTGATAGATTTGTATGATAAATATAATTATGTTTATAAAGAACATGAAGATGTACATGAAAAGATTAAAAACTTTTTAATTGCAATTAAGAAATCATTCAAGGTTCCCCTTACAAATCAAAAACCATCAGCATTTGGTTTATATTTAAAAAGTAATTATCCTGAATTAATTGAATCAGAAGAAATGTTTTATCGAGGAAATAATCCTGAACAGGTTTTGAAAACATTTGTTGAATATATTAACAAGATTGAAAATGTATTATTTAAAACAATAAAAAAATAAAAAGTATGAATTAAACATGTCAGAAGAACAAGAACTAAAATTTGAAACAACTGAAATTTATTGGACTTGTAAAAAAGAAATCTTTAGAGATACCTCTGTTCGAGATCATGATCATTTTATAGAGTTTAATAATCATCGTGATGCAGTTCATAAATCTTGTAATATTAAACTCAAGAAACTATCAAAGACTCCAGTTATATTTCATAATTTATTCAATTATGATATACATTTATTTATAAAAGTTTGTCAATAGATAATAAAAATTCTTTTAAAATTATAGGAAAACCTAAAGAAAAATATAAATGTGTAGAATATGGATGTTTGAAATTTATTGATTCATTAAATCTTCTAACTGGAAGCTTAGATCAAATATCCAAAGCTTTAAAACTTGAAGATTTTAAATATACAATAAAGAATGTATTAATTCCTAAAAATATTTCAATTGCAAAATATAAAAATTGTTTACAAAAAGGAATTTATCCATATGATTATATCGATTCCTTTGAAAAATATGAAGAGAGTAATCTTGTTGAAAAAGATTATTTCTATTCAATTTTAAATGATTGTGATATTAGTGATGAAGAATATTCACGATATTTAGAAATGTATCAATTATTTCAATGTAAAAAATTAGGAGAATATACAGATTTATATTTAAAACTTGATACATTTATTTTAAGTGATTGTTTTGAAAATTTTATAAAGAAATTTGAGTTGAATACTTGTAATTATATTTCATTATCTTGGGATTTAATGTTGAAAAAAAGTGGTGTTGTTTTAGATTTACTAACAGATGCTGACATGTTTAATATTATAAAAAATAATATTCGTGGAGGAGTTAGTTCTGTGATGGGAAATAGATTAGATACTTCTTGGAATGAAAAATATCTTTATGATAAATATTCTGAACCTGTAACAAAACTTAAAAATGAAAGTAGTGAGATACCGGCCCTCTAGCTCAGAGGCCATCTAGCTCACATACCCCCCCGGCAAAAAAAATTTTTCTCTAAGTTTAAAAGTACAAATTTTTTTAGAACAAAGACAATGACTCATTCAAGGTCATTGAAACAAAGACAATGACTCATTCAAGGTCATCGAAACAAAGACCATGACTCACTCAAGGTCATTGAATGACTCATCAAAATTTCCAAGGTCATTGAAACAAAGACCACGACTCATTCAAGGTCATTGGATGACTCATCATATTTTTTCAAGGTCATAAATTGAGTCATCAAAATTTTTCAAGGCCATTCAAAAGTAGGTCAAGGTCATTGGATGAGTCATCAAAATTTTCAAGGTCATTTAAACAAAGACCATGACTCATTCAAGGGCATTGGGTGACTCATCAAAAAATTTCAAGGTCATTGAAACAAAGACCATGACGCATGCAAGGTCATTAGATGAGTCATCAAAAATTTTCAAGGTCATTCAAAAGTAGGTCAAGGTCATTGGATGAGTCATCAAAAATTTTCAAGGTCATTCAAAAGTAGGTCAAGGTCATTCAAAAGTAGGTCAAGGTCATTGGATGAGTCATCAAAATTTTTCAAGGTCATTCAAAAGTAGGTCAAGGTCATTCAAAAGTAGGTCAAGGTCATTGGATAAGTCATCAAAAATTTCCAAGGTCATTCAAAATTTCTCAAGGTCATTGAAACAAAGACCATGACTCATTCAAGGTCATTAGATGAGTATTCGAAATTTTTCAAGGTCATTCAAAAGTAGGTCAAGGTCATTCGATGAGTCATCAAAATTTCCAAGGTCATTCAAAATTTCTCAAGGTCCTATTATTTTTAAATATTTTTTAATTTTAATTTACTACTTATAAAAATAAGTAGTATATATTTGTAAATTATTTTATTATTATTATTATTAATATTAATATTATTATTACTATTATTACTATATAATGAAAACCAAGACATATACAACAAATTTATTATAAAGAGATAATTCTACTATAGTAGTATTGTCGAAGAGCTTTTTTCAAAGCCCATTCCACATACTTCCGATATCTGGCGGCACAGCAATGACATCCATCACCACAGGGGTATTCGGGTCCCATATCTTTTGACAAATTGTTTTGTTCGATATCCCATAGGAACTCATCGATTACAGTAAATATCCATATTGATGTATGATTGAATATCAAGTCTGGAATTATTGATGGTGGCTTATCCATGATTCCATGTATTTCTGGATAATAGAATTCCAGACGTTCTTTAATAACTTTAAAATAATCATCTAAAAACAAGTAATAATATTAATAATAGTAATAATAAATTACCATAATGTTTAATTTCATTCATAGCTTGAACTGCGCTCGGTACACACATTGGGTTGTATTTTAAAAGCCTCAGTGCAGGAAATAATTCTGGTTCGAACACACAAAGACATTTTGTTGACATGTTGTATAGATGGATAGATTGTCCTATATCCATGGTAACTGTAATTGACTGTATTTTAATATCCTTTATTCTATATTGTAATTTATTGACATCTAAAGGTTTCTTACATCCCATGATTCTGCATTTGCCGGATTTGAAAAATATTATAGGATATTTTCCACTCCTATCTACAATTTGCTGTGGTTTACCATTTGGAAACGTCATTTTTGATACATCGAAAGTTCCTTTATAATTTATATTTGATAACATAATTAAACAATAAAGAAATATTAAGCTATATATATATATAATTTTTAGGAAGAGTTCATTGAATCATATAATATAAACAAAAACCTATTATTATACAAATTAATAATGGAATTAAGAAATGATGCTGTATATCAAATCGTCGGCCCAAGTGGTAGTGGTAAAACTATGTTTGTGTGTAAATTACTGAAATCTAATTTATCCCAAACAAAATTTATTAAGATTTATTGGCATAAGGGTGCAGATGAAGAACATGGATTAACTCAGGATAATTTCTGTAAATTGAAAAACATGAAAATAGTAAAGGGTTTTGATAAAAACTGGTCAAGTCGTTTAAGGAAAGGTGATGTCATCATTATTGATGATTTGTATCAGGAAGCTAATAAAGAAAAGGAATTTAATAATTTATTCACAAAAATCAGTAGACATGTTGGTGTTACTGTTATCTTTATTTCTGAAAATCTATTTCATCAGGGTGGTGCACATCGAACAAGGAATTTAAATGTTCAATATTTAGTTATTTTCAAGAATCCTAGAGATGCAACAGTTATTGATTTTCTTGCTCGACAGGCATACCCTAATAATCGTAATTTTCTCATCACTGCATTTCAAGTTGCTACAAAATCACCACATGGATATATATTTCTTGATTTCACACAACAATGCAATGATGATTTACGGGTAAAAACCGATATTTTCAATAAAGAAGGTGCCATGGTATATAAACAAAGTTGAGACTATTAACATGTAAAAATGTTTATGAAATCCAGGCTTAAAAATATCCGAAAACTTAGACAAAGTATTAAAAAGACAATAAATAAAGTTCCACCAAAAACCAGTTATACACCATCTAAAAAGCTAATAACCGAGAATTACCCTGCAATGAATCTAATTTCAAAAAACATTATTAAAAAGAGTAAGAAAACAGATAAAATTGTAAAAAATCATAGGAGTTTCCCATATTTTAATGCATTGTTAAAGGCTTCGAGTATGAAAAGAAGGTCTATTTTACAATCATTTCCAACTTTTGTTGTCGATGATTTACTCAAAATTCTATTAAAAGTAGTCAGAGGTAAAATTAAAATCAGTAATTCTAAAAAACTAGTATTGAATAAACATCGTAAGCCTTTGTTATCGCTAGTAAATAATAAAAATCGTAAGCAAATGAGAAAAATCATATATAAACAACAAGGTGGTTTTATCGGAGCAATGTTACCATTAGCATTATCATTATTATCACAATAAACGATGGGGCAATCATTACCTAATGTTAATTTAAAATTTAAATCATCTTGTTGTAATGGAGAAGATTTGGACGAACCCAGAAGACGAAGCAGGTTTCGGTGGAGTGGCAAAGTTAAAGAAAAGAGTCCCAAAGTCGAAAAAGGAAACGCAAAAGTGGTTGTCAGATCAGCTTGCGTACAGTTTAAACAAACCAATGCGGAAAAGATTTCCAACAAGAGCTTATAAGACATTCGGTATTAATGATTTATGGCAAATGGATTTGATGGAGATGATACCGTATTCGAAGATTAACAAGGGTTATAAATATATTTTAACGTGTATTGATGTTTTCAGTCGTTTTGCTCGCGGTGTACCAACAAAGACAAAATCTGCAGAGGAAATATCTAAAGCAATTAACTCAATGTTTAAAAATGAGCATCCAGACAATTTGCAAACCGATTTAGGTATTATTATATTATTATTATTATTATTATTATTATTATTATTATTATTATTATTATTATTATTATTATTATTATAATTATAATTATTATTTTTATTATCATTATTAATATTATTTTTATTATTCTTATTATTATTATTATTATAGGCAAGGAGTTTTACAATAGTAAAGTTAAGCAAATCCTGGATCGTCTCAAAATAAATCATTATTCTGTACATTCTCAATACAAAGCCGCACATGTTGAAAGATTTAACCGGACATTGAGGGATAGATTGAAGAAATATTTCGTGCATCAAGGTAATAAAATATGGATAAATGTATTACCGAAAATACTTGTTAGTTATAATAATTCATCACATCGAGGTCTAAATGGTTTGAGACCCGTGGATATCAGCTCAAAAACACGAGTACAGTCTAAAAAAGTTCCTATTACAAAACCTAAATATAAAGTTGGTGATCACGTTAGAATTAGTAAAATATCTGCTTCACCTTTCATCAAAAATTTCGATAGTAATTGGAGTGATGAGGTATTTCAAATTACTAAAATTAATACTAAACAGAGTCCTGTAATGTATGTTATTAAAGATAGTGATAAAAATTTAATACAAGAGAAATTCTATGAACAGGAATTACAAGTTATTTCCAAACCTACAGTGTTCAGAATTCAGAAAATATTGAAAACTAAAACGGTGGGTAAGGATAAACAATACTATGTCAAATGGCATGGATATCAAAAACCCTCATGGATATCATCAAAAGACCTAGTAAAATGAGTTTCTATACAATTTTACCGAGTAATAATTGCCCACTAATTCATCCGGAAAATCAAGCAAGTAAATTTATGGTTGATCTTCAAAATCCCATTTATTTACATGGAAATTGGGAAGTTGCTTTGAAAGACTTTACATTTGTGTACAATACATTCCCATTTTATAGTCATTGTAAAATAAGTTACAAGAAGCGTGTTCCCAAAACCTGTAGTGGTATTTTCTCAATCAATAATTTTGAACGATATTGTCATATTCCAAATCAGATTTTAGATGAAAATAGTGGCATGTTTTTCAAAGATGGATTGAATGTTAGTTGTGATTTTAGCCCATTTACAATAAAGTTTGAAAGTATTGAGGATGCCAAGCGAATGGGTTGTGATAAGCTTAGCATTGCTGTTCCTGGAACTGAATACCTAATACGATTCAAAACATTTGATGAGAAAAGTGTAACGATTGAAAACATCAAAATATCTGTATCATATATTAATGAGGTGGAAGATACATTTACATTTACTAATGAATTATATATTGAAACACTTGAAGAATTACATAAATATATTTCATTTAATTGTTTACACATATTTAAAACTATTGAATTTCTTAAAGATGGAATATGCAAATTCAGTCTGAATAATAACATTTGTGAAGTTACATTTGATAAGAATTTGGCTAATACATTGAGATTAGATAAGCAAACATATCATGCAAGTGCTTTTGGTGTACGCAAACCAAAAATAATAAACTTCATAGACAAATGTTCATATATACTAACATCATCGATCCTATAATTGTTGGTGATTCTTTGGTTCCTCTTTTGAAATCTGTTTGGGTTGATAAACATGACCAGGATGAAGTTTTCAGTATAAATATCGATAATCCCATGTACTTACCGGTATCAACATCATGTATAAACAATATAGAAATAAATATTCGTGATGATAGCGGTAAATTTATTGAATTTAGTAAAGATACAAAAACTCATTTGACATTACATTTTCGTAAATTAGATGGCCAATAACGATATTATTAGTATGTATAGTGGTAGCCAAAGTGGTGGCGAATTACCATATTTTATTGGTAAACAGTATGGATCAGGTTGGTTGAGAACAATTGGTAGATTTGCACTTCCTATTCTTAAACGCATTGGTAGTTTTGGTATGAAAACTGCTAAAGATGTGATAATGAATGAGCAGAAAATATTACCATCTCTGAAATCAAATGCATTATCCGAGTTAGGGAAAGTTCTACCTAGTGTTGCAGGTATGTTTCAAAAACCCGACGCGCCAACACCGGCTCAAAAACGTAAAAGACATCATAAACATATAAACAAACGAATGAAAGGACATGGAACTATATTTCAAAAATGATTTGTGGTAAATCTGAATTGTGTTTATTTGATAGACCATCTCCCCAAGCAGTAATTGAAATGGTGGCCTTTGAAGATGTATTCCCGATGAATTCTATTATGGATAGTAGAACCGATATTGAATTTTATATTAATGGTTCCCAAACTGAATATCTAGATTTAAATGATACATTGTTAACTGTTCAGATCAAAGTTGTAGATAAAGATAGAAAACCGTTGGGTGAACCTAGTGATGTAATACCAAACAATTTCTTGTTTCATACACTTTTTAAAGATGCAGTTCTCGGATTTAATAATATCAAGATTGAGGGTGGTAACAGTACATATATTCACAAAGCTCTAATAGAAACTATTATAAATTACAATAGCGATACTAAAAATACATGTTTAACTCCTATGGGTTATGGTAGTGATGACGATAGGAAAAAGTGGATTAAAGGCTCGAAATTATTTACCATGTGCTCAACATTACAACTCGATTTTATGGATCAACCGAAATATTTATTCCCAGGTGTTAATGCAAACATTAGATTGAAAAGATCTGATTCGGCATTATCACTAACATGTGCTACCACAGCACCAATTCTTCAATTAGTTGATGCAAAATTATTGGTAAGAAGAGTTCGTGTTGAGCCTTCTGTATTAGCCGGTCATCAATTGGGACTTAATTCTAAGCATGCAATATATCCATTGAAAACAAAGGAAATTGTTCAATTTGCTATTGCTAAAGGTGCAGCTTCATTCTATAAGGAACAAATATTTGGAGATAGAAGAATACCCAACTTTATATTGGTAACATTTCAAAGTGAATCTCAATATAATGGATAATACTTAACATCGAACTCAATTTTCAAAAACTTTGGTGTAACATAGCTAACTTTATCGAAAAATAGTGATTATAGAGAAACATATACTCAAGATTTCGATAATGATAATTATTGTGCTACATATATGCAGAGCATAGTTAGAAAAATGGGTTATTTGGATAAAAACCTTAATTGCGGTATAACTCTTGATGATTTTAAAAACAAATATTCATTCTTCACATTTGTTTTGGCTCCCGATTTTGATTTAAATCAGAGTCAATTACCTCAAAATGGAAATTTACGATTAGATATAAAGTTTGCTAAAGCTACAATTGAACAGGTACATGTTGTAATATATGGAGTATTTGAAAACGAAGTTCAAATAACTGCAAACAGAACTGTATTGGTTTGAAAAGAGTTCAAACATTATTGGTTTGAACGAACATTATTGGTTTGAACGAACATTGTTGGTTTGAATGGTATAAATGTATAGAGAATTTATGATAATTTGTCATGGAGTAAGTTTTTAAATGTATTATTAATATTATTGATGTAGTTCTGTTCAGGTCTATCGAATTGGAAAACAAATACTAGGACATGAATTTTTAGGGGTTTTTCCTCTTGATAAAATTCCATATTTACGTAATAATCAAGCCATAATCGTCAATACTCAATCATCTCATCTCGGTGGAGAGCATTGGTTAGCAATATGTATGAAACCTAGCAAGATATTTGTATTTGATCCTATGGGTTTCTATTATCCGGCTTTAATAATTTCGAAACTGCAAACAATGGGTAAACCTATTGTCTATAATAAAACTATGTATCAAAAACCATGGACCTTAACATGTGGTCAACATTGTTTAGCTTGGTTATTATCCAAGAGATTTGATGATTAATAAATGTATTAATGTTTATTGTTATGTTTTAACTATTAATATTTTTATTTATTATTATTATTTTTTATTATTATTATTATTATTTTTATAAATATTATTATTATTATTATAATTATTATTATTATTTTTATTATTATTATTATTTTTATATATATTATTATTATTATAATTATTATTATTATTATAATTATTAATATTATTTTTATTATTATTATTATTATTATTATTATTATTATTATTAATATTATTTTTATTATTATTATTATTATTAATATTATTATTATGTGTTTAATTAAAGATAAGCTTATGCATCATCACAAAGACAGTGCATGATAAGTGCGTGATCATCACATGATAAGTGCATGCATACACAAATTGAATAAAGAAAACACATGCAAACTCAATGTATGTATGTGATTTACAAAGAAAACACATACAAACTCAATGTATGTGATTTTACAAAGAACGCATGCAGTCACAGTGTAGACTGCATGTGTTTTACAAAGAAAACATGTCTAAAAATCTCTCACCTATATTTGTGTATTGCTTAAATGTGATTGGCTAAATCCTGAAAATATTATTCTCTTTATAAACATTGACAATTTCCAAAGTTGTCACAATTAATTCAAAAATTTATCAATTTTCAAATATTCACTCGCGCGATTTCAAAAATTTTAAAATGAAGAATTCAAAAATTTTACAACAATTGTTGGCCGAAGAAAATGGTAAATTATTATTTTTTAATTTATTTTCTTTTATTATTCTATTTTTTTAGATTGGTTTAATATAACCGAACTTCAAAATCAAATTGACGGTGTTAACGAATTTGTTCCTGGTAATTTTTAATTTTATTATTATTTATTTTAATATAATTTTAGAAAATGTTTCAAATGAGGAAATTATTTTAATAGAAGATAGCGATGATTCCGATATTGGTAAATTTATTTATTTAATTATTATTATTAATGTTTTTCAGAAATTATTAGTGAGGATATCAATGAAAATATTCATTCAGCAGCGTCAGTAGATTTGGACGAAACATTTATTGATAATGCCCCCGTTTCTGGGGATGACAACAATTATGCCCTCGTTTCTGGGGATGCCAAGATTTCTATGGATGCTGACGTTTCTGTGGGAGATGATATTTCAAATAAAAAATTTAGGATTTTTATTATTTTTAATATTTTTAATGAGCATTATTATTTTTAATTTATTATTAATTTATAAGAGTATTTTAATGAGTATAAGTTAATAATATGTAAAGTATTATAATATAATACTTTAAATATTATTAATTTATAATAGAAATATCTGATTTGAAATATGAATAGAAATATTTGATTTGTAATCAGAATATTAATTTTATAATAGAAATATATGATTTATAATACGAATATTAATTTATAATAGAAATATGTGATTTATTTTTATAATAGAAATATATGATTTATAATACGATTATTAATTTATAATAGAAATATGTGATTTATTTTTATAATAGAAATATATGATTTATAATACGAATATTAATTTATAATAGAAATATATGATTTGAAATATGAATAGAAATATTTGATTTGTAATCAGAATATTAATTTTATAATAGAAATATATGATTTGAAATATGAATATTAATTTTTATAAATTATTTTACGAAATGTTATTCAAACATGTGATTTATAATAGAAATATGTGATTTATTTTTATAAAGAAATATGTGATTTATTTTTATAATAGAAATATATGATTTATAATTTGAAAATGAATATATGATTATAATAAGAATATTAATTTTTATCAATTATTTTACGAAATGTTATTCAAACATGTGATTTATAATAGAAATAACGGATTTATAATACGAATTTAAATTTATTAAAATATTTACATAATTATCATCATTTATATATTATTATTTGATTCATATATGATTTAAATAATAATAAACATTTGATAATAATTACATATTTATCAAGGTCGATTGTATAAAAACTATTGCCAATCTGGAATTGGTCATAACTCGAAATGCCATATGACTATGGAAAGTTACTACGGTCATAGATTCTATGGCATCGACTTTTTTATTAGCCCTAAATGCGATACAGCCCAAGACATTGAATATCTAGAGTTTTATAAGAAACACTCTAGCCATTTAAATCAATTTAAAATTAATAAAAAGGCATTATTTCAAATGATTAATGCGAAAAATGTTAGTAATAATAATAACACAAACAATACAAAGATCACTAAAAACATAAACAATAATACAACTGTTACTAAAAAATCAAAAAGACCTGCTGATAAAATCGTGCCGTGTATCCCTGCTAAAATTAAAAAAATAGAAATCATCATTAGTGATGACGAAACTGAATATAATCAAATATGGGGTTCTGTAAATATTGAAATAAACGATGAACCTGAAATAGAGGTTGACTTAAGGGGTTCCCGTAAAAATATTCGATTTGACTTAGAAAATCAAAACATTGTTCAAATCGCATTAACGGATAAACTTGTAAATAAATTACAAAATGAAATAAAGAAAATGGGATCTGTAAAAGTCCAGTTTACAGCTCTCATTCAATTTGAAAAAGATAGGGAAATAAAAGATAATTTCTTTTCAAATAGCGCTTGTGTCTTTTCCGATAGTTTTCTTGCTGATGGTGTGAGTCGGTTAAATGAGAAAATCGAAAAATTCACATATTTAGGAAGTGGGTGGCGCGTAGTTAAGATTCGCGAAATCGATTTTATTTTAACCGCGTATTATCCTGTAAGTCGATTAGCTAGACATAGTTTTATCCCTACACCGGAATCTCTAGTAGGTAAAAAGGCTATTGTAAATGTTAAAAACACAGATCATTCGTGTTTTATATATAGTGTTTTATCAATTTTAAAGCGTGATATAGTTTTAAAGAATACGGAGCGTGTTTCTTCTTACACTACTTTTATGGATGAATTGAATTACGATCCAATTACAGATTGTCCAATGAGACTCTGTAACATACCCAAATTTGAGAGAAACAATAGCGATTTAAATTTGGCGATCAATGTCTTTGAATATAACAACACCCCTTCTAAACAATTGAATGACATTGATTATGTACCTCATCATCCTCACCTTGTCTTAATTCATCGAACAAAGGTTATCGGTGGTAACCCGATTAATCTTTTATTATTACAAGACGGTGATAATTATCATTATACCGCCATTTTTAATTTAAATAGACTGTTGAATTGTCATTCTAGTAGTGAATGTAACACCAGAATTCGCGTAAAATGGTGTCCCCATTGTTTAAACGGTTTTTATTATGATAAAACCTTTAAGGCACATGTTGATTTGTGCGCTAAAAATCAAATAGGAAAAACCCTATACACGCTCCCTGAAAATAAAAACTTAATATTTAAAAATTATTCCAAAATGATTACCCCACCATTCGTAATTTATGCGGATTTTGAGGCTGTTTTGCCTAAAGATGTAAAACATCATCAAATACACATGCCGATATCAGCAGGCTTATTATTAATAAATAATTACACAAATACTACACAATATTTCAGTTTTCTAGGCTTGGAATGTGTATTGGAAGTTTTAAAGAAAGTAGAGGAAATCGCTGTCACAATTGTCCTACCATATTATGAAAATCATGGTAAAAAACCGATGAATAATCTTACTTCTAATGAGGAACAGCAGTTCATCGCATGTAGAACTTGCTATCTTTGTAAAAAACTTATTAGAAATAAGGTTAAGGACCATGATCATTTTACAGGTCAGTGTCTTGGTGCTGCCTGTCGTAACTGTAAAAAAAAAAGGAAAATAAGCAAACAGTTACCTATCGTCTTTCATAATTTGAGAGGGTATGACCTTCATCATATTTTAAAGTATTGGTGGGTTACAGGGTTTCAAATCTTGCTTATCCTTCTAGTTGCCCTCGTAACGCCATACAAAATGATTCTGATCCACTTGGCACCCGTTGCTAGGCAACGTTGGTAATGTGTTCAAGTGGTGGGTTGTCCGCAAAAATTGAGTATTATCGCTAGTACTGTAATTGCTCGGACAACCCTCGGGTTCACGAGCTGTCGATAGAAGACCTGCGCTCGCTTTTGATTCTTAGGTCCCATTATTCTCCTATCTCCTTCAAATGTTAACCTATACTCTCATATCATCTATCTTTATGTCCATTCGCTTAGTTCTTCTTCTTGTTGTCCATGTCGAAGATTTTTCTTTGGCCTGTACACCCTTTGTTATGTTAAATACACCCACATTATATCTTTCACCCTTATCCCGATTATAACTACAATGTTTCCTATTATCATTACTAGCATTATCATTGTTACTATTATATGTATTACCCTTATTAATTGTTACTACTAATACCTTTATTAATATTTTTATAGCTATAACTACCATTATATTCATTGTTATTGTTACTATGAGTATCACTATTATTATTGTTGTTATCATAATTATTATCATCATTACTACAAATACCATGATTATTATTATTATCATTATTATCATTATTATTATTATTATTATTGTAATTATTATTATTATTATAATTAAAATTATCGAAAACCGAAAAATATAGATGGACTACGGCTAATGTTGTATATCAATAAAAAAATTTTAACGCTGAGGAATAAGGAAGGATCCCTACAAAATCTTAATAATAATAACGATAATGATAAGAGTAAAGTATTTTTGTAAATTCGAAAATTTTAGCAGCGTTCCGCCCTTGTTTTACGGTTCATCCCTATTCTACAGTTTTCGACAAAGTATTTCCATTGACTCGGAAAATTTGAGCAGCGTTCCGCCCCTATCTTACGCATTCCATTTTTGCGTTACTATTTTTGTTAAGTATTTGAATTAGTTCGGAAAATTTGAGCAGCGTCCCGCCCATATTTTCCGCCTCAACTCAAATTAATTTATTTAATTCTTATTTAAAAATATTATTTTTCATGATTTTGGTCGTTCGGATTAATCTTTTTCCGATGGCTATTCATTTTAACTGTTGCAACGATTTCGCAATTTTCCCCGCTACCCATTCCCTCTTTTTGCCTTAAGATCTATTTATGTTCATTTCATAGTTAATGAGTGCCCACTGGACTACTCGGTGTTAGAGATTTTGAGCCGATTGTTGTTAAAAATTTATGTCAATTTTACAGGAAACGGATGGTGAAGGAGCAGCCAATAAACTACTCATTTACCCTCCAATTTCCCCTATGTACGGATAATATTGACGTTCCAACTCCTGCGTTCCGCACGCTGAGTCTTCACGGGTACATATCATTGGCGATTTTCCACGCTCTTACACGAATCTGTACTATGTAGATTTTGCTTTCTTGCGTTATGTGTTGGCTGTGGGCCGGAAAAGGAATAACAAATAATAATTTACCATAGCATTTGGAATAAAAGTTTCGATGCACTAAGGCTGTAGATATAAAATATTTATTCAGCATATTACATCGGCTACATACATTTGAAATTCATTGTATCCATTCCATAAAATTTACTTCGAAAATCCCATAAATTTAATTCGATAAATCATTCTGAAAAATCATCCATAAATTCAATTGAAAAATTACCCACAAATTTGATTCAAAAATTCATCCATAAATTCAATTGGAAAAACAAAATTATCCATAAACAAAATCATCCAACAATTCGATCTGAAAAGTCATACATAAATTCAATTGAAAAATTACCCATCAATTCTCTTCGAAAAAAATCAACTAATAATATTGCACCAGGTGAGAGTGATCGTGTTCAGGCAAAACACTTACCCGTGTTAATTACCTGAATGCACGGCTCTCAACCAGTTATACAACCAGTTATACAGTTCAGTAATGAAATTTTTCTCCGAAAAATAAGACTGAAAATTTGTGAAAACACATCGGTATTTATACCTATTTTTCTCGCGTGTGAAATTTGATGGAGTAAAACAAAATTCGACCTTGTCATTTTCTAGTAAATTCTATTCGTTAATTTTATTATTTTTTTGATTTATTTTTATAATTTTTTATTTAAGATTTTTATTGAATTATTACTAATTCAAATTTTCGATTTAAATTTCATTTTAATGAACTTTTATTAATTTTTTCAATTTCGTCGAATTTGTTGTGTTTTCTTGTTATATTTGTGTAGGTATCGTGCGAATCTTGGTGCATTTTGTTATTATTTTAATTTAATTTTTATGTTTTTGATTTTATATTTATTTATATTCTCTCAGATTTTAAAGTGTTTAATTGGTGTTGTATATTGTATTTTAAGTTATCTTGGTGCTGGGTTTTCGTGCTGTATTACTGATGCATTTAAACAATTCTCAAGGCTATTGGTGTGCTGGCCCAACAGTATGGATTGAATGAATTTACATCTTGGAAATTAAATATCATTCCTACAACAACTGAGAAATTCATATTTTTGATTGTAAACATAAATTGGCTGTTAGACTTATAGATAGTATGCAATTTGTAAATTGCTCTTTAGCCAAGGCTGTGAAAACTCTTACAGATCTACCTCTAACTTGTTCTGCTTTTGATGGTCTTATAGTTAAGGCAAAGGGTATCTTTCCTTATGATTTTGCAGTATCACTAGAGGTTTTTGAATCGACTTATGAACTACCTCCAAAATGGGATTCTGTATCTGATGATGAATATGCTACCGCCCAACTAATTTGGACACAGCAAAATTGCACTACAATGTTAGACTATATGTTAACTTACCTAAAATTAGACGTATTCCTCCTTGCAGACTATTTTCAGCAATTTCGCGCAAAGGCTATTGCTTACAATGGTTTAGAACCTCTGAATTTTTATGGAATTCCTGGAATGTCATGGGCGTCCGCTCTCATGACATTAAAGGAACCCATAGAACTTCTGCAGGACATGGAAATGTTTAATTTCTACGAGGGAGGAATACGGGGTGGGTTAACATTTGTTAACAAACATTATGTCGCAAGTTCTGAGGATACAGAACTCTTGTATATAGATATTAATAATTTATATGGATGGGCACTTGCCAAAACCTTCCGTATGGTGATTTTGTTTGGGTGCATGATAGTCTGAATGATGTGCTGAGTGAATGTGTGAATGCGAATATTGAATTCCTTCCGTATGGTTATACAATGGAAGTTGACATCAATATCCCTGAGCGTGTGCATCAGTATTTGAATGACTTTCCGCTTGCTCCGGAAAAAATGTGCCCGCCCAATTCAAAAGTTGAGAAGTTAATGCTCACGCATTACAGTAAGAAGAACCATGTTCTTCACTGGAGACTTCTCAAGATGTATATAGAATTGGGTGCAGAAGTTGAGTGTATTCATAGGGCAATTAAATTTAAACAAGCACCTATTTTTAAAGAATATATACAAAGAAATACAGATTTACGCTCAAACTCAAAGTGCGAGCTTCATAGGGATTTGTATAAATTATTTAATAACAGTTTATATGGTAAATCCGTTGAGAATTTGAAAAAACGGATGAATTTGAGGCTATGCAATTCAGCTGAAAAGATGATTGTATATGCTTCAAAACCGACTTTCAAAAAGTCCATTAAAATAGTGGATGATTTGATTGCTGCTCATCTGAACAAAGATTCTATATGTTTAGACAGGCCTAGCTACATTGGCCAATCAGTACTAGACCTGTCTAAGCTGCGGATGTACCAATTACAATATAATGAATTGGCAAAATATAGATCAGAATTTAACTGTGATATTAATATCGTTGCCGGCGACACTGATTCGTTTTTTCTTGAGGTTAAGCACTGTAAGCTTGACATTCTTTTGCCGGCAATGATAAGAGACAGCCTTTTAGATACATCGAATTACGACCCGGCACATCCCTTATACTCGAGGAAATTAGATTCCGTGATCGGAAAATTTAAAGATGAAAGTAAAGGTCTCGGGTATAAGGAGTGGGTTTTCTTAAGACCCAAGTGCTATAGTTTATTAGGCAAATCTGATACAATGAGGGCTAAGGGGGTGAAGTTGTTGGGGACTGACATCAAACATCAGTCTTATTTGGATTGCTACAATAAAAACGTTGTTTTCACAGTACCTCAAAGTAGGATAGGGACGCGGAACCATCAGCTGTACACATTTAAAAACAGTAAAATCGCTTTGAGTAATAACGATGATAAGCGATTGTGGGTGGGGAAAAATACCAGTATCGCATTTGGGAATTATTTTGGGGTTGATGCAATAGATAGTGACCAAGTTAATTTCTTGGATGAGCCGCTTTTCGGTGGTTCGAGCCCCAGTTTTGATGACTCTACCGAAATCAGCGATAATGGACAGCTTTTCGATGGTTTTAACGAAGATAACATTGACATTGATGACGTGTTGTTATCAGAATAATAAATGTTTTTAAAAACTGTTTTTGTTAATTTGGAAACTTATTTATTTAGAAAACTTGTAATAGTTTTCATTTTTATTATGAAATTTAGATATAATTTTTTAAAATTAAAATTTTTATAATTACATTTTTATAATATTATTATTATTATTTCATGCAAAAGCCGCAGCGTGACGAAACGCGAAATATTACTTTATAGATGTTTTAAATGTAAAAAAACTATATATATTTTAATGTATTTATAATTAATTCTTTGTTTTTATGAAGTTGTTTTTGTTTTATGTAGTTGTTTTTGTTTTTATGTAGTTGTTTTTATATATTTGTTTATTATATTAATAATATTATTATTATTATTAATAAAATTAATAATAATATTAATAATAAAAGTTTTTATAAGTATTAATATTAATAAAAGTTTTTAAAAGTAATAATAATAATAATAAAATTAATAAAAGTTTTTAAAAGTATTATTAATAATAATAATAATGATAATTAAAGTTTTTATAAGTATATTAATAATAATAATAATTAAAGTTTTTATAAGTATTAATAATTTTTATAAGTAATAAGTATATTAATAATAATAATAATAATAATAATAAAATTTTATAAGTAATAAGTATATTAATAATAATATTAATTATAATAAAAATATTAATATTAATAATAATAATTAAAGTTTTTATAAGTATTAATAAATTTTTATAAGTAATAATAATAATATTAATAATAATAATAATAAAATAATTTACAAATATATACTACTTATTTTTATAAGTAGTAAATTAAAATTAAAAAATATTTAAAAATAATATGACCTTGAGAAATTTTGAATGACCTTGAAAAATGTTGGTGACTCATCCAATGGCCTTGACATACTTTTGAATGACCTTGAAAATTTTTGATGACTCACCAAATGACCTACTTTTGAATGACCTTGAAAGTTTTTGATGAGTCATCCAATGACCTTGAATGAGTCATGGTCTTTGTTTCGATGACCTTGAATGAGTCATTGTCTTTGTTCTAAAAAATTTGTACTTTTAAACTCAGAAAAAAAATTTGCCGGGGGGGGTATGTGAGCTAGATGGCCTCTGAGCTAGAGGGCCGGTATCCCACTACTAATGAAGAAGAATTTCAAGAAGCTATGAAATGTTTGAATGATAAATATGATTTAATTTATATTGATGCAACTGCTTTATATTCTGGAATCATGACACAATATTTACCAATTTCAAATTTTAAATGGCAAATAGTATCTGATGAAATAATGGAGAAAATATTATCAACTCCGGATATTTTTTAGAAGTTGATTTGGAATATCCCAAAGAAATTCATAAAACAATGTATTTTCCTTTAGCCCAAGTAAAAACAAAAATAAAATATGAAGAATTATCACCGTGGCAAAAATCAAAAATTTAGAAAAGAAAGATTCAGCTATTAAATTATTATGCACTCAACATGATAAAGAAAAATATTTATGTCATTACAGAAATTTACAATTTTACAACAGATTCAATGTTTTTAGAAATTAAAAGAGATGAAGATTAGGAAGATTTATTTGATAAAATTAAAAAAGATGTAAAATTAAATAATTTAATAAATGAATCCAGATGAAAAACCTGGAAATCCAATATTAAGTGTTGTTGCATTAGATCAAAACAATATGCATTAAAAATAGTTAAAGGTAAAGAAAATAAAAATTAAGGAATTAAAAAATCTGTAAGTAAAAATATAAAATTTAATGATTTTAAAAATTGTGTTGAGAATAAAAGTGATAAACGAGTTGAAATAATTCATAATATTAGATCAAAAAGTCATGAAATTTAACTTTCGAAATTTTTAAAAACATTAGATAAAATATGGATTTTGAATGATGGAATTACAACTCTTCCATATGGACATTATTTAATAAAAGAAATATTCCAAATTGATGAAACTAATAAAAAATATATATAATATTCTTTTGAAGCAAAAAATAGCCAATAAAAAGTGGCTTACACTGTAAGCCTAAATCTATTAATATTTAAAAAAAAAATTCAATAAAAAAGGCTTACGCCGTAAGTCTAACTCTATAGTAAAGCAACTGAGCGATATTAATTTGTTGGTGGATGATGTATTAAAACAAATGTATAAAAATTAAATAAATTAATTTTGTCTTTATTTATTTTTATTTAAGTAATTAATTTTTATTTTATATATTTAAAATTAAACTATTAAGGAGAAAAATATTTATAAATCTTAAATAAAAAATATCAATATATTTAGTTACTTTCATCTTTTTTTTATCTTGAAAATCTTTTCATTTTTTCCTAATTTCCAGTAATCGAAAATTTTTTAAGATATTCAAAATGTTGTAACCCCTCCCCCCCCTATAAATTGCATGATAAAGCAGAGTTTCTCGAGTTTTTCGGCAAAGATTGCAATCTTTGCAAATAAAAAAATGAAATAATTTAATTTGTTAACTTAATTGTTATTTTAATATTAATAACTTAATTTATATTAATATTTATTATTTAATTATTATTTATATTTTAACTTTATAAAAATTACATACATGAATAAAAATAAAAACTTACGATTAATTTAGTTCCATGTTGAATATTCCACCTCTGATATTGCTTGAAGATAAAACTATATTAATAAATATAGCAATACCCCCAAGCAACATTCTGGGTGGATGATAAATTTTATTTCTAAATTCATTTACCTAAAAATAAATTTATTAATAATAATTATTTCTTCAAAGGAAATAAATTAAACTTTACAATTTATAATTAAGTTAAATTAGCGTATTTAAACACTAATTTTTTTGTAAAAATTATGAAAATTATAAAATTTAACAAATTTATTTTTATCATTCCATGTTAAGTAGTGTGCTTTTAAGCATTTTCGGCGAAACCCTCTATTTGAGTAATTAATTGATTTGATAGTTTTGCAATTTTTTCAAAATAACAAATTTCTATTAGGGGGTTGAATGATTTGCAAATTATTTTTAGCAAATTTTATTTTATCAAGTTAACAAGTTTGTAAATTTTTCTTTGAGGGTTAATAGATTTGCAAATTATTTTTTTAAACAAATTCTCGGGTAGTGAGGTTGAGCCAAAAATGCTTAAAAGCACACTACTATAATAATAATTAGATCTATACCTTTTCACTTTCAAAATGGGAATAGTAAACTTCAAAATAAAAATAGTAAATTTCAAAGTGGAATAGTAAACTTAAATATTAGAATAGTAAATTTTAATATGAGAATTGTTTAAATTAAAATTAGAAAAGTACACCAGATTTTCTACAAATTGTTTTAATTAAATAGCCGAATTGCAATTGTTCATGTGTGGGTATAGCAAATTTACAAGATTGAAAAAATGCAATTACATGCCCTGTCAAACATGGATGGATACTGGCAAAAACTTGCACGTATAATTAACGTTCTACAACCAACAACTTATCGTTGGATAGCAAAGAGAAAAAACCATAAATAAACGAGGAGAGAAAAGTTTTAGCAAAATCACTGAAATTCATTTAGATTATTTTGTTGAAATGATAAAAAAACTGTCGTATTACATTAACGGAACTCAGTGTAGCGTTTGAAGAAAAATTTAAGTTTAGTATTTCAAAAACAACAATTTCAAAACATTTAGATACTCTCTGTTATTCGCTAAAATATTTAAGATATAAACCTGAAAATGGAAACTCCCCTGAGAACAAAAAAAGCGAAAGAAGTTTGTTCTTTAGAATAATCTAATAATAATTAAAATTTCAATGATCCGAAACAAATCTTTATTTTCAATTAAAAATCACTTTTGCTCATTTCATTTTTTGAGCATTTTAAACAACAAAAAAAAAGATAAATTTTATAATAACAAATTTTTAAATGTTTCATTTTCTATTCAAAATTAACCACCTGCCTATTACAGGTTCTAAAGATAATGACATAATAATTTTAATAATAATTTAACAATATTAATAATATTAATAACAATTTTTAATAATTTTAAGTTATTTTTTGTAATTATTTGGCAGGAACTGTTTTCTCTGGCTCCACGTGCTCTTTAGACACCACTGGAGTAACTCAACACATATAATTTTTATTGACACAAAATTTGCCCAACAATTCACAATTTTCAATAAATTATCACCGACAGGAATCCCTATGGGAAGCCGCCTTTAAAATTCACGTTAAACACATGAAACTCTCGAAATATTTTGGCAACAGGCCTGATTAGTTTCAGCTCAATCACTCTTTTGTCATATTTTTCCTTTTCAAGTTTTCTACTCAATTATTTTTGGCACAATTTGAGGCGAAGTTGTTGACTTGAGATTTACTTATACATGGTAACGCATAAGTCGCTTTACCCTTTTAAAATAAAATATCATTTTTGTAAATTAATGTACCTTATTAATTCATTTTTGTTTACGAAGCTTAAAAATTACAATTTTATTTTGATTATGTATGAAAAATGATAAATTATAAAAAAATAAATAGCCCCCATTTCAGCTTTGCAAACACTAGCTCTTTGTAAGGCATTTTCCATGACAGTTCTTAGCATCTGAAACTGTATGGAACTAATTTCCTCCTGTATGTTTCCTTTAAGTTGATGTATAGTTTGAGGCTTTTTCTTTAAGATATTTTAAGGAAAAAATGTGGTGCTGTCAGATCAGGTTATCGGTGAGGCAATAAAAAATCGTAATTTTGAGAAAATATTTGATCTTGAAACATCCCAATTAAAATTTGCTTAGTTGTTCTAGTCGTATGTGCAGTTGCACCATATTGCTGTCACCAATACCCTGTCATATTTGCTATTTCAGGCTGCATAAATCTTATCTGAGCTTACTCCTCACCATACTGTAACCTTATGTGGGTGCAATTTACTTGCATGAACATTATATGAATTTTCGGTAACCCAAAATCTCGTATTCTGTTTATTCACATGTATGTCCAAATTAAAATGAGTTCCATCTCCCATGATCAAATTTTAAATAAAGTTGATGATAATTTTTGCAATTTCCTGAAATCTGACAGAGTAATTTAGCCGCTATTGCAAATTTTTAATGATTATATAGATTGTAATTGCTGAACCTTGTATGAATACATGTTCAAGCCTCTTTAAATTCTCTGCTACGACCTCCACGAAATTTCAAGTTCTTGAGAACGTCTTCAAGCCGATTTGGTTGGATTTTCCTCAATACTCAGCCGCAAATTTTCTTAATTTTAAGGTGTACGTACTGAGAGATTTTGTCCAGGTCGAGACCTATCAGCAACAGCACCCTGTTTTCGAAAACGCGTCATTAAGTTAATTAGTTTAGGCTTAATAGGAGAATGCCTAACTTCGAAATGGCGCATAAAGCATTTCAGTGTTAAAATAATTGATTGTTTATTTTCAAAATAAAATTCAATTATCTTCACTTTTTCTTCGGTTGTAAATTTATTCATGGTTAAATTTCCAAAGATTTTACTTTATAATCCTGAAAAAAAAAACTTCTCGACACAAATTAAATTTGTGAATAAATAGTTCCCACATAATTAAATTTATATTTTTGGAAAATTTCTCCCTAATTTAATTTATTTGTTTTCATCATTTTAATTTATCAATTTATTTGTATTTTCTTAATAACTTTTCTATGATTCCCAAATTAATTTTATATTGTTTTTATCGTACTCGTCTCGTCAATTGGCATCGGTAAATACCCGTTTCCGGAAAATATTGATTTTGAGTTTTTGATTATTTTTAATTAGTTATTTGATTTTTTAAATATTTTGCCAATTTATTATAATTTTTTGTAATATTGCAAAACCCCAACAATAATAATAAAAATTTCAAAAATGCATAATGTATAAAGTGTTTTCTAATATTCAGTGTATTGATGGTAAAATTTTGAAAAATTATTTTCACTTGTTTGGAGCTGCAGGATTCCCAATATATATCCAACCTTTTTGTCCAAATATCAATTTGAATTATAGTGCGTATTTTTTGTAATAGTTTCTTGGGTTTGCAGTTGTGTATAGATCCATCGGGATTTATAATTTATTGTTAATTACCAAGCAACATACATATTTTTATTAGAGCTCAATTAAACTGATGGGTCGAAATAGTTAAATAAATTATTGATATCTAATTCTTCTGCTGGCTCACAGTAATATATGCATACTACCTGGTTACATGTTGAATATATATATATATATATATATATATATATATATATATATATATATATATATAAATTTCCTTCATAAATGGAATGATTTTAATTTCTACATTGGCAAGAATTGGATTGCATTCGTTCCCAAAACATTAATTATCATTATTATTGCGATCAGCAATACATTCCTGATATATCCAAATGACACAGGATTTTTTGTAGCTCTTTGTTTTGCTGCTTCTGTCCATTCCATATCATTCTTTTTTGGTCTTAACTGACATTTACTATCTTATGCAGCTGGTATCCATTTACATAGATTAACATGGACAACAATTATACCAGCTTTTTTATTACTTTTGGGACTTAGTTTTAGATTAATTTTAGTTCCATCACATACTAGGTGTGGTCCTTTAAATGGTCTTTGCTACTTTGGTGATAAGCCCTTCGCTGGCTCAGGATTATTCACATATATCAAATCTTTAATTTTAATATCATATACACGTGATCGCTTGTCATAGCACTCTTTTTACGCTTCTTGATGATGATTTATTTTGAGTCCAACTTCAGCTCATACTGACTGTAATCTTTTCTGTATAATCACTTTAAAATCATATATATTCATATACTGTAAAATAGGTGCTTGGAGTTTAAAATCGATTGGCATATTGTTTCGTCACAAATACATGATATAGAAAGGTGTCTCATCGGAACTTTCATTTACTGCATTTCGATATGCAAAAAAACAAGTTTTAATAAATAGATCCAAACCTTTTTGCTTTCTATTAACGTACGAGGATATAATATTGATTAACGATCCATTAAACATTTTAACTAGATCAGTGGTTCTTAACCTGGAGTCTATGATCATGTAGGGGTACGTGGTGCACTTCTTGGAGGTATGTAGAGCGTTGAGTAAAGAATGAATTTTTTCCCGATTTTTTTTCATCTTTTCAAAAATGTTAATTATGAGGAAGTTTTATGATGAAGAAATTTTTAAATTGAAAATTTTAAAAATTAAAAAGTTTAGATTAATTTTTAAAAAAAACAAAATAAGAAGATATTTTAATTAAAAATATCTTCGTAGAAAATTTGTTTAAATAAGAAAGATTAAGCAGACAATTTTGATTTTGATATTTATTGAAATAAAATTTATGGAAACAAAAACTGATTTTAATGTTTTACAGGATGAACCTCCTAATATGGTGGCAGCGGTAAACACGGACGCAATCACCGAAAGATTGCTACCAAAGGTATTCTGCCAAGGGGACGATTTGGAAAAGTTCATTAAAAGATGCGAAATTTATTTCGACGCCAAGGGAATCACGCAGAAGAAAGACCAGGAAAGATTAACATCTTGCATGATTGATGAGGATCTCCTGGAAGTGTACGCCAAAACACTGAAAAAAGCCGAAGGATTCCAGGCTAGGTTGCGATTGGCATTCGATCGTGAAAGAGATGTTTTAAAGGATCTACAAAACTTGTTGAATTACAAGCGGAAGGGTGAAGAAATAGAAACGTATTTTAAAAAGGTGGAGGACCTTGTTGATAGGTTGTTCGAAAATAAAGAATTTACCAAAGAGAAATTAACAGCAAGGATGTTAATAGTATGTGCGGAGAATAAAGAAGTTGAGAAAGAAGTGATACTACGGAAGATAAAAAGCACAGAAGAAATAAAGGAAACACTAACTCTGATGGACAAAGTAGAAAAGCAAAGAGAGCAGATAAACAGTATGAAAAGTTACGCCAGAGTGGTCTATCAGGAACCACAGGGAAGAGTACAATACAAGAAGAAAGAACAGAGAGAAGAAAGTATCCGAAGAGAAATGCCAGAATGCTGGTTATGACACAAAATAGGACACACGAAAATTGATTGTCCAATAAAAGGTAAAATAGAATGCTGGACATGTCATAGAAGCGGACATATAAGTAGAAACTGTCCAGATAAAAAAGCTCCAAGATGTTTTGGGTGTGGGAAAGAAGGTCATATAAGAAGATTGTGTCAGGAAATACGCTGTGAAAGATGTAGCAGAAATGGTCATAGATCCGAGGAGTGTTATACAAAGATGAGGTACGGGCAAGCGACGGAGAGACAAAGATTCACGGGAAACAGATACAGTCGAATAAATGGTATCGAGGAAGAAGAAGAAAGGGAATCGTGTGTAGAGACAAATGAAGATAATTTTAGGAAGACGTACCCAAACAACAGGGCTCCACCAGTAGAGGAGTTGGTTGGAGCCATATTCTAACAGAAAATTTGATGGGATATCCTCAAGGGGCAGAAAAGTGGGAGAATGTTGGAAGGGTAAGCGAGAAAGTATACAGGTTCCTAAAGAGAGAAATGTTTGAAGAGGAAGTGGAGAGAATTGGAACCATCGAAACGGAGCAGGTTGTGGAAATTTTGTATAACAGAATGCAAGGAAGGCCTAGTATAACAGTAAGGATGAATGGGGAAAATTTCGACTGTTTATTAGACACTGGGGCAAGAATCAATGTAATGAGTGTGAACTGTTTCAACAAGCTACGAGGACAACAATTGACGATAAGTGACGATAAGCTACGATGCGCAAACGAGAGTACGATCGAGACAATAGGAAAAACGAAGGTGCAAGTAACCATTGGAAATGTTTCGAAGGAAGTTATATTCATTGTGGCGGAGAAAGTGACACCAGACGTAATTGGAGGAATCGAATTACAAGAAACATTTGGATTTAGACTGTTAAAAATTAAAGATATCGAGGCTAGTGAAAAAGACAAGAACTATATTTGTAACATTGAAGCAAAATTTGGCAGAAAAATAAAGGATGAAGAACGATTGATACGAGCGTTGGAGCAGTTAAAGATCAATGAAAATAGCAAATTAAAGGAAATTATAACAAACAGTGGAAACGTGTTTATGGCAGATAAATGGGATGTGGGTCGCACACATTTGGTAAAACACAAGATAGTTACAAGAGGTGAGCCGATAAACATAAAACCATATCGTCAACCACTAAATTTGGAATCAAAGATTGAAGAAGCAATACAAAATTTGTACGAAAATGGAATTATACGGAAATGTAACTCTCCATGGAATACACCGCTAATATGTGTATGGAAAAAAGAGAAAAAGGATATTAGACTATGCTTGGACTTTAGACAGCTGAACGCGGTAACAGAGAGGCAGGCATTTCCAATGCCAAACATAGACGAGATGTTGGATTTGTTAGGAGGATCCGTCTTTTTCAGCTCAATCGATCTAGGTAATGCATATTACCAAGTGGAACTAGAAGAAGAATCACAGGAGAAAACAGCTTTCTCAACAAAGAACGGACAATATTGTTTCAACAGAATGCCGTTTGGAATTGCAGCAGCACCAGGTACGTTCCAAGAAATGATGACAAAAGTATTAGGCAATATAAATGGAGCAATGGTGTATTTGGACGACATCTTGATTTATTCAAGCAGTAAAGAGAAACACTATACAATACTCGGAGAAGTGTTAAAGGCGATTGAGGAAGCAGGCCTAAGGATTAATCCAGAAAAATGCCAAATAATAAAGGAAGAAATCAGATTCTTAGGACACATAATCAGCAAGGAAGGAGTACAGACAGATCCATCTAAAATTCAGGCCATACAGAACTTTGGGAAGCCTAACTGCGTAAAGAAACTCCGAAGCTTTTTAGGTATTTGCAATTATTATAGAAGATTCATCAGTGATTATGCAAAGAAGGCAAGGATGTTAGAACAATTATGTAGCGGACCAAGTAACAAAAAATTAGAATGGAGTGAAGGAACGAATAGCGTGTTTGAGGGATTGAAATTAGCACTCACGACGGCGCCAATCTTATGTTTTCCGGATCTGAAAAAAGAGTTCATTTTAGATACCGACGCTAGTTTCGATACCATTGGAGCAGTACTTTCACAAAGAGATAAAGATGGAAAGGAAAGAGTAATTGCGTATGGATCACACTCGATGACGAGCCACGAGAAAGGATATTGTATTACAAGAAAGGAACTATTGGCGGTATATTATTTTTGCATTCATTTTAAGCACTATCTCTACGGAAGAAGATTCACGCTCAGGACAGACCACAAGGCAATCACGTTTATGATGACAACCAAGAAGCCGATTACTTCACAATTCCAAACATGGATCAATTATTTGAGCAGTTTAGATATAAGAGTAGAATACAGAAAGGGTATTAATCACCAAAATGCAGACATGGTGTCGAGAACTAAATGTGACACTTGTGTTCAATGTCAAATGGCCCACGAAGAAGCTAAGAAAGGAAAGATAAAAACAAGATTACTAGACTCGATCAGAGAAGAGGGAAGAAGCAACATCCAACATGGAATTATAGAAGAAGTACGAAAGAAAACGATGATACCTGAAAATGAGTTACAAGAAACAATAAAGGAAATACATAGACTATTGTGTCATGCTGGAGTCGAGAAGATAGCCGATTATATGAAAGATAGATATGTTGGAAAACACCTGTGGAGTAAGATTCAGGAGAATGTTCGAAGTTGTGAGATTTGTCAAAAAACCAAGGCTTTAACAATAACAACGAAAGAACCAGTAAAAAGACAAGATTCGAAGGAAATGTTCGAAATTATATTCGTAGATATATGTGGACCGTTGGCAGAAACAAAAGGACGTAAGAAGTATATATTGGGCATAATAGATCAGTATAGTAAGTATCAAGTCTTGACAGCGATAACAAAACAAGACGAAGAAACAATAAAGAAAACGATTTTAGAAAAGTGGATTTTAAGATTTGGATGCCCAAAAGAGATAAGAGTTGACTGCGGAAAGGCGTTTGAATCAGGAATGATGAGAGAATTCACAAAGATGCTAGATATTAAATTATGTTTTTCGTGTCCATACCATCACCAAACAAACGGTCAGATAGAAAGACAATTCAGGACAATACGGGATTTGATAAATGCTACTTTACAGGATAGAAAGAAGACGGATTGGGTAGAGATATTACCAGAAGTCGAATTCACTTTAAATGCAACCAAACAAAAAACGACAGGGAAAAGCCCGGCAGAGATAGTTTTTGGAAAAAAGATTAGCAGGGAAAAATGGTACGGGTCCAAAGAAATACCGATAAAGGAAGAACTAGAAGAACAAACAAGGAGAAAATGCAATGTAGGAGAAGAAGTATTAGTAAAAGTAGAAACACGGCACAAAGGCCAGGACAGGTATGAAGGTCCGTACAAAGTGATAGAGAAAGTGCATGACAGACGATACATCTTAAGAAATGAAGATGGAAAAAGGATCGAAAGAAATGTGGAAAAACTTAAAAATTTCTTAAGAAGGGGGATATGAGGAAGTTTTATGATGAAGAAATTTTTAAATTGAAAATTTTAAAAATTAAAAAGTTTAGATTAATTTTTAAAAAAAACAAAATAAGAAGATATTTTAATTAAAAATATCTTCGTAGAAAATTTGTTTAAATAAGAAAGATTAAGCAGACAATTTTGATTTTGATATTTATTGAAATAAAATTTATGGAAACAAAAACTGATTTTAATGTTTTACAGGATGAACCTCCTAATATTAATAATAAAAAATATGCTAATTTTTCACTTTTTGATGAAATGGTTTCGTTGCAGGTCAATTCTGAAATTGACGTCAAAGTTTTGGGTTGTATTGAAATGAAATCTTGAAAATCTCCAAATTACACCGCACTTTTTAAGCCGACAACTGGATAAGAAACCCATTCGCGATATCACTGGATCAAATTAGTGATGATGAGGAGGAGAAAGATGAGCTCATTGAGTTGCGGAATAACAAAAAAATACTCAGTGATTTTGATATTATTATGCTGGATCTATTCTGGCCATATCCTATTTTGTTCAAGCAAGCTTTGCAAGCTTTTGTTCCGTTTGCCACGACTTACCTCAGTGATTCTGGAATTTCAGTGGTTGTGTTAATAAAATCGAAATTGCAAAACAAACTAAATGCTGAATATGACATGCGGTTGGCTCTTTCTAAAGGACAAGTGGAGTCTTAGAGTAACCGATTTTAATATTAATAACCAAATGTTATCAATACAGCAAAATAATTATTACTTTGGTTTTCCATATTCGATATTGTTTTCCTTAACTTTTTTTTTGTAAATTTAGAAACCCTAATTTAAATGAGCATGAAACCTTGTATGGTAGCTCATGAAGCTAAAGGTTTTCCAGGGTATTAACAGTCATGGAAATATGTTTCACGTGTTACTGGTAACCAGACATTAGAATAGATTTTCAACGTCATTTATGACGTATAAACCAACGGTAAAATGTTCTTATGTGCGTATCTGATTGGAATCCCCTTGAAAGTGGTCTAGATTTTATTTTTCTTACCCATCGGGTAGCAATCAGAATTTTTATTTACCATTTTTATTATTTTATTTTTTCAGATGCTCCTTTCCTATTTTCTCACGAGTCATCCTTTTATAAATATTCAATTTTACCTAACCTTCCAGGTTTCCTATTTTTGCGCTTACTAAACAAAATTAATTTGGATTAGCTTTTGCCCAAAACTGTTGGGTCAAAACACAATTTTGTTTAAATGAATCGGTAACAGCACGCAAATACAGCACGTAGATTTAAAATCAGACCCATACAAACACCAATTAACCATGCTAAAATATGAGAAAGAAATAATTAAAATATAAAATTAAAGACATTAAAATAAATAAAAATATTAACAGAACGCAACAAGATCCACACAAAACAAACACAGAAATAACACGAAAACACAAAACATTTGAACGAAAATTGACAATTTACTTAAAGAAACAAAATTTCATTCAAGTTAGAACTAAAATTAAATGATTTGAATTAGAAATAATTCAATTATTTGTTAAAAGAATAAATTGTCAAAATAAATCACAAATTAAAAAATTAAAGTTAGAAAATACAAAGAAATTCCCAGGGTCAAATTTTGTTTTACTACATCAAATTAGGATCACAGAATAGGTATATATACCGATTCATTTTTACATAATTTTAACCTTAAAAAACACTCGAAACAACCACTCATTCGGTTTATCAGTTAAGCCAACCTTTAATGGACGAATCATTTCTTAAAGCAATTTTGCGATAACTCGACAATGATACTATTTATTTACTGAACCAGACTAAATTTTTTTGATTAAAGTAAGCAAGAATGACTTGCTGATGAATGTGAATTAGATGAAAGAGATGTCAAAAATGATATTAATACTGATTAAATAAATATATATACGAACGAACTTATTTATCATGTCGAAATTTTTCCGGCCCACAGCCACACACCGACAAGCTATTAAAATATTACATAAAGATTCAAGCAGTGTAAGTGCGGTGTAAGTCCGCCAACAGCTCGTGCCCGTGAGAGATCTCGCCGTGGGTAACGACGGACTCGAACGTCAACTCATTCACTTCCATAGGGGAAGAAGGGAGATCGAGAGGTAATCTTTCGGTTGCCTACCTTTCGACCCACTCCCGAAAAATCGACCTAAAATCTCATTACTCAACGGCTAAAATATCAACACCAAGTAGTCCAGTGGACACTTTTAAAATCTGATATCAACATAAAATTTCTTAAGATCAACTTGAGGTTAACGGGAACGGGGCTTGCGGAAATCGATGCATCAAACTTCAAATAATCAATCATCATTAATTTGGTAAAATAAATATAAACTAAAAATAAACTTATTTATAATTCAACAATTTGGAACTAAAGCTAAACTAAAGGTCCCCAAAATCGTCACTTATCCAGAAAATTACTACAAAATTACCGTATAACTCATTAACTAATTAAATAATATGACAAAAACCGAGCGAAAATCTATAAACCATTCTGATAATGAGGCAAAAATTTGAGTCAAGAAATATTATGGATTGATAATAAAGTAAATAAAATGGCAGAACTAAATTAATTCCTATATAAAACATTATTAGTGATGTAGTACGACCCAAAAACCCAAAAAACCTCGACCCAAAATACCACCAATTATGATAAAAAAGAGTAAACTCAAACTGCGTTAATTCATGCGATGGACTAATATTTGCTAGTTGTTATGGACGCAATGATACCCAATCGTCTATATTTCCAAAGCATCTGTCGCCCATGATTGCCAAACATAGGTGGACTACTGCTACAATAAAAATGAAAGGAGTATGAACTGTAATTTTCGGATGCTAGAATAGTCTTAGATGGACAATGTTCCCACAGGCAACTTCCACAGGCTAGCTAGGAAAGCCCTTAATAATAATTCCACCAAAATTCACTCATCCACAATCGCCAATTAGATATAGAAAATAAGAAAAAGAACCGAAAATTAACAATGTTAAATAATCCAATTAATATTCATCAAATAAAATAATTAGTCCACATGAGAATTCCCAGCAAATTTAATACGACCGATGATGGCGTCTGCGAAAGCAACTCGAGAGACCCGAATGTGATCGGTAGATAACCCTTCGACCTCCTAGAAACTATTAAGGTGGGAAAATAGAAATCCTGATAACCTTGAGAAATGCCACGGCTAGTGTTTCTGACAAAAATCCCGCCTAAATGTTCAGTTCTTGCTCTCAGACGACGTCTAGCAAAGGCTCCATCAAAATAGTTCACCTTAGTCGAACGGCAACTCGTTTTTTTTGAAGGCTAAAAACTGATCCAATTGTTGATTCTAGCAAAAATAAAATTTTTAGAATTCCTCACGATATATCAACTCCGAAACAAAACACGTCGACCATTCTAGAAAATTGGTAGAAATTAATCAATTACTGGATAGGAAAATCTGACTATTACCTGTTTATGTGTTGAAAATTCCGTCCCCTATCCAATCGATAGTAGAGTTAAAACAGACGAAAATATTCTTAACCAATCATTATTAAGCATCGGAATCATTATGAGTCACGTGGCAACACACAGAACAACGAGATATAAATAAGAGATCGGTTCCATTTTGACTCATAATTGTTATGTCAAATTTGCCAAAGACAACCGTAGTGGTGTACAAAACTGAGACCGAGGAGATTCATAGAAGGTCACCCATGGGAGTGCCCAATCGAAAACTTTCCGAAATTCAAATCTGTTCAACCAAGTCCACTTCGAGACGTGACCAACGGAGTATGCGTAATGATGATCACTCGACAGGTACGGCTGCTCTAGCCCTCTTTAATTTATTATGAAAAAATATAATTTTTACTATTATGCTCGCTCGTTCAAATGATTATTTACTAGTGAATTTTGAATCGAAATCCCATAACTACCCAAATTAGAATAGGATAAACTCCACGTGAGTCTATTGGCGAATATACCTTCGTAATGGATTCTCCTGGTTTAGCTACACCACCTTCATTTGAGTAATTTGGCCGAGTTATCGTCAGGTCGTTCACTTCACCCTCACTAGTGTAGAGTAAAATATGAAAAGTAATGAGCCAATGATACCCAGAGAGTGTCCGTGATGATTTAAACGGTCAATCCGATCACCATCAATTCCTTTCATAGATAATTGACGACCTGGGAAATTAGTAAATGTTTTATTTTTCATTTAAAATTTTCTTTTGTTGTTAAACTTATTCGCCATGACCCCGACATTTTCTACGGCCTTTAGATCATTGGATCAAATATTTAGTTATAATATATAAATCATTAGATGGACTTTACCATTATAACAGTTAGAGTATTAGGAATATTCAATTTTAAATTATATTATTTGGGCATTGAAAATATTCAATTTTATGACTTTAGGTATTTAGATCAGTGGAAATACTCAATTTTCCGTTTATTTTATAAAGTGTATTTAGGTCTTTTAAAGAGATAATCTTACAATCATAATACTTAAACATTGGAAACGTTTGACTTTGTAAGTAGATTGTTTCGAACTACCCAATTTTACGTTTTTTAATGGCTTTGAAACCGGTGGGAATATTTAACTTTGAATTTTTATGACCATGATATCAAAATCACTCGATGCGTTTTATAACCCACTGGAGGTGACCAAGGTTCATTAAACGAAGCTTGTAGTTAAATAATTAGGTAGCTTTTGTATCTAACCCGTAAGTATATTTAATTTTGTTCATTGTTGACGTTTGATATCCACTTAATTGGATCTCATCAAAGAATTCGTTTCTTTTTTCTTCAGCGTCACCCTAGACAAGAAACCTCATGCAGGCCTGTTCTATGTAAACTTTCAATTTGTTTAAACATCGGAGAAAGCCAAATGGTAAGAACTTACGAACAACCCTGTAATGAAGAGAAATCTTATCGATGGGATGAAGGAAACAATGATAACCTATTATATTTACTATTAACAGGCACGCATAGTGACAACTGGGAAGACGCGGATCGCACTACGCTAACAGTGCCAACCAGATTTGCCGGGAGATATCGGCAAGCATTATGGGATCGGGGATATACCATATCCACCTATGGTACTCCCGAGTGGCCCAACAGGAATGGCAAAGGGTCGACGACGGATTTCGAGCTCCCTGGCATTCTCATCAAGAGGGAACCTGGCCGGAACCCAGCCCGAGAAATTCAACAGAGAGCAGAAGGTGAACTGCACCAATTGGAAAAATTACAAGGGCGATACCGATTCTTGGTGAAGCGGCAGAAGGAACACCTCGCCAGGATCAACAGGGACATCGCAAGTGGGCGGATTCCCAGTTCGGACGGGCTCCTGCCCTCTTACAGAATCACTTACGATCATCGAGATTCGGCGTTGCTGGAGAGTGACGCGCCCGTACACTTAGTTGTCCTGAAAAGCCTCCTCCAACCAGATATTCGAGATATTCTGGAGGATCGGGGCGCTTATCTGACAATCGACCGCGTCAAAATTAGCAAAACTTTGAATTACGTTTCGTATTTTCTAATAAATTAGTTGTAGTAGAAAATTTACTTTTTTATTAATCTAAACTATAAAGTTAAGGCGAATAATGAACATGCTTCCGGAAATAACGACGACAATGGTGTGGGAACCGAAATTTTTGTTTATCTTTTCCGAATTAATTCTCTGCAATATACCCTATATATGATTTGTTATTAAGGTAAAACAATGGATGATGCTATGAATAGAATTGGCAAAGAATTAAAAGTCCTTCGTAAAGAAAACGCTGACTTACATCAACAGTGCCTCCAACTAAGCCGTGAGCTGCAGCGGGTTAAAGCTACGTTGTCTGAGCCGGCTAGAGTGAAGCGGCTTTACCAAAAGATCGACCTGGCACAGAAGGGCTGGCAGGAAGAGAGGGCCCTGAACCAATCCCAGAAGGTTCAGATTCGCGGGCTGGAAGTAGCCGTAGCGGCGGGCCAGGAGGGGCAGGCCGTTACCTATCCTTTTGTATTCACCCCAGCCCAAGTCGCCTACAAAGATGTGACAAGCCCCGTACAGCAGCCATTCCAACCGAAATCCTGTGCAAGACCAGGGAGAGCAGAAAGAAAACGGTAAAAACAACACAAATTGCAATTGGGACAGAAATGATCTTGATAGTGTCATGTATGAGTAAATAAAATCTTCTTTGTTATTCATTAGTTCTCACAACGCAAATATATTAGTACAACTCTCTGAGGGGTAAAGACAATGTGATGTAAGGTAAAGTGAGTAAGGGACCTAAAAAGATAATACGAGCATAGACCTTCCATCGGCAGCTCGCTGAACCAGCTGTAGACCGGGTCTTAGCAGTTTTGGAAACAAAGCTCACCTTTGATGGTCACAGACCCATTGGTTACAGTACCAACGTTGCTTAGCAACGGGTAACCAGTGGTAGGCAGATAGAATTTTATGATTGTGGTCAAGGTCATATCGAACACCTATAACCCCACAAAACTATGCCGGCACATGTTTCAAATAAAAAGGGAATACTAATGGACCATACTAAATTAAATCGGATGTAATTTTTCAACTTTAATTTTTTTCAAATATTAATAATTAGTCAGCTTTACATGAATTACCTTAATAATTTGAAAGCATTGAATGTGTCGCCCTATCCTAACATAAATTGAAATTTTTAAAATATTCTTCCCAATTTAAAAATTCCAAATAAAATTTTAAATAAAATTTTACATAAAATTTGTTTCAAATAAAATTTTTGATAATATATTCTTCTCAAAAAAAAACTTAAAAAAGGTTGTACCAAAAATATGTGAATATCAATATAAACATCGATATCATTACTGATTCATAATCAAAAAATATAAAATTCTTAATATCATTGAATAATATTTTTTATTTTAATGATATTAAATTTTAAAATATTTATTTCATAATTATTTAATTTTTACATAAATTAATTGTTTAAAATTGTTTTAATAATTATTACAAATTTGAATGGATACTGATAAGTATTACGATGTAATTTTGTTTGTGTCAGGTTTGTCTCCTCAAAACGATTTCAGCTTTCATTATATCGATGATTATGTGCTATTCGAAAATTTATCATATGATGGTATTACATTTTTTCTAAATCGTTTTAAAAATTTTGACATTTATCCAACAAATGTTTCTGTAACTGGTAATATGTTCAAATTTAATGTCAAGGTGGATTTAATATACGAAGAATTCTACAGTAAAATTAAAGTTGAGTTGCCAATTACAAAATGTTCTGATTGCACATTAAATATATTAACTGGATTACAGCACCTAATAGATGTTTTTCAAGGTTTAGATTTTTCAATTGAGCATAATCAGACTACTCTGGTATTATCAAACTTGAATCAGTCAAACCTCCCGACAATTGTTAGTAAAATGCAATATATTCAGCTGAAGCCGAAAAATATAGATTTTTCATCGAAATCTTTTCAATTAATTTTTAGTTTGGAAGACATTGTCAAATCAAGTTTAGGAA
Source organism: Schmidtea mediterranea (assembly GCA_022537955.1). Taxonomy (NCBI): domain Eukaryota; kingdom Metazoa; phylum Platyhelminthes; order Tricladida; family Dugesiidae; genus Schmidtea; species Schmidtea mediterranea. The sequence continues at coordinate 179,939,206 of CM039680.1, forward strand.
AATTAAAACAAGAATCAAAAATAATTAGTAAAAATGAAACTGCAAAAGGAATGAAAATAAAATTCGCATCTCATAATGAATCATCATTACCTATTGATGAAAATGCAACTTCCTTAGAATCCATAAATGAGTATAAACCACAACCAAAGAAATTTTTACATTATAAAAAAGATACAAATGCCGAAGAATCTGTGAAAAATAACACAAAAAGCATTTCAAAGGTTAAAATTGTACGTAGAAAACGCCGAAAGCTTCTTTTTACTGTAAGACGTCAGAAAGCACCATTAAAGTCAGTTTCTAGGAAGCATTTAATATCAGATACTTCAAATAATAGTTCTTGTGTCGTTGAAGGTCAACAGTTTCCTCTTGTAAAATGGGGGAAACAAATCGAAGGTCCTGCGAAACAGTCCGAAATATTGATTGAGAAAAAAGGAATTTCTAAATGGATTCCAGCCGTAACACGCGAAATAAAGAGGTCGAGAAAACAATTGTTGAACACAACAGCACCTTCTGTGCTCGTTACAGACATCTGCTCATTAAAAACTGATTTGAACCTGACTAGCACGACATTGGATAGTTCCAATCAATATAACCGTACCTCTATTGATTCAGCAATTGAATCAGTGTTCAAAAGATATTGCGGAACCGAGGTAAACACCAACTACAAAAATGAAACTGCAAAAAAAATGAAAAGAAAATTCGAATCTCCTAATAAATCCTCATTATCTAGTGATGAATTCGCAACGTCATTAGAATCGATAAATGACAATAAACCACGACCAAGGAAATCTTTACAATCTAAGAAAGATACAAATTCAGAAGAATGTGGGAAAAATGACACAAAAAGCATTTCAAAGGTTAAGATTGTACGTAGAAAACGCCGAAAGCTTCTTTTTACTGTAAGACGACAGAGTGCACAATCAAAGTCAGTCTCTAGGAAGCATTTAATATCAGATACTTCAAATAATAGTTCTGATGTCGTTGAAGATCAACAGTTTCCTATCGTAAAATGGGGAAAACAGATAGAAGGTCCTACGAAACGGTCCGAAAGATTGATTGAGAAAAAAAGAATTTCTAAATGGACTCCAGTCGTAACTCGCCAAATAAAAAGATCTAGAAAAGGATTATTGAACACAACAGCACCTTCTGTGCTCGTTACAGATATCTGTTCGCTAAAAACTGACGTAAATCTGACTTGCATGCCGTTTGATAGTTCCAATCAATATAACCGCACCTCCATTGATTCAGCAATTGATACAGTGCTCAAATGTGTAACTGAGGAAAACACCCGTAACTATTCATTGAATGAATTCGACAGTACAACCTCAACGGCTCCTATCTCTGTGAAATTGGAACCGACCATTCAGGATTTTAATCAACTTTTGCCATTTACCGAATTCCCTTCCATCAACTCATCGCAACTGATTATCAATAATATCATTTATGATTCCACTCCGATAAGCAACTTGTCAAATCAGAACGAATCGAATTGGAAAAGCCTGATTTGATTGGTGCATTTTAGAGGTAATTTTCGATGTTTTGGATTTGTTGATTTAATTAGTTCCGAATAATTAATTGTGATTATTTTTATAGATTTGTTTTTATATAGCAATTTGACAATTATTTTATCAGTTTTCCGGTACATCAGGTGAGCTTTAATGAAAGTCTCGAGAGAAATTGAATTGGTTGTTTTATAAATAAATTTTATTTGTTATTTTTTAATTTTAATATATTTCAATATTTTTAGTGTAATAAAAGAATATTAGATTAAGTGTGTCACCAATACAGTCAATTGTAGTGGAGTTTCATTATATTATGAGATCATATGAGATTTAATTTTATATTTAGTTTTCATTAATTTAAGATAGTATTTCTTAAAGATTGTGACTATAAGCATAAGTAACCCTATAAGCACTCTTACGGTTTAGATTGGGTACCCCAAGAATTTTAAAATCTTTTTGTATATCTAAACATAGGATATTATATTATAAATATTCGGGTAACCTTCTAAATCACTGCGTTGTCAGGAATAGTGGATTGAAATTATTACACTTGAACGAGGAATTTCCATTTTTATCAAATACTTTCTAATTATCTATAAACACAGAAATATATACAAGGATATAAAAATATTTTACACCATTGGCAAAATATCACATATCAATATATTCCAAATATTTAAAATCTAAAAATATTTCCCAACTCAAAAATACCCAAAATATTTAAAAACTAAGAAAAATTATCAAAATAAATCCAAATATGTTAAAGGCAATGAATTAATAATACAACGAAAATAATAATACAATATATTCTTTGAGTTTCTATTATTAAGGATTATATTTTTATCAACAAATACACTTTAAATGTACTTTAGAATATTATCATGTTTCAACTTTCCCACTGAAAAAAACAATCCAACTCATAATTCTACAAAATTTAAAATCCCTAAATATATTTCCAAACTATAAAAATATCCCAAATTTTCAAAGATTTTTCCGAGTTTTTTTTAAAAAATCTGAATATCTTCAATCCAATAAATTTATACATCATATTTCAATTTTCCAAGTAAAAAAAGGAAAATAATACATACACAAGATATTTTATAGTTATAAATATACATATTTTATTCATCAAATTGAATATCTTCATGCATTCTGGCGAAAAATTGGTTTAATATCATTAATTATCATCAAACTTAATTTTTGCGAATCTAATATTGTAAAAACATCCAAAGTTACTTGTTCCTGGCACTAAAATAAATGAATAAACAATGGAACAAAGCACCTACAGGTGCAACAAAAAAACAACTAAATAATAATAATAACAGTAATTATAATTGACGCGAGGCATCATTAATTGTTAAAAAAACACTTTCTCAGTTAAACCACCAGTAAATACAGTACATCGAGCTCAGAGAAGGGAATACACACACATATATATATTGTGAACTTGTAATTTTTTATCAGGTAATCAGTTTTGTAATTGTTATATTAAATAAAATTTGTCAACCAGTGCTATATTATTTATTTATTTACAATGAAGTCCAATGATATGACTTTCGATGCTTGCTTCAAGCGCTGTTGTTTCGGGGAAAACCATTACTTATGTGGATATCGGTATTGGGAATTGTGAGTAAGGCGATGGTTTCGGAGAAAACTGTTATACTTGGAATCAAGTTGAAGAGTCAGCGGAGAAAGAGAAAGTCAAAATTCAAGATACGGAAATATTTGTATCAGATCAGCAAAAATTAGAAAACGAAATAGCGTCATGTGATAATAATATTCTGAAAAGTGGAATGCAAATATTTTTGAAGACATTACCAAGAAAAATGATAACTTTAGAACAAGGGTTGGAAACATTTTGGCTATGTGGCCGCATTACGTTTTTGAGAAAGTACCGGGTTGGTTGGGTTCTTAAAAATATTATAAGGAAAAGCTTATTTCATCTTGAATTCATCTTCGTGCAACCGAAAGTCAGTAAAACAAGATGAGAACTCATTCTTCATATATTTGATCACATTCACAAATATTTCTGAATTTTGTGGTTTGTATTCTTGAAGAGATGGAAAATGAGCATTATTTTCATGTTGAAGCTGTTATTCCTACAGGTTTAGTTTTTTTTAAATGCAAGAATATGACCAAACATTTCATTTATAAACTAAGCTTTACCCTGCAAGTGTAAATTCAAGTTATTTAAATGTCAGAGAAATGCTAGAGGCAAGCCAATCAGGATCGCTAAAATGTGATGCATACACATATTAGCATTGAAGGAAAATTACAATTTCATTGTAATTTTAATATTATTTTGAGCATTGAACCTCTGCTTAGCCAGCGAACATTGGAAAAATAGATTAAGTCTCCAAATTCTGCTTCTGTATTCACCAAAAATCGTCTAAATTGGCGATGATTTAATCCACGAGATAGGATCAGATTAACAACTTTCACAACAGTGCCCATTACATTCTTCAGTTTCAAAGATTTGACACATAAGGCTTCTTGATGAATAATATAATGGATTTTAACAAATAGTGCTACAAAGCCTTTTTTTATTCCCCGCCATTCCTGGTGCTCCATTTCGCTGCAGGTGTTCATTAAACAGCTTTTGACATCTCTTCAGTGCGTTTTGTGACAGTTCTACCAAGTAGACTTATGTAAGAAAATAATGACTTTTTTTCTGGGCAAACAATATCCACCCCTGTTATTAGATGTTATTTAACAAATTCACCATCCTAAACGGTTTCATCTTTTCAGCGAAAAGTCTTGACAGTTCATAGCTTGCACGGCTATTAGCTTTACATTCACTTTTATTCTTCGTAAAAAACAATGTCAGCTTTTCGAACTTTGATTTAAGCTGCTTAACTTTATCTCAACCTGATTCTCCAGTAATTCTTTAAAAATTTTCAAAATGGTGGGTCATGTAATAGCCTTGATATCTGCCACTTTATTCACAAGAACCTTTTCAAGGCAAATAAAACATGCTTGCTTTTCATTTTGCTCGATAAAAAAAATCAAACATCCAAGTATCTTGAAAAATTCGACACTCGCCATCCACTTTCCTGATCTTTGAATTCATGATTTAATTTAAATATTGAATTTTAATGAATTTTTAATATTCTATATTAAAACAATTTTTGTTTGTTAAATTTATAATTGTTATTTAACATGTGGTCACAGGCCAGTCAAATATCTTCACAAGCTTGTCAAAATCCCTTCGCAGGCTGGATCCGGCCCGCTGGTCTTAGGTTGCCAACCACTGCTTTAGAAGTTGAATCAAGGAATACAATTAAAAACATAATGACCAAAATTCAAGAAAAAGAAGAAACTCCTCTCAAGCAGCAAAGACTACTTTGCGCTGGGAGGCAATTAGAAGAGGTGGTCATGATGATGATGAGTTCAAAAACTTATGGGCGTTCTCAGAAATAAAAAATTACTCCAGCGCGTAATTTATTGTTGACAGAAATGATTGGGGATATAACGGGCAAGAACATTGGAGAAACATTTGATGAATGGATGAGACTTTTTTTAGCTGTGTGAAAAATTAAATGAGATAGTAGAAAGGAATTTGGTTGTAAAAGATATTTGCGAGCTCAAAAAGGAAGAGATAGATAATTAATGCAAAAAAACGAAACAAAATGTTGTTAGCAAAGGGTCAAAAATATCGAGATATGAATCACCAATAAAAGAAAAGTTTAAATAGGTAGCAGAAGTTAAAGATTTCAATTTTTGATGGAAAGATGTTTGAATTTGAAACACGGAAGGTAGCATTCGAAACATGTATCGAGCAAGCAGATGAAAGTTCTGAAGACAAGATGCTACATCTAAGGCAATATCTAACAGAAGAACCACTCAAATTGATTAAGAATCTGGGTTATTCATCAGAAGCCTACAAAGTGGCAAAAGAGAAATTAGATCAGCGCTATGGTGGAGAAGAAACGAGTTATTTGACGGTGCTATAAGTACTTGAAATGTTCAGACCGGTGCAGGAACAAGAAATAAAATATCTTGAGGTTTATGTTGGATTATTTGAATCCATGGAAGTCCGTTTTTAAGCTATTGATAGATGGTCTGTCTTCTACAGCAGGCTTCCACAAACTTTTTAAGTTGCGCCCCCATTTTCAACATATTTATTTTTGGCGCCCCCGACTTAATAAAAAATCATAACGCCACAATAAAAAAAGACGTAAATAAACATCTTTAAAATAAAAAAAGTGTATTTTTCTATTTTTTGTAAATTGAACAAATTAAATATTATGAACATAACAGTTCTAATACTTTAGCAAAAAAACAATAATAAATATTCAACGAAAAAACTACATGAATGAATATCTGAACTCATTTTGGGACAATCGACTTCAAAGGAGCAACGAAATATGAAACCAAGAAAAGAAATCTAACCAAAGAGTTAGAGTTGCAATGTATAAAATGAAAAAGGTCCACATTACCTGGATCGGTGTGAAGAATTCAAACGATTGAAAAGGGGGGGGGGAAAGAAAATAATTTATTGAAACGAACTGGTTTAAAGAAAGGTTTAAAGAAAGAAATGATTTAAAGAAAGGTAATTTTGCAATGGAATGTAGGAAAATAAACTCTACAAAGTGAGTGGCTGTTTAACGAAACACAACTATTTACCTTGTAAAGAAAAAGGAATTAAAATGAAGTTTCGACGATGATGACGACAAAAACTAACCAAATCATAGAAAATAATAGAATGTATCTAAGATTGAGAACGATTCCTATCTATCTGAACAAAAATGGTATAAAACGCAAAGTAATTGCGCTGCTGGATGATGCAAATTCTACTAATTATATTAGTCAATGTATTGCAGATGATCTGGAAAAAAACTGGAAAGGATACGGTCGTACCCGTAGATGTAATCGGGGGAAATGTTCAAAGGATAACGGCAAAATTGGTATAAGTGACTTTGAAAAGCAATGACAGAAAGATGAAAATAGAGTTTGAAGCTTTAGCAGAGGCTAGTATTCCTCTAGAAATGCAAGTCGTCAATTGGTCTTAAGAAAAGGATAAATGGAAGCATTTGAAAGGAATTCACTTTCCAATGTTAAATGAAAGACAAGTAGTTGAGGTGCTAATGTGGAGCGGACTTTTGGGGTTGTAGAGATCATTGAAAGAAATCGAAGGGCGAATATGTGAGCATACTAGAGTGGACATGTGTTGGACCAGCATCAGTATGGTGGGTTTCTGGGAGTTGATGTTTAAAACTATATGGTTGTTACCCAGACAACCCCATATAAATATTCTTTCGCTTACCACTCGGCACCCGTTGCTAAGCAATGTTGGAACTATGTTCGAGTGGGTAATTCGTCCGCAAAAAGTGAGCGCTATTGCTAAGGCTGTAATTGACCGAACGATCTCTGGGTCCAACGAGCTGTCGATAGAAGACCTGTGCTCGCTTTCAATTTTTTAGGTTCCCTTATGCCATTATTTCATCATTCATTCCCATAATTCTCATGTAAACTTCTCATTCACACATTTCAATGTCCGCATTCCACTTTCTGCGAATTTACCACTTATCAAATCCTCTAAGTAACATTTAAGCAACAACAAATATATATTTTATAAAAGAAGCAATATATTTCGATATGTTATTTACGTGCTGTTTGATATTCGAGCGGCTCGGCGCTTAGCTCGTTCTTTACGCCCGGGCCTGTAACCACTGGACTTCGGCGTGATCTTCGGGCCTGTTGTTGCCTCTCTGTATGCCAGTTGAGCAGGAGCAAAGACGAGGGGATACGTCACTGCCGCTCCCTCTTGGCAGGCTGACACTGCCACCTCTAGCCCCTTGATCTGAGTCCTCAGACTTTGATTTAATTGTCTCTCTTCTGTCCAGCCCTTTTGTGCTGCTGTGAGCCTTTGGTAGAGCGACTTTACTTTCTTTGGTTCTATCCATGTGGCTTTTATTTGCTGGACTTCCTCCGATAACTGGATGATTTGATCATATAAATTTTTGTTGATTTTCGGGCGTGCTCTAATTCCTGTTGCAGAACTCTCAAGGAATCCATGTCTATAAAAGGTGAAATTAACATTTTGTTTATACATCTTAAGTCAATTGAGTAATCATATAAATACTATTGTCAATAAAATATTTCTAAAAAATGGAGAAATCGAGTACAACTAAATATTTATTCAAATTCAGTTTCACTAATGATTTGTATAGTTCGCAATCGAGTCATTGATGAAAATGCTGGGTTCCGGATACTCAACGGCGTTTTCTTCAGGGGTCGGCCGGGCGTAAAGGTGCTCCCGATACACATAGATTGGTCTTTCTGTCCTTCTCCTGCGAGGCTGGGAAGGGTCCTCTGGGGCACGACAACATTGATATTCGTAGAACTCACGTTCAATCGCTCATCAACCCGGTTGAAAGGGGAGCTGTGTGGCGGTGTGTAGTCATCGGTGCTCGCAATTCTGCCGGCGGCGATGTCGTCCTCCACATTTGCGAGATATAGCCTGGCTCTGGCTACCTGGAGATCGGTCCGGCGCTGATGATCCTCGAGACGAGAGAGGAGGAACCCCGCATGTTCGCGAATTTCCTGGACAGGGTTTCGGCCCGATTCTCGTTTTATCGCCACGAATGGTAGCTCAACATCGTTCGTTTGTCGTAGAGCACCCGATCGGAACTCTCTCGGTTGGGATACGGTGAAGCCCGCATCCCAGCATTTCCTAATTTCTCCTTCCTGTATTCAGTCAATTTTATGGAACTTGCTGAATGGTTTGCTAAACGAGCATCAACAAAATTAAAAAAAAAATCATTTATAATTTTAAGTTGTTGTTGGAAAAATTGATTACATAAGTCTCTAGCCTCGTCGTCTAACGGATTTCCACCAGTGCATTCGTCATCCGGTTCAACATTAATCAAATTGATACATAATCTATTATTAACAAGATCTACCTTGAGGTTTAAAAAATTATAAATTATTTACAAATCATTTAAAACATTTATTTCATTATTACAGTCATTAATCATTGCTTAAAATTACTTAGCAAGTCTTATTCCCTTTATTTACGTCATTAGGAGGAGATTTTAAAACAGAATCTTACTTCACATTAATTTTTATTACAAGATATGACGTGAGTTCTCTTGACTTAACCATTCCGACAAATCGTAAGTGTTAATTTTAAGTGGAACGTATTTCGTGGCATTCAACAATTTCGTCATATGCGCTGATAATGTATCGATAGTAGATTGTTTCTTCCTTGAGTAGATCGGACAGTTACAGCTGAAGTGATGGGTCAGCGTCTGGAGTCTTAAGTAATATTAATAATAATTGTAGTTGCCGGTTTAGCCCGAAATAGATAATTGAACGGAACAAAACTTCAACGAGGCGTTCGATTTAACACCTTGTATTTTGGGAATGCATCTTAAATTATGGCTAATTCTAGAGGGTCATTGTGGGAAATAATTACCTTACGACGGCTACCTAGGACTCGCAAAGTTAAGACATGATCAATAAATAAAATTTACTTACTTAAAGTATCGGCTCTAGATTCTTGGATCACAACGTCCTCTGGAAATTCCCTTGTAGAATTTTGGTAGTTTGATGGATGATACATTTTAGTTTACCGTAAAATAGTAATTGGCGTCGAGTCAGCAGCGACATTTATGAGATGGAGATATCATCGGGGTTCCTCATGTAGTCTGGTGGCGATGTGTGCACGCCAGTTTTAAATTAAACTAATTTGGCTACTATTACATAAGATGAATTTGCTGACTGGGCGTGTGTGTTTGTCGGTGTAGTCATTGGTGAGCGACACATTCTTCCTCCTCTATTATCGCCTAATTGTTGATGCCCGTGTGTGGAGATTTTTAGAATTATCGATCGTGGCATTCTCGCAAAATGTCACGCTCCATATTTATTTTATGGATTCAGAATTTTCATTTATCCGACCACTACTTATTGGATGAATACAAAATTGGTATTACTGTTCCCTTCGACTGAACGGTTCCGATTTATTTTAACTATTTGGTAATGGCAGCCCTTCTCCTCCAATGGTTATTTATTTCCGTGGTAAGTTGTTCGTTATATACGGGTATATGAAATTATCTAGTTCTAGTTGCCATGTTGGAGACTAAACAATTCAAATGGTTTCTGGGTATCGTCTTAATATGGTGGGGGAGTGCGTTCGGGGGTCGTGGTTATTCGGGTCCGGCAATTTGGGTCAACAAGGCCCTACTGTGGGTTATTTCGAACTTCCTGCTAAACGGAGCCTGAGGATTGTTTCTACATCTGATCTCAAACCAAAACGATGTTGATCCGCGAGGTATTTTCGCGTTCAAACCAAAACAAAAGGAAACATGTGTTGGAATCTGACTTGTCGTACATTGGATATGACTGGATTTATCGTAAATATTTTTGTTGTTGCGTAGTTTAACTGATTGTTCCTATGTTCATATGGTGGGTAAAGTATTGGTTGGCTTTATTTTCTTTTACATATTTTATGTTTTTATATTTTATTTCATCTGGGGAATGGTAATAAAAATTCTTTGGAAAATAATTTTTGTTCCAGGATTAGATTCATTTTTTATTATACTCACTATTAGTCCTCGATTTTAATATTTTCACAAGGTGCTTTTATTTTTATGTTTTAATTCAGGTTGTAAATGCGTTTAATATTGGTAGAAGTTTTGGAACCCAATTTCGTTTAATCCGAGCGTCTCAAAGTTTGATTTACTCTTGGTTTCTGAAGTCTTAAATGTTTTGGCCTTAATATCTCGGTCTGTGATTTTGTTTAACGTTTGTATAATTTGTTCACATTTATGATTAATTTTTTATCAACTTCTTATTTTCTAACGCCTTGGTTTACTGATTTTAGCGAAATTCTCTTGTCTTTAATCATGGTATTTTGATTTCAACGACTAGTTCCTTGCTACTCTTCACGGAAATCTTTATATCCTAGCATAGCATTTTAATTCGATCAGATTCGGGAAACTTTTTATCTCATTTTTGTTCAGATTTTATATTTTCCTTAGTACCTTAGTTGGATGGTAGTTTGAAACTTTTGTCTCATGTTAGTTCAGGGGAATTTTAACAATTTTATCTTTGGTTATAGTATTACTCAGTATTTATACTACAATCCCTTACATTTTACACGTCATTTTACTTAGGAAGTTTCCTTTTACCACATTTTCTATATTATGGCGTTTTATTAACAACGATTTAATATTTTTTAGACTTCGTTATATTGTAGCATAGCAACGATTTTATTTATTTAAGATTCCGTCACCGTCCTGCATTTTGGTTCTAGGCGCGTTGTGTTCATATTATAGTTAATGAGTGCCCACTGGACTACTCGTGTGATTATTTTGAGCCGTATGTGAATACAATTTTAGGTCGAGTTTATGGGAATTAGGAGACGAGGAAACAGCCAAAAGACTATTTCCCCTTACCCCTCTTCCCCTATACGGAATAATATTGACGTTCCAGTTCCTGCGTTCCTCACGCCGGAGCCTTCACGGGCACGAATCGTTGGCGATATTCCACGCACTTACACGATTACGAATTGTATGTCGGATTTTATTATCTTGTAGTGTGTTTTGGCTGTGGGCCGGAAAAATTTCGACAATATAAAACAAATTTTATGCTATTTAAATATTTTATTAAAAGAAAATATAATTTACCCGATACATTCATTATAAAATACAATCATAAATACACCGCTCTCCCCACGCCGACATCCAAGCAGAGCTCAAATCGAGGTTGCGAGGATGCGACGTGGAAAGAGTTTCGAACAATACTCTCACTTACATCGAGATTTAAAACAAGATTCAAAATAACTTTCAAGTTTTGAAAAAATTTATTAAACGATTAAAATTGTGTAAAACTGAATCGGTATATATACCTATTGCACGACCCTAACCTTGCGTGTTCTTTTTGATTTAGTAAAACAAAATTTGACCTTGGAATTTTCTGGTATATTCTAATCTTTAATTTTATTATTTTGAGATTTTATTTGACAATTTTTCTTTTGAATTTTTAAATTGAATTATTTCTAATTCAATTATTTGATTTTTATTTTCATTTTCATGAAATTTCGCATTTTTGATAAATTGTCGAATTTCGGTCAAATTGTTGGGTTTTCGTGTTGTGTTTATATTTATTTTGTGCGGATCTTGTTGCACTTTGTTGCACTTTGTTATTATTTTAATTTATTTTTGTGTTTTATGATTTTATATTTGATTGTTTTCTTTCTCGCATTTTGATAGGGTTAATTGGTGTTTTAATAGGTTCGATTTTTAAATCTGCCTGTTATATTTGCATGTGTGTTACCGATTCATTTAAACATTTACAAGGCCGTTTGTGTTCTGGCCCAACAAGTAGGACGACCAGGGAGACATCAAAGTAATTTAATTTGAACCGTTTATAGTAGTACGGAAAATTTGAAAAACACTTGAAAAAACATTTGAAAAACAATCGGTTGCTGTATTAATTGCAGCCCTTTTGAAATCCGTTGTAATTATTATTGGATGAAATTGAGGCTGCAGCACTTTGATTTATTCAAATAAACAGCATTAAGTAATCTGTGTTTTGTTTGGTAGGAGAACATACAAGTACAGAACAATTGATCAAGTTACAAGAGCTTATATTGTATATAATTGAAAAAAAAATTTAGATAGTACCTTTAAAGTTCCATCCATGAACTAATGTTGTGAATATTTAATCAAATTTAGTGTGCGCTCTGTTCAAAAAATCAAGATTCGGTTGGGTCATCACATCCGCTGTCGTAAAGCAGAAACCTTTCTCCATCAGCCAAACTTTTGTATTCTTCTGGCATTTCAAATGTGCGGTCGATTGGAAGAGTGTGAACATTATTCTTTTGTTTAACTCTGTTTATGTCGAATTGGCACCATCTGAACAGCAGCTTGCTGGATTAGTTGCTGTCGTTCTTGACCCAGAATTTGTTGTATGTTTTTTCAGTTTCCTCTGCTTTTCGTTTGATACTTGCACGGACCTTCAAAACCTCACAATGAACCAAATCAGAAGTATGAGTGTGCTCATGCAGGTAACTAACTACTGAGAGATCTTCATTTAACTTTTGCCCTAAATTCACTTGTATTTTTCTTTGAACCTCTACGACGCTCACACTCATAACTTATAGCATTGTTTGCTAAGCTTTTTTGTTTAACATAAACAAAACCATTTAGCACAACTTTATTTTTTCCTCGAATACTCGCAACAGTTTCCAACTCCATCTTATGGATTTTTCAAAAAATGTATTGGTTTAAATTGTATAAATAAAATTTGTTTAAATATTTAAATCAATACGGTATAAATAAAATTGTATAAATTTAATTTAGTATAAAGGTAATGGGGAGGGGGAATGACTGAGGGAAAAAGTCTGGGAGGGAGATGTCCGGGTGGAGATGCCCTAGACTCATTATTTGCAAATAATTGCACTGTCAGCTATTGAATTCATATAGAAAACAATATATTTAATTTATTACAATTTATTAAAAATGTTGTCAAATAAAAATTATAGAAGGAAAAAATTGTGTCTTAAATGAGTTTTACATTCAAATCCAGTTGGTTGCACTCACAATTAATATGAATTTCAATATAAACTTATATAAATTATCGCACCAAATCGAATCTGAATTGTTTCCTGTTTTAAGACTTTTAAAGCATAATCCTATGTGTATTTTCTAGTGTAATAATACGACTTAAAAATCACAACTACAAATCATTAGTCAATAAACTTGTTATTGTAAACATAGGATTGGTCGATCTCCGATTGGTTCAAATTTTTATATATACTTTTGTTTTCAATAGGTTAATTATTCAATATTTAAAAAATGAATTCGTCTGATAAATATCGGATATTTATTTATTTTTGGTTTAACATTTATTAATTATTTTTAAGCATTTTCACTGGAGATTCTTGTGAGAAAAATGTACGTGCTGTACCCTGAACTTCGACTGTTTTTATCCTGTACGGCACCTAAATTACTATCATATCGATTCAGAAGTCGTACTGGAATAAGCCTCTTTGAAATCGTTTGTCAACATTGGGAGACACCTGAAGAAGATTTACAAATGAAAAATAATTACAATTTTGATAATCGCGAGCAATTAATGTTATTTTATTTTGAATTATTTTAATTTGTCTTTTGTATAATAATAATAATAATAATAATAAATGAAAAATACTTTTTGAAAATACTGTATATCGAAGGGGAAAGTAGTGATATTGGAGTTTTCTTAATTGTTTTATAACACAATTATAGACATTTTCAAAACAATCATAAATTTTTATCCTAACGAGGACCGTTTCACTTTCTCAAAACCATAAAATGACTATACCACATAATAAAAAATTACAATCATAAAGAGGACTGTTTTTCGTTTTAAATTCCATATACAACCAGTATTTGGGGTCCTTAAAAGACCATTTTTTCGTTCTCAATTCGATATTTGTGGATTGAAAGCACTGAAGAATAAAACTAAATTCTGAAATAATAATAATAATTTTACTATTGAGCATAATTTGTTTTGAAATAAATTGGAGAAATATCGGTCAAATAAACTGATGACACTACTGAAATAATAAAAATAATAATAGTAATAATAATATTAATAATTATAATAATAATAATAATAATAATAATAATAATAATAATAATAATAATAATAATAATAATTTTACCGATTATATCTATGTTCTTGATAAACTGATTGTCAAATCGGAGACCACCAATTTACTATATAATGCCCATATGCTTGACTTTTATTAAAATCTACCCAGGCCCTTTAATCTTCAGTATTATTCAAAAGTACTTCATCATTTTGAATTGTAAAAAGTTGATGAGTTATAGTGCATATATTACATTGATGAATAGGCGGTATTATCATGCCATTATAACAATCGACATATGTTTGAAGACATATATTACTATCATCCAATTTCACCCCCTTTCCCTTATTTGTGGTATCATCATTATCATTCAAGAGACTAAATCACTTTGATCTTAGAAATATAATTTCTTTATACAACTTCCCTTTGTTCTCGTCCTTGAATTTCCTTATGACTGAATCCAAGTTTCTGTAAAATAACGAGACAGTAGTTTCATAATCGCTGGTACCCAATAAATTATCAGCAATCATTGGAAGAAATAATTGGGTTCTTAACTTTACATTTTTATATTCCAAGAAAAATAAGTCAGTGTCCCTAGCTAAAATATTTGTGCGTCATTGATTTGTTTTCAATACTTCTTTAGTTCAACATATTGTAATTCGTATATTCGAAGTTTGGATAAGTCAAGAACACTTTACCCGGTGTAACTTGGCCTATTCAAACATACAGTTTCAATATTTAACAATGCTGCTATCAGATCATCTGCTATTTTGATCGATCTCCTGAATGTGGGCTTTGAGGCATAAGTTGCCACATTTGATAATTTTTGAGCGGCATTCTTTGGCATATTTTCTAAGTTATTATTTTTGGAAATATTATTTGAAGATCAGGCATATTTTCTTTTTCTTGTTGGCAGTTTTCAAATATTTACTTAATAAATATAAAAATAAAAGTAATAATTAAAGTAATAATTTTACCATCTTCATCAATATCCAATGACAAAACATTGGCTGGAATCATAGCGGAAGTTGAAGCGAATACATATAGAACAAAATATTAATGTTTAAAATAAAATAAAATTGATTTTCTTTGTTGATTGTTTTCTAATCGAACTTTTTTTGTATTTCCGAAGAATTGACATACTTTTCATAAAATAAAAATAATAATAAATTCATTTCAAAAATAAAAGTAATAAAATTACTTTTTCGTGAAACTATCTCATTTTTCGAATATAAATTGTTTGGAGTTCATTTTTAAATATGATTTGTGTAAAAATCAAAATGTTTTATTCAACAACCAATCAAATTTGAGTATTTGTTGAAACATTTTAATCAACCAATCAGAATAGAGATTGGGTAGAAAATAATACATAGAGATTATGATTATGTAATCAATAAAACTAAAACATAATGACTAAACATAAAATAAAAATGTTCAATACACTAAACATGTGCAATAAACATGCAGTAATTAATATCGATAATACATAATTATTGAAAAAATGATTAATTTTTAAGATATTCTAATAAAATACTTGGCAGGAAAAATCCAAGAGATAACCGGAATAAATATATGAATATATATTGAGGGATAAAGAATATTATAATCAATCGATGAGCGTTAAAAAAACTGATGAAGAAACTGAGGATAGAAATAATTATGATGCAAATGATATGAATACAAAATGTGGTGACGATGAATGTGATTGTAATGAAATAAATATTAAAGAATAAAAGTTTTGTATTTTAATTAATAAAATGAAAATTAATGAAACTAAAGCAATAAAACATTTATCAGATTTGATTATTACAGTGCCGGAAGTGATTTGTGACAATTGAAATGTTACTCGAGACCTTGATTTGTACAGAGATCTATATCAAGTGCGCATTAAGAACAGCTATTGGTTTGTGCGTCCCACATGCGACTTTCCGTATGACAGAAATGTGATCCAGGGAACTCTGATTGACCAAGTAAGATGTATATGTGAATCGAATGCGATACAGGAATTGAAATGCATTAAATGCACAAACGGAATATTGGAAACATCTTTGGATGGGACAGAAAATTGTGTAAAATGTGGTAATGCGATTCAAGTCACTCAAAATGCGGCATCTTTGAAAGAAAAGATCAAAATTTAATAAAAAAAGTCACGTTATCGTAATAACCATTTGGCTACCTTGACACCCGATTAAATATTTATGCCGATTACGTTAAAATTTCTCAAATTTTACGTAGGTCAATTTTACTTAAAACTAAAATCACACTTGGAACAATATTTATATACATATATAATAAGTAGATCATAGGCACATACACCTTATTTTTGAATTAAACAAGATGGGACTCCATAAGGTATGGGTAACTCAAATTTATGAATTATTCTAGACAAGAAATCTTCACGATCTAACTACCCAAGGTGAAATCTCGTTTTAAATTATCTAATTAATATTAATAAAATATAAATATTTAATTTAAAATATTGTACCTGCTAAGTCCAGTGAAAGTATCTTTCATAATACTTGTCCGATAATTAAAGAATTATCTTCATATACATGAATGCAACAATAACCCGGGACCACTTCATATTTTCGAATAAAGAGTAAAATACTATACATTAAGTTTCTGTGTTGAACTTTTAGTTTACAGAGGTAAGATTGTATCTACCATGGTTTGAAGTGAAATGAGGTTTCAAGAACTTATTTGATGTCCAGTGCATCAGGATAAGTGTATAACAGTGTTACCTTGACACTGTTTTTAAACTTACCTGGCTTGAAGAGAAATCTGAACTGATGAGAGCAATTAGCTCGAAACTAGTATACTATTAAGAATTGTACTCGATATCACTTAATGTATAGTATATTCTGTGATTAAAATCAGAAATAGTGATAATAAAATAATAATAATTTTTGGTTTTAAAAAAATTAAAATAAAATAGTTTAAAAATTTGTTTAAAAAAACTATGAAATATTTTCTATAGTATAAAATACTTGGAAAGAAATACGAGTCATAAAATAAATATTTCCTATTGATGGGGATCTTAGTTTTGCTATAAACAAATATTTAGAAAAAAACTATGAATCATAAAAATTTTTTATTAGTATAAAATATATTTTTTTATAGATGGGGTGTATTTTGGACTTAGAAAGAAATACACGATGAGTCATCACTCAATGAGTCATCGTTTCACTTCAGTCAATCAGAACGCTCTGTGCCAGATGGGAAACATCTACATACTAAATATAAATGAAAATTTCTTTAAAAATTATAATATTTATAAAGTTTTGATTGATTAACAAAATTTAAAAATGTAATATTTTAACAAACTCTATTCTATTTTTTTGTTTTATTAGTTGTTTTTATTAACATTATCTTAATTTTTCCAAAACCTTTAGTGAATTAAAATTGATATTCAGAATCTAAACATCTCTTATAGATTTAGTTTGGTAATTAGTTTCCTTCTTCAGAATGATTATTTGTTTTAATCTGTAATGGTTATAATTTTTAATTTAACTTGTAATAAAATGAAAAATAAAATAATAAATAATTTATGATTTAAACAAAGAACTTGATTTAATAACTTCTAAAATAGTTTTGCATGGGAAATATTTTTTGTGCAACTTCTTAAGCTTTTCTTCAGTTTTGCCTGCAATCGAATTTGCAAAAGCAGGGGTCATTTCAAGTTTCAAAAATTCAGCTTTCCTATCTCTCATCACATTCATACTGCATACAAACTGTTCAATGTCAGATTTAGAGAAAACCTTTTTTTATCTCTATCAAATATACTTCGAATGGTTTAATTGGAAAATATGAAAAATCTCCGTTTTTTGAATTTCTCACTGCAAGCTGCTAAAGACTGCCTCACCACCAATAATAATGATGTAATAGCAACATACATGAATGCCATTTGGTGTCCTAGGATTTGCCTTACTAACATATGATTCCTGGATATATTTATAGCAATAATTGTCGGAAAGAAGGATTTCTAGCACAGCCGATTTCCATTTCCTATTAATGGTTCTTTTGAAAGCAACTTGAAACGCATCTTTTCGTGACAAATTCTATAATGTTTTATGTTAATTATTTCATTAGATTTGTGCAAGTAATAATTCGGAATAATTATTCACTATCTAGAAATTTGCAATCTAGAAATTCTTATTTCAATAAATTTTATTTGACTTGTAAATAAACTTTTGTTACTTTTCTTTGTCCGAGTTGAGTTTTTCTTAGTCTTGTATGTTAAGCAGTATACTATAACAATGCCACTCTTTTTATTTCCATGTGGCATAAGATTACTATCAGGTATTTTTTAATGGTGTGACAGTAAACCTTTTACTGCCAAAGGTCACATGGAAATTTTCTTCTAAAGACGAAAGGTAACCATGGTGAGTATTTAAATGAAACGAAATAAAAGTATTTAAAATAATGAAAATATTATGAACAAATTGATCAATGTAACCAACATACCAGCCGTATTATTATTTATCCGTAAAATTAATTTAATCACCAGCTTATTGGGCTGAACCGTGTCTAAGACCTTTTATATTAAGTCCAGACACTGACACAGTAACTGTTATTCCGTATTATATGATTGACGGCAGTAACCGATGTCACCACCTATTTTAGCCAACACTTCACTATCCATCGGTCCATCACAACTTCATATTATTATCGTTTTTCAGACGTTCCAAACGATAAGGTGTTTGTCTCAGTCAAAGCTCACTGCAAAATCCACATCATCAATTTAAACTTGTTTAGTTTGGGCAATTATCCCCTTGGATTTTGAATCTGAATCGTGTTTTGATCTATTATCTTTGACATTTATATCTGAATTGTTTTCTTTATTATTCGATGATTTACTTTTCACTCTTTCTACTTTGTTATTTTTTTGATTTTTCTCATGCAATTTTTGAACCCATTTTAAAATTTTGTTTTAAAAAATCTGATTTAAGAAGTAAAGAAAATAGAAGTACTTCCAGAATTTCAATTTCAATCCAAAATCAAAGTCAATGATAGAAGAGATTTCAGAAGTTATTTTTATCAAATAAATGTTTTTAACAATCAAATTTACCTCCTACTTTATTCTTATTAACGGATGTCTTCAGAGAAAGTAGACATTTTTATTTGCAGATTTACTTTATCTTCTTTTCTATCGGATAATTAAAATTTATTGAAAAAGCTAAATTAAAAACGTCCAGATTTTTTCAACTTGTTTATCAAAGTTTGATTTTCTTGCATTAATTCCAGATATTCAGCAAAGGATCGGCTGCATTGTTGTGTCTATGTTTTGCTCCATGATACCCAGTCTATCAATGAAGTCCATAATGAGTTTAGTTTCCAATCGGTCACTTGATTTCAAAAGCTCCTCGTCTAAGACCTTCTTATATATATATATATATATATATATATATATATATATATATATATATATATATATATATATTCCATGTCTAATTCATTTTGCTGATTATCCGCTCCAACTGTGACTACAGAAGAATTTCACTGAACGTTTACTAAAGCTAGATCCTGAAATTTCAACTGAACCCCTTCGAGAATAGAATTTTCATTCCGAGAAATGGACTGCTCCGATATCTCTTTTCCGTGTTTACCTTAACTCCTGATTTCAAAACTTTCATTAGAAGTGTTATCAATTTTTCCAAAGACTGAACAACCTTCGTACTCTGGAAAGCAAGAGGCATAATTAGTTTTTTGAATTTCGTGAAGGTGTCTTTACGAAGTTTGAGCACCCTTCCAAGCATTTAATGGCTTTGTCGCCAAACCTGCCATGTTATATGCATTTGCTCAGCACCTGGCAGGTTGGTGCTTTATCACGCCAGTTGCAACCAATGTGGCAAAAAGGTGCCTTATTTCGAAAATTGAAATGGAAATGGCACAAATTTCTTGAAGATGGTGAAGGAGAACGTCGGCAACTGTATTGAGGTGAGTATGATAGCTCAAGGTATTGTCTGTCGTCATTCTGACTCTTTGTTGACATGCTATTCTCCAATTCACTGATGCGCTTCGTTAAACCAGTAATAGCGCATAATAAGCTTCCACAGTCGAGGGTTTCATTGACGTAGATGAAGAGAAGAATGGAAGTAAGATGACAAGTTACTTCATGAGTCGCTTTCGTATTGGCTGGTATAGAGCTAGTATGTGAGCTAAGAGGCACTACCTTGTTAATTTTATCTGCCATTTTTGCTAGCTCAACAATATCCTTAGTCGACAAAAGTGCCAGAATTTGCTGTGCATGCAACGGTAAAGCTGAAAAGAAAAATTGTTTCAATAAGTTCTCATCGGCCGCTGCCTCAGAATGTATCTGAGTACGTTCTGCTATCACATATTGTAGGAATTTTTATGGTTTACGGTTACCCATGGTTTGAGTTTTAAAATATTTTGTGAAAACAGCCACTGTAGGCTTTTTAAAAATATCTAGGATTGAAGTTCGTAATTCCTCGTATGGTTTTTCACTGCAGTTGGTTAAGTATTAAGAATCACCGTTGAAAGTTTACTCAAAATTTGAGGAGGAATGAGCGGTAAAATGCAGCAATAATTTTCGCATGAAGCGTCGACACCTATGCTTTCTAAAGCTAATTCAGTGGCTATGAGCCAAGTAAGTGGAGAGTAGTTCTCATCCAAAAAATACTGACATAAGTATGTCGTTCGGTTCCGCGATTATTTGGCCTTTCCCAAAGTTTGTTTGGGGTTTGGATCAACTGAGCCGTCTTCGGAGTCAGAAGTACAGCCAAGAAGCGGCAACGAGCAATGAATAACAGAGTTTTGTGTTATTCCGTAATTGATTAGCGAACAGTCATCATCCAAGAACCTACCGTTATAAAGAAAGAGGAACTTTGACGCATCAAAATGACCCTTGACTCACCCTCTAGACAATGAGTCATCGTTTCCCGTAAGCCAATCAGAACGCTCTGTTTCAGATGAAACGCATTTACCTACTAGCGTCAAAGGCAAAAGTGACTCCCTTAAAGACAATCAGTATTACGAGATTAAAATTAATAGCATCATGAATTTGAGTGAAACTAGCTCGGAGAGTGTATACCGTAATGCTAAAAGAATTGATATCTGTTAGATTTTGGTCTAATAGTTTTGATGTGCTGTACTGGGCTCATAATTATTCCAGAAAATACAAACCATTTGTAGCAAATAGCATCAATCTGATACAAGGAAAAACCATTCCGAAGCAATGAAACCATGCTCCAACGAAAGAAAATCCAGTAGATCTCATATATGGAAGATTACAAGCAAGGAAAATAGTTAAAAGTGATATGTGGTGGAATGGGTAAAAATTCCATATGAAATCAGATGAAAATTGGCCGAGGATGAAACTATTAGAATCAAAGGTAGTCAAAGAATTAAAGAAACTAAATAAAGAAGAAGAAGATAACTATTGGTTAACATGAGGTAGGTTGACCAAGAGATAATCACATTTCTCGCACGATAATTTTATTTGGTTTCTTTAATTCTACTGAATTAGATACAAGTTTCGTTTATATCGCTCACTTGTCATTTAATCACTATTTTCCTTCGACAACATGGAAATTTGCTTTTCAACAGCTCTCTGTTTATACTCTTATTGTGAGAACAATTAACCACGATTTAGCAATTATTTTGTAATCTTTGAAGATAATTAGCTAAATAAAAAATTAAACGATACAATTTTCACCATAATACCAGTGAGTTTATGTCAGTTACTTTAATAATTACCCAAATTTTAATCTCTCAGGTTTCAGCTCGCTCGGGCTTCCCTTAAGTTCGGGCTTTCCATTAGCTCGAATAATTACTTTTAGTTACTTGTTATTTTCGTTATAACCTTTTCTAGGGACCGTTAAATAAATCATTTTTGATTTTTCGTGCACTCATTTATTTCCATAATTTTATAACCCCAACATGTCAATATTAAAATTTTTCATTATTTTGAATTTCGTTTGAAATTTTTATTCATCCTATAAAATCTAGCTTAACAAAAAAATCAACTCCTAACAAATATTTATTTATTTCATAATCAAAACCAATTTTTCAAAAGAGAAAGCTTTATTTTTGTAATAATAAATTAACTATTTATCATTATTCACAATAAAAAGTTTTTTGATAAAATATACTTGAAATGCGGCCACAGCAATGATAATCAGTACATGAATGAGGGCCCACAGTGTGACAGACATCAGATTTGTTTCCATTAAGTGCCTATCAATATTTTCCATTGACCTTTTTCGATGATAAATGTCTCTTATGATTCGAATTGATTGGAATACACCATACAATGTAAACTTTATAATAATAAACAATATTAAATAATTAATAAATAATAAAAAATAAATAAAAAAATAATAAAAAATAAATAAAAAAATAATAAAAAAATAATAAAAAAATAATAAAAACATAATAAATAAATTATAAATAAATTATAAATAAATTATAAATAAATTATAAATAAATTATAAATAAATAATAATAAAGAATAAAGAAATGAAAATTGATTACATGAAGTGAATCCGTTCCCTTCAGTTCTCGATTGCTGTACATAAATTCTCCATCTATTTTGAAAAAAATCTTTTTTAAATTTTTAGAAGCTGGGCGATTATCAAAACAAATACGGTAAAAACGATTCTCAAATTCTTTCAATATTTGAATCCTTAATAATAATAATAATAATAATAATAATAATAATAATAATAATAATAATAATAATAATAATAATAATAATAATAATAATAATAATAATAATAATAATAATAATAATAATAATAATAATAATAATAATAATAATAATAATAATAATAATAATAATAATAATAATAATAATATTAATAATAATAATAATAATAATAATAATAATAATAATAATAATAATAATAATAATACTATTAATAATAATAATAATAATAATAATAATAATAATAATAATAATAATAATAAAAATAATAATAACAACAATAATTAAAGATCAAATTTTTATTAATAAAATATCTTTTGAAATTATATTTTGATCATTTAAATTGAAATGTTTTTGTATTTGTTCGTATTAATTCCTTTTTTATTTTTATCGGTTTTTTAATCGTTTATGAAAATATGAAATCTTTTAAAAATTTTAAAAACTTTTTCTCTCACTTTCTAGCTGCATTTCATAATTATGCGCGAATTTATTGACATTTAAATACTATTCAATTCTTAATCATTTCAGAAATACAAAAGTTTAGAAATATAATTTTCAAATTTTTTATTTTCATTATCTGGCCAAGTCTTAATTTATTAAGGTACAACTTATTAAAATTAAGCATTAAAACTAAAACATAAACTCATTGAAACAATTGTCTGAAGATATCTCCATAGAGTGGCATAAAAATTTTAAAGTTTAAAGCAATACAATAAAGGCAAACTGGAATAACAAAATTAATCACAGATTTTACACGAAGCCGAAATTACTTAACCTGTCAAGAGCCATCTCTTTTCAGTTGTACTCTGCCGCATTGTCACATAATTTTTCCAAAGACACTCCAAAGTTATCACGTATGAAAAAAATAAATAATGGTAAAATATGTATCAAAATTACTTTGACCGACTATGTACTATATACAATGAATACAAATTTGTGTATGTTTGCCTGGTAAATTGAAGAATTTATGGGAAACCTCATGTAAGCTACGGTGAAGCTTAATAGGTTAAGTGATAAATTAAATATTTGGATCCTGTATTTTATAATTGTTAAGTATTAACTATTGAAATTACGTAAAGTATATATTACAAATTTATATTTAATTACAAAAATAACCTGAAATAATTATTTTGATTAGGAGGAAATTGATGAATTAGATTCTTGAATGGGTCCTCTACAAATAAAGCGACATCATGATACCCACCTCGCAATACCTTAAAGTTATTAATAACAATAACTATAAAAATAAAAATAATAATAATAATAATAATAATAATAATAATAATAATAATAATAATAATAATAATAATAATAATAATAATAATAATAATAATAATAATAATAAACAGTTTTCAATTAATCAATTAACCTGGAATTCTACACTAAAATCATTTTGCGCTAAATAATAAAAACAATCGACTTTTGAAGGAGCCACCAGAATGATAAAAGCAACATATGATGAACTTTCACCTTCAAACAAATTAATTGTACCATTAGCCTTTCCTTCAACACTCGACAAATACCCAAAATCTAAATAAATCCATGAAAATAATGGTAATAACTGTGAATAAACGTACTGTCACAAAAAAACGCAATGAGCAAAATGAGAACACGAAACGTGGACATGATTGAAACAAAATACAAATAATCTGTTAACAGCATTAAGACACAGTATAAAGTTCAAAGTAAAAATAATTCAAAGATTTTGTAGAAAAACATCAAGTAGACTCAATTGAATTGAGTCGGCTTCTTGACAGTGTCTAATCTTGCCAAAAAAGATTAAAATAAACATGAAAATAAACAAGCTTCCTGATCTTGTCAAGTAAGGAAAATATTTTCTTAGGAATTTATTTAATTTTCCATAAAAATATATCCGATATAAATATGAATTTTCTAATATCAATTTAGAAAGGTTAATTATGATTAATTAAATTTTTAGTTAATATTTTTAAATAAATAAATAACTATAATGAATTCATAAAGCTTCTTCCTCTTACAATTAATCAAAAGTTGATTTTTATCTGAAATATTGATAAATTGTCATCTAATAACAAAAATAAAAATTCGGTTATATACTGCCCGTTTGTTGATATAACTTCGTATTCAATCAACAATTATTTAATTATTTTCTGTAAAATTTTGATTATTACGCAACTTAAAAAATCAGCAATTTTGCCTAAAGGTGCAAAATATTATCAAAAACATTAACCAATCTCAGCAGGTTTTATTTTTATAAATAATTTCAGTGGGAAAATGTCCAACCAATGCAAATGTAACATATCTACAAGACGCATTACTTGGTAAATGAAATCAAATATGAATTCTCAAATGCAGTCAAATTTATCATATCACAATATTCAAGTTTCAATGTACAATTAACAAAGGAAAATTTTGTTGCAGTAAATAATGTGTTAATGAAAATCAATAATAATCTAAGTTGCAATGGAAATACATTCATAAACAAATGAAATTCCCGTTTTCATGATGGCTTTTAAGAAACTGAATATAAAGATGGGGAAAGTTGGTTTGTCAACATTTCAAGAACCTAATACAAGTGAGTTTTTGGATACACCGGGTGGTTCGAAATATTTTATCGATTTGGGAAACGCATATTATCATGTTGAGCTGGACGAGGAATCAGTACTAAAAACGGCGCTCTCTACTAAGAATAAACAGTATTGCTTTAAAAAGATGCTATTTCGATAGCAGCAGCTCCGGCGACTTTTCAAATATTAATGAATATGGTAATAGGTGAAATTAGGCAGATAAAAATTAAGTAACAACCACTGAGGCACGACACCAAAGAAAGATAACTCACAACTGAACTAAACGCATTATCCCTTATCGTTCGAATGCGCCTGCACTTCGACTGCTCCAGCGCATACGATTGTTTACTAACACATACATAGAGAAGCGCACTATGAAACGTTGTGCCTGTCACGGTTGCAGATGACAGAGCAAGACAGATTATTTATAATTATTATTATTAATTATTATTATTATTATTATTATTATTATTATTATTATTATTATTATTATTATTATTATTATTATTATTATTATTATTATTATTATTATTATTATTATCATTATTATTATCATTATTATTATTATTATTATTATTATTATTATTATTATTATTATTATTATTATTATTATTATTATTATTATTATTATTATTATTATCATCATTACCATTATTATTAACTTCTAAATAATGCTATTAAAAATGAGAATGATTAACTAAGTAAATTATCTTCACCTGGCCCGGCAATAAACAAGTTCTAAATTAACAAAAAATTCATAAAAAACAATAAAATTTCTTTTTAATAGTAATTGACAAAAATGCGTCTTGATGAATCGAATTCAAATTTCCTTTAATGAAAGATTCTCGTTGATTTCTATTTGACAGATTGGTTCCTCAGATCACAATTTATGAAGGAAATAAAATTCCACAAAACTCACCATTCTTTTGTCGAGAAATTTCCAATTGATTCTCATTGAAAATCGGGACATGAAATTATTGTTTGACAATTGAGAAAAATATAAGAAAAATCTGAACACGCAATTTTATCCAATCAAAATTTAATCGAACATTTATAAAATGAGAAAATAACAGAAAATACAAATAATCAAAAATGAATCCAAGAAATGTTCAATTTCTCCTTTTATTAGGTAATTAATTTTTTTAAAAGTTTTTGGTAAAAAACAGCATATATTTTATTAAATATGAAATATATTTTTAATAAATTATTTAAGTAGTGTTTCATAATAGATTATTTAAAATTATTATAATTTTTTCTTATACTATATTTTCTAAAAATTGAGTGAGTTAAAACTAATAAATCTAAAACTTCTTTTATTTATTAATGTCGTTTTATTAAAATTTCCAAATTTTATTATTATTTTAATTTTTTTTTGATAAAAAACAGCATTTTTTGGTAATATTTTGATGTTTGAGTTTTTTATCGCAGGGCGCTGAGTAAAAAAATTAAATTATTTTATTAATGTTTTTCACTTAGTAAAGGAAGTGTTTTTTATTACTGATATATATTTATATTTATATATTATCAGTTAAATCTTTTATCTTCATTACCAAATATATTTTTATATTTTTTCATCTTCTTTTCTTTCGCTAAACTATCTGGCTGATTTGTTGATATCATTACCAATTTAAGTGAAAGCTCGAAAGTCCTAAATTTTTAGAATAGTTATTTTATATAAAAATTTAAATAAGAATTTAAAATCTTCATTTATTTTTAAAAACTTAAATTTCAAAAATTAAAATTTTCAAATCTAACGAAATGTCCTTTACCTTTCCGCAATGTATGCCCAAGATTGAAATCAGAATCAAAATTATCCATAAAGAATAAATACCAATGACCAATAAAAGGATCTAGAAATTTCGTTTCACCTTATCAACTGGCATCACAAATAAATTATAAAATTGTAAAAGTTCCTTTTTGAAATCAAACTAAAATTACAAATTACCCACTAAAGGCAAGAAAATATTCATAAATAAATTCACCCATAAACAACGTCAAACTTTAAATTTTACATTCCTAAAGCTTCGTGTTTCGGAAAACTCAATGTCAACTGTCAGAGGCTGTCAATTCTTTCTTTTCGATTCGATGTTTGGTTTCATTGAATGGAAAATGTTTTCGGAAATATTGAGAAGAAAAAACTTTGTTTAATTTTTTTTTATTATTTTGTCTTATAAAACATAAAACTATGAAAACATTCATGGGAATTATTAGATAATTTTTCACCATTATAATTTTTATAAAACATAAAATATATTATACATCATATATGAAACATTAAATCTTCAAAAAAGTTAATTATATTAAATTTTACTGTGTTTACCGAGTTCCTAGGGACTTTGTTTAAATGCATTCTGGGTAATTAAATAAAGAAATCCTTAAAAGCATGCACCGAATCCCAAGCGTCTTTTTTAAAATTATTTCACTAATTTGTTGTAAATTTAGAATAATATTATACTACAGAGAAACTATCACTTATTTTATTACAGCAAACTCTCGCTTATCCGAGGTTGAGTTGATCGGGATTAAAAAATTAAATTTTTTATTAAATTTTTTCTAAATATTAAGTGAATTAAAATATTAAAAATATTTTTATCATCGGAATAAATATTATTAAATAAATTCCAGAAAATAAAACTGACAAAATTTAAAACTCGCAGATTTTTAGAATTTTGTAATGACCCTATGATGACAAGGGTAAGGACAATCTTTATTGCTGTGTTGATTAAAATTAAATCGCCATTTTTATATTTTAGTTGTTTTTATAAAGATTATTTAAGTCTTTTCTTATTTCCTATTACTCTTCATTAATAAGAATCTACTGTATAATTAAGAATTTTCAAAATATTAAATTGTTTAAAACATCCAATCCCAAATCCTGGAGATTTACTATATAAATTAATGAGAGTTCTGATCCCCAAGTAACCATTTAGTTTTTTTTCGTTTAATCATTATTCTATCTCAAAAGATAATTTTTTAAATTCTTTAAAATTTTGGCAGCGACCGGTTTTGTCAAGAGGTTTTTCAATGCCTCCAAAATTACGCAAACTCCAATCTAATACGTCTATATAAGCACTTCCGAAACTTATTTATGACAACGCACGTAACTACAGTTATGCAAAAAGCGATGCACACGTTCAAAAATTGAAGGCTTTTGTATTTTAGAAGGTCGAAAGATTTTCTTTATCTAATTAAAAAAACTATTATGCAGCCTAGAAAGACAAAAGAGAAATGTATTGGGATATCAGTAAAGTTTCGACAGTAATTAGACCTGAGCCTCGTTTCTTTAGAAAAATAGAGAAAAATTAAACAAAATAGAATTTATTTAACACAATAATTTCCAATCGTATTTGACAGAGATTTGCCAATGGATTTCACCCATCTAACGCAAATCTGCAAAGTTATTGTTGGTTATGTGCTTTAACCTTGTCTTAGTCGTTAATATGATCTACCGTATTTTTGACCAAAAGGGGCAAAATTCTTCACTAATCGTTTCTACATAAGCTGCCTGCCATCAATCATCACAATTAATTTCCCTTGTAATGTTCGCAAGCAACAAGCAAATAATTTTATTATTTTTGTGTAACCCAAACAAATGCGGCAAATGTCATCTCAACTCTAGAAGCCTTTTGCAGTTATGAAGATTAAAGTTTCTTATGGTCAAAAATTTACTGTATAAATACATTTTTTGAAATTCTTAACAATATTCACTGCCTACAACGTGATAATATACATTAAAATTCTAAATTCAATCTATTTCTACCATAAAAATGATGTTTCTAAACAGTTTGTGGAGATTGTATTAAATGTGAAATAAATTTTGATTTTGAAAAAATTTCCGAAATTAAACTAACAAAAAAAGAATTTTTTGGACACTCAATCATGCATGAAAAATTATTATTATTATTATTATTATTATTATTATTATTATTATTATTATTATTATTATTATTATTATTATTATTATTATTATTATTATTATTATTATTATTATTATTATTATTATTATTATTATTATTATTATTATTATTATTATTATTATTATTATTATTATTATTATTATTATTATTATTATTATTATTATTATTTTATTATTATTATTATTATTATTATTATTATTATTATTATTATTATTATTATTATTATTATTATTATTATTATTATTATTATTATTATTATTATTATTATTATTATTATTATTATTATTATTATTATTATTATTATTATTATTATTATTATTATTATTATTATTATTATTATATTATTATTATTATTATTATTATTATTATTATTTTTTTTTTTTTTTTTTTATTATTTTTTATTATTATTATTATTATTATTATTATTATTATTATTTTATTATTATTATTA
Organism: Schmidtea mediterranea; assembly: GCA_022537955.1. Classification (NCBI taxonomy): domain Eukaryota; kingdom Metazoa; phylum Platyhelminthes; order Tricladida; family Dugesiidae; genus Schmidtea; species Schmidtea mediterranea. The sequence goes on from CM039680.1 coordinate 179,968,873, forward strand.
TTATTATTATTATTTATTATTATTATTATTATTATTATTATTATTATTATTATTATTATTATTATTATTATTATTATTATTATTATTATTATTATTATTATTATTATTATTATTATTATTATTATTATTATTATTATTATTATTATTATTATTATTATTATTATTATTATTATTATTATTATTATTATTATTATTATTATTATTATTATTATTATTATTATTATTATTTATTATTATTATTTTTTTAAGTATTGTAAATAATGCTAAAACTTAATTATTTTATTTGAAATTATGAGTTTACCATAACGGTCGGCGACCATTTCACTTTACTGTATGTCCTTAGGTTTTGGTTCTTGTTTTATAGTTTAGTTTATCAATTCCATTGAAAAGATCTCACTGCGAATTCCACAAGTCATTCTTTTTTCATTTGCAATTTAGATTTTGATAATATTATTAGATCTAGGGCTTCCAAAGTTTTCACTTTTATTTTGACAACCCATTCAAATCAACCTCTAAACCTTACAGTTTATCTGTAAATTCAAATTTGGAGTGAATTCTAAGATAATTTTCTGTTTTCTGTTTTTGTTATCGTTTACTTATGTACGAATTAATTACAATTAATCTTGTTTTCCATTTATACTTTGCCTCTTTTCATTGATTTTCTTTTATTTCTTCCTCGTTTCTGAACTTTTTGTTGCATTTGATTTTAATAATACTAATAATATGATAATAATAGTAATAATAATAATAATAAAAATAATAATAATAATAATAATAATAATAATAATAATAATAATAATAATAATAATAATAATAATAATAATAATAATAATGAGCTTATGCTAAGTTTTATAAATAAATGTTTATTAAATTTCAATATCAATAGATAAATGAATATTTTCTCAAAAATTTTGAAACTTTTTCGTCTAGCTTAAATGTCAAACAATAGATGCAAATAGGAAAGTTAATCTGTAAGTTGGATATTTATCAAGTATCAAGTATCGGTCACCTCCTATTTCTCTCACAGTCCAAGCTCTTTTAGATAAATTTCATTCAACAAGAAATATCTTTTCCTGCTTCATTGCCTTTTTTGAAATTGATATTTATTTCATTCACATTTTTTAAAGAAAACTTTGCAGAAATTAAAATCATATCCTTCAATTATTTAAACAGTTTGAATACATTTAAATCACTTAATCTCACAATTGTTTCCACACAAAATACCTTCACCCACTTATCTGGGGTACTCCATTCCATACATATAAATTGTGCATTTGGTGAAAGAAAGTCAAAAGTAATGCAAAATTAACACTCAAGCGAACACTTTGTACTAAATATGCGTTACATGTTATATATATCTGAAATATTTATTAATATTATTAATATGTAAAATTCATTCAGGTTGCTTAATAAATAAAAGTTTATTTTCCGTAGTTTGTTTTAGTGCATTAAATTAAAAAAAAATTTTTTGTTTAAATTGACTCAAAGTAGGCGGCTTAGCACAATGATGTTCAACTTCCGATTTGCAACCGATTTTAGAATTTTCAGCAAATAATTAAAATTTTAAATTGATGACTGAAATAAATGTTTAAAAGAAAATATACTTAACCGGAAGGAATTTTGGAGCCAGATTACAAAATTATTTAAAAAAGAGAGCCCCAATCATTTTTCCAAAATATACTTTTATTAAATAAAAAACAAAAACTTTAAAAAAAATTAATTGCAAAAAATTAATATTTAATTATTTATATAATTAGGAACAATTTTCAACTAATTATGATCAGATTGTTTTTTGTTGTTGAACTAGGGCTTTGCGATAATAAAAATTAAGTTAATGTGCTTCGAAGGATTTCGGGCGTGAAAACCTTTTAGATATGAAAATAACTCTTACGGCTTTTTAAATAAGGAATATTCTCAAATTCATAATTTATTAGAACAAAAATCAAATAAATTGTGAAAATATTAGAGAATATTGTTAATAATGCCAGAAACTATCCCGAAGCTATAAGAATTATATTTTGAGCCAAAAACTAGTATATAATCTGTAGAACTAGGAGAACCGCAGAAAATGGTGGGAAGAACTGGATGAGCCATTGAATTGTAGTTTTTAAGGGTGATTTTTTAATTTTTTACCACATTTTTTTATGGTGACTCAAATTCCCATTCATAGATAATGTATAAAATCTTTTTAATTGGATTTTTTGTTTGTTCAAAAAACCTGTCAACTGTCCTGCCTTTGTTCAGTTATGTTCAGCGTTTCTTACTCCGCTATAACAGAACCACAAAATTCCATTATTTTTTTGGTTATCTTTAATTAATTTTGTTGGTTTTCCTCTTGAAATCAGGTTTTTTCGTTAAAATAACATAATAATCAATATTTTAAAATAAAACATTTAGTTAAAAAGTTGACCCCCTAATAAAGTGTTCCCAGATTTAAAATGCTGGGCAGCCTGAGAAAATTAATCTTTTCTAACAAACTTTCATGTCGTTTTTTATTACTCCAAATGAATAAGCATAAATTAATTCCACAACGTAAATATTTATTTAATATTTTATTATTTGATTATTTTATTAATTTATTGTCTTGTGTTTTGTATCATTTATGTCACATTTCAATTTTTGAAAAAAAGTTTGAAAAATATTTTTCATATTCTTGTTATTTGTAGAATAACAAATTCGTTTTCAACTTAAACTGATTATTTAGGGTTTTTTACTTGAAAAAACTTATTGTCGAAGAGTGTGGCCAGCAGAGATCTGCACGGGCCTCTTTTTTGATATAGCTTTTGGGTTACATAGCAACATAAAATAAAAACTTACGTATTAAAATTAAAATCGTAATTGTGTTTTCCTTAGGATATTTACAATATTTTAGCTTGAATTTCTTTTTTTCGGGTCAGGTAGGGTCTGGCTCGGTGTATGCATATGGTTATATGGACGTATATACTACGGTAATTATATACAAATAGATATTATAAAAAGAGACCTTCAATAACATTTTGGCCATCAACTGATATTCGAATTTTATAATCACAACCAAGTCGGAGAGAATTAAAATCTTTAATTCTTTGTTTTTTTAAATATTTTTATTTTGTATGCTTAAAATATGAAAAATTAAAAATTCCACAGGAAATAAATAAAATTCTAAGTAATAAAATTCAAAGACCATAAACAATTCATTACAAATATATTTAAAACAAAAAATAATTGCAAAAAACCATTGATGGATTAAAAATTGTCGACCAAATTGCATTAATTGTTGGTCGTAATGTTGTTTACCTTTTGAAAATCCGGTATTAAAACAATTCTCAAACAAAATGGTCTTTTGACAAAATAATTATTGTCTAGCATAAGGCAGACCTCATTGATGAAAAATGGCAAATTTACTTTGAATATATTTTTTGTATTTCCCAACGAGACTAACCAAGAATAAAGTGGAGTTTTGTTATGTTTTTCAGATTTTGTCGAGCGTTAATAAAACGCATACGCGAGTCATAAATAAATTCATAAACCGACAATAAAATACACATCAAATCACAATTAAAAAAATTATTCAAGTTTTGTTTTAATAAGTGTATTTATTACTTTTAAACTTGTTTAGTGGCCCGTGTAAATTAATAAACAAAAATTGCCATCAACTAACAACTTATTTTGTTTTAACCCTTTGCGGTCCTATGTCGAGTCTAACTCGACATTCCAATAATTGCTCATTTGAAGTTTCAGATTTCGTTGTATGTATTTTTTTGCATTTCGTGTTAAGAACAAATAAATGTGTACAATGTAGATTATTTATTAATAAAACCCCAATTTAGTTCAAGAAAATCATATATACAAAACATCATTAAAACAATTGTGGACCTGGTGGGTAAAACAGATTATTAAAACATGTTAATGGATAATAATGCAACACTTATTACACATTATACAATTTAAACAAAATTTTAATTGCAAATAATAATATATTTTTTATTATTTGGAAACGTAATGCAATCAATGTTTAAAAAATAAATGTGTCTTTGTCATAAAATACTGCTAAAATCTTTGGACTTTAAAACAAATTTTAAGCTGAATTATTATAATTTACGGCTTATTATCAAATACTGCGTTTCAATAAAATTTGCGTGGTTTGGTAGCTAGCATTTGAAGAAAAATTAGTTGGGAAGGACACCAGGTTGAACAAAGCGTATTTTTTTAGAAGCTAATTGCGAAAATGGGCGATTGATCTGATCAGTGTGGGTTCCTAGCGGATTGTCAACCGTACATATTGCGTCAGCAAATAAAGGAATAAGGAGGAATAAAAAGATCCAACACACACAAATTCAACACTGATAACAGCAGTAAAAATTTCAACAAACTCTTTGCAGTGAATTTGCATCTGCACGGGTACATAATGATATTGACAAAAAAATGAAGTCACTCTACGCTTTTAAAAATTATAAAATAAATCAATTTAACCATTTCGGCCCGGCAGGAGTTTATTGACACCATAACATTTACAGGGTTTTGCTAACTGAGCCAATCCGTCTCTTGCTATTAATCATTAGTTGTCGCTCCTACAAGGCATTTAAAAAAATGCTCAGTTTCGACAACCGTTGAATTTGACGTGTGTGAATGACGATTATTTTACAGTTGTGTAAGCTGAAATTTATTATCAATATCAAAAACCATTGTGAATATAGACGATTTAGTGTAATTTCTAAGATACCATCAAATTATACACTCAAAGAAAATAAGGCAGCACTCAGGCAAGAATAATGAATGTTTTTATATTCATACTTGTTGAAGGTTATAATTTATACGTAGGGTCGATTTATGCAAGTATGCAACAGATTCATTGTTATATATTAATGAGAATACGTTCCCAATCCAATACATAAAATTCAGTGTCAATATAATATGAAAAATATATGGTCATCGAAAATGCTTCTAATCTGTTACACAGTGTATTGTAAAACGTAGTAATGAATTTTAGATGTGCGTAGTACTCTTCAAAACAAGTATAAAATTCAAAAGAACATGCATCTGAAAATGTTTCCTTTGAAAGGTATATCCCAAAAATTTTGATTAATACCGAATACTATTATAAAATATACATACCTTAATTTTATCTACAGAAGGTTTTCGAAATGTCCCAGTTTTTTTCAGAGCAAAATGTAACACGCTTCACCATTGAAGATCGCACACGTTCAAAGATTACCAACATTTTTCTCACTTTTTGACAATAGCTTTCAATTCTGTCTCAATTCATCTAAAGCATTGACTGATGCGGTGCACTTCATACTCTATAAATGTCCCACAAATAAAGATTTGATAGATTTAAATTCAGTGAGTGAAAAGGCTATTCAACACACCTTTCACGTCTTGTTCAGTTAATTTTGTTAACGTTTGTTAAAATATTCTTTATCACTCTTGAGAAAATTGATAGGGACAATATCTTGCATGAACCCTTATTGTATAAATGGATTAGTGCAGGGTTTCTTAACCGGTGAGGTATACCTCCCTTGGGGAGGTATACTAATGTGTTGGGGGAGGTATGAGATTTTGTTTTCACATAAATTTTTCACATAAATAAATTTTGTCAACATGAAATTTAATATAAAATATAATTTTTTATATCAGTATGAATTAAATATGATTTTTTTTATAAATATATATTAAAATGCTAAAAATAAAATAATATATGTAATGTTGGTATACCACTAATTATGTTTCTTATCTTTTCTTAAAATAAATTAATTATGCTGGAGGTGAGAACATAAAATTAAATATTAGGTGAGGTATGAAGTAAAAAAGGTTAAGAACCCCTGGATTAGTGGAATATCATGGGTAAGCTCAATCGGGTGATTTGTGATGTCAGGTGATTGCCAATGTCAGTCTAATAATTAAAATAAAAGGTCCAATGATTATTAAATCACAAACATTAGAAAAACGATATTGGTGCCTTTATGCTAAACTAAGCATCTGGAGTACAACATTTAATAAGCCATTGGTAAAAGGTAACCTTTACTTTATAATTAAAAGGCATAAGTCGAATATGATGGGGATACAAACTGTCTTGACACAAAATTTTCCAAAAGGTGCGTTAACTTGATGTGTTCTTTACAAACAATCCTTAGGCAGGATGTTTCAGGATTTTTGTCAAAAATTCGTAATATGGTTCCCTCGAATTTATGTGTTCTAACGGATCGAGATCCCATGATCCCTTAAACGTTGATTTGGGAAAGGTTTGCCATATTATCGTTTTGCTTCAACTATTGCCATTTACATAAATGTCTGTCCTCTTGAAAAACACTTTAATAATTTAAATAATAATAAAATATTTTCAATATTTCATAACAATATTTGTATTAATCAAGCTTTGTTTGATATTAATTTCAAAGAAAGCATTTTCAGATCCATGTTCTATTGAACGTCATGCTTGTTTTAATGAGTACTACACACACACGTACGCATTTACACACCAAATTCAGGACCACCTTTTCAACAATATCAGTTATCAAAAATTTTAATCTTTTTTACGTCTGATTTTTATTCTCTTTTATATATACAATTTATAAAGATAATTATATTATTTAATGCAATATTTATTTGCAGCTTTCATTTTCATGGCCTATTACATTAGATGCGAAGATTTTAATGAAAATATAATTTATCCTGAATTATTTGAGGATTCCGAACAATATAATGCAATACCTTGGAATAAACGAGCAGTGAGACTGATGCGATTAGGCAAAAGAATAGCTCCTCTGAAGCGGGCTGTTAAATTGATGAGGCTAGGAAAAAGAGAGGAATAATCGAATTTTATTTAACGTCAACTGTGTATGTTAAAAAATATTCTAATAAATTTAGGTTGTTGTATTAATCCTTTAAAAATTTGGCATAAATAAATGGTTAAAATATATTCTTTTTTCAAAATTATTTACGTTTAGTGACTAAGACCGATAATATGGACAAGATTAATTTCAAATGGTGATTTTTTAACCCTATGAACACTAGGTCGTGACTTTGAATCACATTTCGGTTTAATTTGAATAAATTATATAGAAATAAATTAATTTTTACAAATGATAATAATGTAATCTATCATTTATAATTTCTTTGCAAAACAACTAAAAATAAATTAAATTTATTTTTGTAGACGCCCTGAAGCCTTCGTATTATATATCTCCTTTGTAAAACGGCAAATTGTGACTAAGACGCATAATGCTTTACTTACATTTTATTGTAACGGTTTTCAAATATTCAAAAGTGAATACTAAGTAAAATAGTTATGAAAACGTAAAATCATGCGACAAATCACAATAGTGCATTTCATTATTGTTTCTAGATGTTAATATATATAATAGAAAATTTAACAATTGATGAGCAGTTGGTGCCGTTTAGAGGTATAGTTAAATTCTGACAGTAAATTCCCGACAGTATATCACATTTGTTGGGCTAGAAGCCACAAGTTAAACAAAAAATGAAGTTTAATAATAAAAAATTTTTCCGAATTATGAAAATGGCTGAGGAAGAGCATACACACGCACCGCAAGAAGAAATCAAAAATAAAATAAAAGCATCAATTAAAAAAAATTAAAAAATAACATAATTAATTTTAAAAAATATTAATAAATTTCGCATATAAGTGCATACAAAAACATAACGTAAAACATAAAACCGCCAAAAACCTTGCAAAATAACGTTTAGAAAATACACAGGTGGAAGTGGTGACCAGAATAAAAGAACTAAAAGAGTAACACTCAGCGAGAATAAAAATGTACCCATGAGCGATGGTTTTCTGCGAGTCAGTGGATGAGTCCATCGAGATCTACACTGATTATCTCATTATCAATTTATTTCAACATTCTCACGGAGTGTCAAGTACGATGAGTGTTCTGCCGGTTGAAGTAGAGTGATAGACTAGCATCACCGCAGTGCCATATTTTTTGATGCAATAATGAACCCGGTGTGCCACTTATTCGTTGACGCGACCATTTTTTACAAGAATGTAAATAATCACCCATAAGATGCCCCACAGGCACTTCAACCTAATCAGGATGATAAAAACCAATTTTAGATGGATTGTGTGTATGCATGCGTGCGTGTCAAATTTTGAATGGGGTACGCTGTCAGTATCGGCCCAAGGAGGGTCAAGTGCGGACCTTGCACTAAAGGACCCACATACGCTACACTGGCCAGAGTTTTTTTAATATTTAATATTTGATTTATTATAAAAATTTGATAATTTATAAGGCAGAGCATAAAATCTTACAAAACAAATCGATAAATTTGTGCAAAATGCAAAAACAACAAAGGAGTAATATTACTTATAAATCGACCCTTACAGAACAATATCTAATTTCCTCTTTTTTTCCTGCAATATACTAAATATTTCTTCTTCCGCTATAGGCATGTCTCGATATATATATAAAGCAAAGCCAAACCATTTAGCCGGTCTTCTGCCGTGGTGTTTCTCAAATAGTTCTTTAAATATTTTAAAGTTGAAAATGACCTTTCAACCGTACTTGTTGTCACGGGAAGTGTGGTCAAGATTTTAAGCAATTTGAAAATGTTGGGAAATATTTCTTCACTGCATTCGCAGAGGGATTGCAAAATACTTGCATTTTTTTGTATTGGATTTAAACTAAACTTTGTTTGCCACAGTTCGTATTCGGCTATTAACATATTTATTGTGCAATTTAAATCGGTGTTATATTTTTGCAATTATATCTCTAAATTTGTGCTATACTCATGATGACTAGTATTTGTATTTGATGGAATTAAAATATTAAATGCTTTCAACATTGCCTTGTGCTTCAGAAACATCTCCTTTAATTGGGTTACTGTTGCGTCCAAAAATGGGATAAATAATGAAATGTGATAATATTCTTCCGGGGATTGAGAACTAATATTGCATCTGTGGATTTGTCGTTTATTTATGCGCGGAATTGAAATAGCATAGTTGGTATCTACCATTTATCTAATACTTCAGCTCTTTTGTATATTTCATTGAAAACAGTAACTGCTGATTTACGAAATTTCTCAAACTGTTCGCAAATTTTATTGGCTGTTACAAGGTCAAGTGACTCAGTTTGCAATATTTTGCTTAGCGGTATAATGTAAGAAAATAATTTTTCCACAGTCAAAATTGATAAGAAAAAATTGGTACTTTTGATAGCACAAAGTAAAATAAGTGCACCCGAAAACGATTCTTTGTCTTTCCAAGTTTCAGTTTCTTCTAGGGCGAGAATAAGTGGATTAAGTAATTCAACCATTATCATGATTGAATCATGTCTTTCAGCCCAACGTGTTGGACATAATCTTTTCAGTTTAGTTCGTTTTGCATCTGGGCATTTATCAAAAATTTTCTTTTGAAGAACTGCATCTCTTTTCGGTGTATTCATGAAACTGTAACATTTTTCCACAACACCCATACAATTTCTGATGTCCTGTATTTGACATACATCAGACAAAGCTAAATTTAACGAGTGTGAAGCACGATGAACGTATAATGCAGAAGGGTATAAATCCATTATTTTAGCTTGAACTCCGTTAAATCTGCCAGACATTGCTGCTGGGCCATCGTAGCCTTGTCTTTTTAAATAAGTTAGATGTAACCCAATGCTATTCAAAAACTGCACCAATGTATTTGCCAGGCTTTTACTTGATGCGCTTACTACAGGCACAAACTGCAAAAAGGACTCGTTCATTTTTTTGTCTTTGTCGATGAACCGTATGCAAATAGAAAATTGCTCTTGTGTCGACATATCTGTGGTTTCATCGGCAAGCATTCGGCAAGCAGAAAAACATTCACTTTGATTTGCTCTTTCGACAATACGCTTTAGTATTATTTGATTGCAGGCATTTATGATTTCATTCTGAATCTTCCAAGACAAATAATTGGCAGTTTTTGAAGAGGTTTCTAAATGTTCTTTAAGAGCCTGATTCAAGACGAAATCTTATTAATTGACGAAATTTTCCTTCTTGGCGTATTGTACTTTTGTCAATTTCATCAATGTTCATATTAAAGGTGTCCGTATCTCGATGTCCCCGAAGTGGAAAACCATTTATACTACAAAACAAAATGGTTTTTATTATTGGCGTTAGCTTTAAACGATTTTCCTTAGCTTGTTTGACCCTGCAAGTATCAATGAGGTCAATAACCGATTGCCGCTTTCCGTCAACAACCATTTGCAAATCAACTGCAAGCAAAACTGAATATTTATGATAATTGCTAATTTGGTGTTTATTAAATGTTCTTGTTACCCTACGCCAAGTCTTGAAAGGGTCTTTCACCAACTGACCAAGAGCTTGAGTTGCACGATCTGCAGGGTTTTTTGTAGCAAACAAGCAGCAATATTTGCAATAGACCGCGTCAATTGATTTGGAATAAACTAGCAATGGATAATTTAAAAGCCAAGCGTAATTGAATTTCCTCTTAAAATTTTCGTTCTGTATTTTGGTGCCAGGGAAACAAAAATTTGGTGGCGGTTTCCAAAAATTATTTAGATAGTAAATTTTATCCTCGTCCTTGAGAATATTCAAATTCGAATGTCTGGACAGAACGTTGTGCACATCATTATCATTATCATTTCTATTTTCCAAATTTTGACTATTAGAAGGCTGAGCCTGGTGGTCAACATGCATAATCTGATCATCAGCAACGGCAATAAATTCATTATTTGCCTTTTCCGGTTCTAATTCTGCAATCTTTTCGCTTTCACTTGATCTTGATTGTTTCTTTGCAAAAAATTTAATAAAGTTGTTTGCTTTCTTTTACTCATCTTAATGCTTTATATGCATGAATGTTGAATGAATTAACTAATAAAGAATGAGAATATAATAAATAATGAATTTACTAGAAAATTGATAATAACTTACTTTTTAATTCATAATTTATTTTGCAATTTGTGTAAAGATGTAATACTTATCGTAATGAATGAAAATGAATTGTTGATTGTTATATATGCAGTAGTGTAGTAGTATTAGTAGCAGTAGCAGTCTCACTCTGTATTTAGATTAGCTGTTTGTGTATGTAGATGTGGATTGTGGATGTACCTTATACCTTAATGCATATTATGTGTTATTATACAAACAGACGAACAATGCGCATCCACATGGCGAACTGCCGACTGCTAGGGTACTAGGTGCCGTGTGCCGTTGCCGATCGCGGGTTGCTTGTCGCCCCTGTGCTCAGTCTCTCAATCTCAATCTGCTGAGCCTAATGGCCTGCTCAGACCTGCGCCTGAGGGGTCTGTGCCAGCCAAAAGTCAAGGCCACATAGCACAAAGCACACGCTCGGGTTGCCGGTTTGCATCATACCACTTCTCACTTCTTCAGTCTCTAACAAATTTTATGATCGAGCTTTTTCGGATTTTTTATTTTGTTTATTTGTTGGTCGAAGGGGTGCACGGTAGCGTACCAGCGTACACCCCGGCGGAGCAAAATAGGTTGAGTAAATTTCGCGCAGATTTAAACAAAATTAATTACACCCAGTACACAAACACATTCAACAATTATTTTATGAGCTACAAACTTGCAAATAGCTAATTGTCCAAATGCCTTACACATGTAGGTACTTTACAAAAGAACAAAAGATGTATACCACAAACTTTTCTTCTTCATAGAGCTAGAGAAGTTGAAAGTAACGTTTTTAGTTTCAGAAAGAGAATGACGCTAGTAAGTTAAGTATAAAAAAAATCAAGTTGTCTTACTATCTAGAATGCATCACATTTCTGCACTAGATAAGACAAATAAAATAAGTCAGAAATAAACTTATATCATAATAGTAAAAAAGGTATGGTTGATGCGTTGGACCAAAAGGTGTCATGCTTTTTCCATAAAAAATGAAAACTCATAGATGACCGATTGTAGTTTTATAATCTCATAGACATATGCGGTAAAGCTGGAGAAATTATTTGGAAAAATTTATATCCGGATTGGAACATAAATAAAGTGAATTCGCGGCGCAAAATGTTGCGGTAATTGTGGTGGAAATATGTAATAAACATTCCAAAAAAATGGTTTGTATAACAATTTTAGATAACTGATTTATTTAATTTCTTTATAAACAAATGGCATATTATTTTTATGTCTCAGTAAAATGTGTCTTAAAGTCACATTGTGACTTTTACGTAAGTATAATAACCTAGTAATAATAGAGTTAAATAAAATTATTAGAAATTATCAATTTGATTTATTTAATTTATTATAGTTTACTGACAAACTATAAGTAATGTATAATATGTTAAATTTTATTTTCTAATTTGTAATTTTTTAGGTTCATCTCTTGAGACTATAGATTATACTAGATTAGGATTGCCATAATTCTCGAGAAAGTATGGGAGATTTTCATGGTCTGTAGTCAAAGAATTATGGCAACCCTAATCTTTTAGATAATTAAAAATAAAAAATTGGTTATATAATTTTGGTTTATGGATTATTTTTAAAATAATAAATAAATATTATCTTGTTAGGGTACACTTCACGTATACGAACGTCATCCAATTTTTTTGGCTAATTTTGCGAATGACATTCTGATTCGCCCTCTATGATTATGTTCCCTTAATTCATAATAACAAAGATTCAAAACAATATTGAATAAAATATAATTTAAATAAAATCTAACTACAATTCAAGAAAGATATTACCAAGTATTTCAAAGATTTTCAAATTTTTCTGACAACATTCAAATCACCTTTGTTGCATCTCACCCGTAAGAAATTGTGAACACAGTTTCCTAATGCACATTTTACACCTTATTCAATTCATTAAAAACTTCTATAATAGAAGTTTTAATGAACAACCAATTACAATTATGGTTAAGTTTATGAATTAGTCATTTTTAAAATGGCCGACAGGTAAATTTTTTAATAAAGTATGATTGTGATCTCGTATATTTATGAGATCATTATTCAAGCTCTTAAATAATACTTTTAATCATCATTTATTATAAATTTAGTTTTAATTAATTTTTTTAGGTTTTTTTAGAAATTTATGCCAATTTATGTAAATTAATGGAATTATTTTCGAATAAATATAAGTCCGATTAATTGAAAACTAAAATTTATTAAAATTTATTATTAAAAAGTTTCTATATTCGAATAAACTATTCCTCTGTTCCTTGGAAATTTGTTTTGGCTGCCATCTTTTTTACCTTTTGACAAATCCAAATTTTTGATATTTATTGATTTTATGAGGATTTGGAAATTTCTGTTAATTTACCAAATTTATAAAAATCTTCCTTATTTTTAATAGTATTAATGATTTGGATTTTTTATTCTTTATAAAAAATTTTTTTTAAACTTAAGATAATCGGAAAACTTTGTTTTCCGTATTTTTCAAACTCCTCATTTGAAGGTTCTGGTTCCACTACTCCTGGTAAATTGCAAATGAGGTAAAATCTCAAAAAACCTAGAGTTTCGATGGATATTTTTGAAATATCTGAAAAGTTGTAAAAATATTAAATTGATTGAATTTCATGAAAAATCTTACGAAATTATTTCTTTATTTTCTCTACAACTCAAAGTAGAGTTATTGGTATTTTTTTCAAAAATTTTCGGCTTTAATTTAAAAAAACTTGTCTAAAAAGTTACTAAAAATAGTTTTAAATAGCGTTTTTAATGAATTGAACATTTCTACATTTTGAAAGTTTACTATGTATTATGTTTTTACGTTAAAAAAAATTTTCCCTCTAATTCCTTTCTTCCTACAATATAAGTTTTTATTCAGTTGAACAAATTACATGCAGACACGGGTAAGTATATATGTCCCTATATTATAACTGTATTGATTTTTCATTTTATTATAGGAGTTTTAAATGAACTGAATCAGGTGTATTCAAAGAGTTATACAACAATTAAGATGTGTAGGTGTGTGAAGAAAAGAACTGGCGGAAATTTGTATCTAGAATAGAGTTCAGCATAAATAGCAGACTGGAGAGCGCAACGGATTTCTCCATTTGAGATAATTTACGGGCAAAATATTAATTTAAATGGAGATTTGAAGCATACAGCTATATCAATTGATGGAAGAAGAAAGATATAACTTATATAAAGCTACAGATTATATTAGAGCTATAGACACGATAAAAAGAGGTGCTCGTGTTTTTAAGGTGGGGACAATATATTAGTGTGCAAAGAACGGCATAACAGACACAAAGAGGGTATCTCAAGAAGACCCAAATAAAATAGTCAGGTTTTTATACCTCATTGAGTAATTCAATAATACACCGAACACATGTAAAAAATAAATGTTTTACCCATAGACATAATGAAAATAAAAGTAAATATACCAAAATGAACTAAATATAAAAATTAAATTTATGAAAATTTTGTGAATAATGATGGTTTTAAAAAAGATGTTGTTTTAATATAACATTTTATTAAAATGTTAAATAAAGAAATGCTATAATATTATAACAGTTAAACAAAAATATATATTTCAGAATTATAAAGTTTTTCCTTCCAATAATTCAGAATAATCATTAAAGATAGAAGTTGTCAAATCTGTTGCAAAACTATGACTGACATTTTTCTCTATCATCATCAACGTAAAGACCGCATCGTTTTTCAGATAATCATTTACAAAGGTTTCCATTAAATTTTGATCAAGATTTTCTATTTTCGAAGACACGATATTCGCGATATAATCAGTTCGTACTTTTCTATTGAAGATTCTCATGATCCATTTATATAAAGAATAGATAGATATAACCAACATCACAGACATCCACAAGTATATAGCAATGAAGGTGAATTCATTAATAACATTTTCGGAAAGATTGCAATTGAATGCATAAGTATTGAACTGAACCATTGCCATAAAATCATCAATAAAACAAAACGTATGTCTTGGAAAGGCTCTTGTTTCCTCCCAAGTCTTTCCGAAAAGTAAACGTTGAATTATGAAATTTGGTGCTGAAAAACTATTCCTAACTCTGTAAGTAAAAATGAATTCCAAAATTACTAATTGCAAAACACAATTAATGACATTCAAAACCTTTTTGGTGATGTACCAACTTGTTATCCAAGTTCCATGTTTTTTACTAAAAGTAAGAAATACACAAAATCTAGAAATAAAAGCAACAATTTTAGATCTCAAATTTAGTTGATTTATCCTAGTAGTGTTTATAGCGGCTTGAAATCCTTTGGAGATCATTGAAATCTTTTGTTTTCGTGCCTCTCCAAATTCGTCTTTGGAAGCCAAGGAATTCAAGGCTTCGCGATAAAAATCGACACCGTTATCTTCAAAGCATTTCACTATCCAGATTATGTGAGGAATGTAAAATATGATTGAGAGAATAATCAGAATTGGTCGAAACATTTGTATGTGATTCGTATGATATTGAGAAATAAGACTCTCCCATTCTGGCGGCGAATTCGGAATCGTTTCATTAGGTAACAAGGCGATTGTCCCTTTTACCCAGCAATAATTATTAACATAATTGTCGAAAAACATGTCATCATTGGTCATACATCTGAAATCATTTCTGACAATAGATTTCAAAAGGAAAATGAAACCAAAAATCATCATAATAGCAGGAGTATAAATGTTATGGAGTTTATCAACGGTGCCGGAAAAGCAAGTCGAGTGAAATTTCTGGCACTTACTAATAATATCTAAAAGTTTCGGCACAATCATTTTCAAATGTAATTTAAATTCAATAATTCAATTATTTTTAAACACATTTTAATATCATTTTAAAATTTTTAGCAAATTATGAAATAAATTTTGAAATTGATTGCATCATTAATTTTTTATAATTAAA
Source organism: Schmidtea mediterranea (assembly GCA_022537955.1). NCBI lineage: Eukaryota > Metazoa > Platyhelminthes > Tricladida > Dugesiidae > Schmidtea > Schmidtea mediterranea. The sequence continues at coordinate 179,984,621 of CM039680.1, forward strand.
ATATATTTTTTAAAAAATTTAAATTCACCCTGAAGTTTAAATATTTAGTGAACAATAAAAAATTGTAATAATATTTTTGCGTAAAATGAATCTATATTTCAAACTCCATAAATAAAAAGTAGCTAAATAAAGATAATTGAAATTTTAAAGAAAATAATGATTTAAGATGAACAAAAAATGATCTTCACTAAAAACTAAATATGATTTCTTCTATATTTTGTAAAGAAAATATCATGATAAATGTGAGATTTAAACTTTAAAAATATATTAAAATTAATACTTGTCAAAAGATAAAAATTTAATATTAAATAAAATTTTATAAATTTAAAGTGAAAATTAATTGAATAAAATTTCAAATTATGAAAAATGAATTTATCAATAAATATATTTATCGCTTTTATAATATGCTAAAAATATATTTTAAAATTCAAAATATATTAATCTTAGTTCGGTTCGCAACTGATTTCGTTAAAATAATTTCTTCTGAGGAAAAAATTATATTTAAGTAAAATTAATTGATAAATAGCTTGAAATAAATGCAAATTATTTAATAAATATTTAAAATTATTTATCAATTAATTTTACTTAAAAATAATTTTTTTCTCAGAAGAAATTATGTTAAAAATTTAACTTTAATATTGTTAAAATTACCTATTAATCATATGTAGTATAACTTGTGAGTTTTCTTGCACAATCGCTTCTGACTGGTTGAAAAAAGCAACACTCATCCGAGTAATGATTTTTGATGCGTCATTCTTCGGCGGACATTTTGGTATGACTCATATTAAATTAAGTGTTTTTTTATTATTTGTAATGTCGGTCACTCCCTGACTCCTCGTGTTCTTTAGAAATAAATAAAAAAAACAACACAGAATAACTTTATTCACAATTTATCACAAATAAAACTTGTACACTAATTTTCACCTTCTTACCAAAGATAGATATTGATTATCCTGAGGTTCGTTGTCCAAGGAGTAATCACCTATCCTGGCACGATAATTTTGATTAGTTATTGTTAATTTTACGGAATTTTATATTTTCTTATTTGAAATCGCTCATTCCTTTTTAGTAATATTTCTCTTCGACGACTGGCAGCTAGACTAATTTTGAACTCTTTTTTTATATTCTTTTTGGTAGAACATTTATCTGCGATTATGAAAAGTATTATTTAAAGTCTTTAGGGATAGTTTGGACAATAACAAATTACTTGGGATAATAGTGAATATTACCAATTGCTTGCTTATCTCTTCCTAGCGTTCGGGTGAGTTTATCTCAATAATTATCCAAATTTTAATCTCTTGGATCTCAGCTCGCTCTGGGTTTTCTTCATCACACGTGTTTTTTATTGACTCAAGCCTTCCATTAGCTCGTGCTTTCCATTACTTAATTAATTAATTTCAATTAGTTTACATTGTAATTACTAAAATTTTATTATTATTCCTGGACTCGTATCATGATTTGGCGTTCAACCATACACATTTCCCTTGATCAATAATCATTTTCAAATTTTATAAATTTTAAATTAATTTTTGCACTTATTTTAGTTTTTTATTGATTTTTCAATTTCTCGATGCTCTAATGTTATCTTTTTACTTAACCCCAACAAGTGTAAAATTTAAGATAAAAAATCCTCAAAGTCAATTTACTAGAAAAGTGATTATTTAAAAACAAGATATTTGGAAAATTTAAATTCTAATAGACTCAAGAAACTTTAAATTAAATTATTAAACTATTAATATTAAATTAATAATATAAAAATAGTTTCATGAAAAAATTAATAATAAAAATAAATTCTTAAAATTATAATCTAAAAATATTATAATTAAATGGAACTGTTAAAAATCCGAATGAGTTTAGTTTTATTAGATCAATGCAAAATGGAGTGACACGCAAAAAAGGCAGTATATAAACCATCATTAATTCTGATTAAAGATGATTATTTGTGATATCTTACATATTTTTCAACAAATTTTTCAATTTTAGTGGTAAATTTTATTTAAATTTATTTATATAATATTTGATTTAAATTATTTACGTTAATTAAATTAGAATTTTATTTTAGAATTTTTATTTAAATTTTTTATTCAAATCTTCTTGTTTCCAAGATAAATAATATTTTTAAAAAAAATTATTCTATAAAATGTTTCATTATCCAAGTTAATATAATTATGGTGATCGTCTAGACATTATTTTAGTGACATGGGGGGAGTGGCAGCCGTAATATGGTAGTCTAGTAGTCTAGATACTTCTCACGGTGCTTTTATCGTCAGGTTCTCTGGAGAGTGTTGGCTGACCCTGCGAAAGGCTTAAATATCATATATTCAAATAATAATAAGTCAATAGAAGCAGGAAACAGAAAATCAGAGCAAAGATAAACTCAAAGTAAAAATTGTGTAAACAGCAAGTGTAATTAGAAATAACTAATAAATGAAAATTCATTGAAATTCAGAATTTCGCAGTGATCAATGAAATGTCTAATAGTAGTAACAAATAATGAAAATTACTTGATTGAAGAAGAATAATGACACCTAGTATATATATATATATATATATATATATATATATATATTATATATATATATATATATTGGTTTAAAAACTCTACAATGAATATTAAAAATGATTGACAATTATGTATCACTTTGGAGGTTTTAATAGGATTTAAATCAGAAGACCTTCTATCAGTCATTTTTTGAGTATTGATCTTGGCATTCATGACGACGAAACTAACCTTTGATTAAACTCTAAACCGATTGGTACAGTAAAAATGTCTTAGTGACTGACATCATCGGAGTACATTGAATTATGCAGCTTCGAGTGTATGAAAACCAAGATCACAATAAAAAAGAATTCTATTTCAAACCTACCCTAACCCAGCAATACAAGTTTTCATTTAATGTAATAAGTTAATTTATAAGAACATTGTGTGTAAATTAGGGTTTATATGGGTATCTGGAGGGTACTATGTGGATAAATAAGTAACAGGTGAGTTTTTCAAAATTATAAAGAAGTTTTTTGGTGGAAGTCAGATTTTTTGAAAACTTTTTGGAAATTTCCACTTGTAAATTTCCAGAAATGGAAACTGACAACTTGAGAAAAACTGAATTGGAAATGCGGAACTCGTTCTCCCTATTTTTCTCCTACTTGAATAATTGATAAATATTGAAATTTTCAAATATTCACTTTTAAATTTTTCACTTTCAAACATTCGCACATTGGTAATTTCCCAGTTGAAAAATATTTATTCACAAATTTCTAATTTTTTAATTTTAAAAATATGGTAATTCGAAAAAATTTTTTTTGTAATTCTTGTAATAAATATCTTTCAAAAGCTCACAAAGCAAAACATGAAAAAACTAAAATACACCAAAAAATGTCTCACACTTCACACCTTTACACTTCTGAGTTCTAAACTTCCAGAATTTCCATGGGCAAAATATCCAGGAGAACATCATTTTCCAAAATACAATTATTTGGGTTAACGGGGGTTAACTAGAATCTAAACCAAAAATAAAATTTGAAAGAATGATGTTGATGGTTCCACCAATAACTTGTAACCCACATTTGGAAACTCAAATTCTTCAAAGATTAAACATGATTTCAAAACCAATCAATGTAAATTTTCTTCAAAGAATACCAGCTTGCGTAGATATTTTAGAAGGAAGTATATTTTCATGGAAACCAACAATGTTAAATAAAAGACCTCAATTTATTTTGATTGGAGTTAAAGATTCAACTGTTAATTATACAACTAATAATTCAAAATTTAATCAATCAAGTGGTAATGATAAACAATTAAAATCTTTAAGTGTTCAATTAAATTCAAGTTATTATCCTGGAAAACCAATAGCATTTGAAAAAGCAAAAAATTATCAATCAATGCTATATAAAAGTTATATTTTAATGTGTCATGAATTTTTAGTTGAACCACAATTAAAGTTTTCAGATTTTAAAAATTTATATTCTATATTTTGTGTTGATGTTAGTGAGCAAGATGATAAACTAGCAACTAATGGAGTAACGGTAACAAGAGTAATGGAAAAAGATGATGGTTTTAAAGGAAAATATTTTGTTGTGTTTTGGTTGAAAAAGAATTAAATATTGAAATAGGTAGTAGAAAGATGATAAATATAATATAAATATAAAAATATATAAATTATCATGTTTAAAATAGTTATGGATAAATTGAAATCAAATTTTAAGTTTCTGGAGGGCGAAGCCCGACTACGTTCGGAGATCTATATTCAGAAATATAACTGAAATTTTTCAAGGTTTAAGTTTTAGTTCTTGATTTTGGAATCAATTAGAAAAATGAAAAAATACTCAGCTATGTATTATTAAAAATTATCTTGACATTAAGAAAAATTCCAAGCACAGTCTCTAGTTAGTGTTTCATCATACATGTTTCATTGCTCCACTTGTTTTATTCAACTAAAATTAAAATAAAATCAACAATACAATTGAAAAGTTAAATGAAAAGCATTAATAAATAAAGCCTATAATTTATCTTTTGTCGTGATCGGATTATTGCTCACACGAAAAATGCCCACATAGACAAATGCAGACATAGGGTTAGGGTTAGTGTTAGGGTTTTTTCTGTGTGCTTTTTTCTATATGAGGATTTTTCGTGTGAGCAATACTGTCTGTGTGCATTTTTCTGGAGGAATTTTTCGTGTGTGCATTTATCACCGAATCATCTTTTGTGTAACATTGGCTAATTAATCCGGCTTCGTTCGGGATTCAAAAATTATGAAATAAATTCAAAATATTTAAAAATTGTGTTATTGAAATTATTTTTGGTTAGCTATATTTTAACGTACTTTTTTCATCACTGATTTAGATGTAAAAATTACTGAAATACCAGCAAATTTTTTTAATAAAAGTATAGTGTTTATTTGGTAGTAGTCACCTATAAACTTAATTTACTTAAATTGGATTTTGTTTATTTTTTAACGAATAATAATTTAATTTTCAGTTGTGCTAGGCTTGTATTAGAAGTATCGTCAAATTTGGACTTAAATTGAAATCGTACAAAGGAGGATACATACATAGAAAATGTGAAAAATAAATGTACAGATACTAATTAACATTTTTGAAAGTTATATTAATTAATCTTATAATTACTATTTCCAATATCTGACGTCTAACGAAAGATTTGAAAGCCTAGAGGATAAATAAAACAGAATACGAGAAAGGCAGACACATAAAAACTTATAATCTCGAAGATTTTAATAACGACAGATATTATTAAAATAGTTGAGATTAAAAGTTTTTATGTTTTTGCATGTCTCGTTTTGTTTTATATATCCTCTGGGTTTACAGATATTTCTTGCCTTTGTCGCAGTGAGCAGCGATCAGATTTATTTTAAAATCACTAGTTTAAGTGACAAATTTTTTATTAATGTGGAAATCTAAATAACAGTGATTTGTGACAATATGAGAATTTTCCCTATTTGCACCTTATATAAGGCTGTTAGGCTGTTTGGAAATGCAAGTTACAATAGCACCAAATGTAGTTTAACAAGTGACATTTTTGTGAGTTACGAAGGTTACCCAAGTTTATTACAGAGAACTAATAATATCAAAAACCAGCTTATTCAGATAGTATATCTGAACCAAAATTTAGTAACAGGACATTTTATTCTGTAGACAATTTACATCATAGTAATATTTCTGCTTGAAATTAGTTTTGTTAGTAAACATTTAATATATTAAAATCATATTATTTAAAAATATTGTTGTTTTTATGATTACCACATAGAATTTTTCTGCCGAGCTTAATTTCATTTGAACTGTAATAAGTATAGGTTGACAACAGTCATTAGAATATTCTATTCCTTCAATGTAAGAAAAATGCTCAATCCTAAACAATTTGTTTCGCCAATTAAAAAAGTAGTTAATAACAGTAAAATATTGGTTGAAGAGGATCAATTATAATATAAAAATTTATAACAATTTTTATAATAAAGCACAAAAAATTGGACTTTCGTTCAGTATAAAACCATTGTAAAATTTTACTTTTGTGAGGTTGTATCAAAGTTATTGGGATGCATTTTATGAATATACAAATTTAATTAATTTAAACTTTCTAATAATTGAGCCGTAAACGACTTTTCACTGGTCAAAATCTGCACATATATTTTCGAAATTCAAAATAAACGATTATATATCAAAGATTGTTAATAGCAAGCTCAAATAGTTCTTTATATTCAATTGAAAATATGTTGATTAAAACTTATCATGTTGAATTTCCTTATTTTCTAACTAATATTATATCAAAATCATTGTAAGGATAATATTTAAAATAATTACATATAATTTAATTATTATATATAGTAGTTGTATTACCGCATAAATTTAAGTGAAAATTTAAGAAATTAACTATTTCAAACGAAATCTTACATAATTAAACAGTAAATATTTAGTAATAATAGTAATAATAATAATAATAATAATAATAATAATAATAATAATAGTAATAATATTAATAATAATATTGTTGACTCTTCTGGCTGGGTGGATAGACTACAACCCTATCCGTGGATTGCGCGTTCAATTAATCGATATAATTACGATAGAATAAATCACTGAGAGAACATGTCTGTTAAAAACATTTATTAAGCTGAACAACAATTATTGAGTTTGGGGTTAAATATTGAAGCAAGATAAAGAGTCGATATTATATTGCCCTAAGGTTAACAAGTCGATCGAATCTACGTTTCCTGATCAAATGAGGAAATAGAGGGAAGAGAAGAGCGCTAATTAAATTAATTTCCTTATCTCACTATAACTCACAAACTGATGAGCTAGTTGAGAGTATTTAGGCAGTGTCTCACCTGATTTAGATTCTTTTGAAATGCTTGATATATCCGAGGGATTTTTCAAGCGACATTTTATCCAATTGGATAGGAATTCTTTAATCAGCTAGTCTAAATCAAGTTTATAAGACAAACTAGTGGCAAAAATAATGAATTTCAACGCTGCTTAAATAACAAATGTCTAAGTCTATTGACCAATCAAAATAAATGGATTCTTGGTTTTCCCAAATTGAAAATTTAATTCCTATTTCTAGTTAGATAATTTAAGTAATTACTATTTTTAGTAATTACGTCATTTTTGGAAAAACCAAATTATATATAATCATTATATATTAATTACTAATTATATAACTACCAAATATATTAATTACTATTTATATATATATATATATATATATATATATATATATATATTTAATTACTAAATTAATTACTACTACTACTACTACTAATTCTAATAATAATAATAATAATAATAATAATAATAATAACATAATTGTTAACCTGCAATTTTTGGAGATTCATCTAAAATTAACGCTGAATTCAATGGATGTCTGTTAGATGTGATAAGGGCTATAGATAAGGCACAAAGTTTCTTATTTGTTAAAAGAAGCTGTTCTCTGGGAAAATTTGATTTTCCATGTTTTAATTTTGACAATTTAAATGACATTCGTTTTGAGGATTTCTTTTCCTTAGTTGACAGCGTTTCACTCACTTCAGGCGAGGTATCAACCGAGCATTCTTCTGATCTAAAATTATAATATTTTTTTAATGATTTCTGAATCGAAAATATTTACAATTATATTGTTACAAAAAGATACCCAGTGACTCAGTGATTAGTAATAGAAATATTCAGGGATGAAAACCGGTTAAAAAACCGGTTAACCGTTATTTTTCTCAATATTTTACTAACCGTAACCGAAACTGAAATCGAAAAAAAATATTTATAAATAAATCGGTTACCTTTAACCAAAATTCTAAAAATCCGGTTAAAATTACGTAATTTTCCAATTTAAAATGTATTCTACTCAATTTATTTTTCTTCCTTTCATCATACGAATTTGTATTTCCTAAAGCTTATGTCATACTCTTCATAATTATGGTTTTCCAATAAACAATTTCAACAAAAAATCTACTAGTTAAAGGCGAGATATGACAATTTTGTGGTTATTTATAAAAAACAACTGCAAAATCTTGATTTCGAAAAGAAAAAACACAAAATATAAAAAATTTATATTTATAAGTATATCAAGATTAGTATATTTTAAGGTTGAGTAATTACACAGAGCAAATACAAAGTGCAAATTTAGAACGTCACATAAAAAGTAAACATTAATATAATTACTTCAAATTTCAAAAATGAAAGCCTCAAACAGCACTATGTAAAACAAAAAGAAAATACGAAACATCATCTCATAATTGTTCAGTTAACTCTGCTGTTATCTCATTTCCTGGCTGAACCCATAGTGTATTCTTTAATTTTATGCTATATTTATAGTTGTGTAAGAAGATGCTAATTGTACACAAAATCTTCGATAAAAGCGACCTCGATAAAATGGACCTTGATAATAGTGACCCATTATAAAGGTCGCTCAAATTGATTATTTATCATATTCATTATAGTGTTACCTTTTTATAATACTGCATTAGCAGTTGGGTTAAATATTGGTAAATGTTAAGTTCCGTGTTTAAAATACATTTTAGCGATGTATTTTTTATTTCAGTATTATGCTTATGCAGTTTGAAACTAAAATTATTACTGAATAAAGTACATATTTTTATAATTTTGAATATTGAAAAAAATTATAGTTGGTATCAATTTATAATTACATAAATATGATAATTTACATAAATAAACGTAGTAGTAAATAAAAAAATTTATACTTATGAAACTTAAGAGTTGTTGAACAATAAACTTGCTTTTAAAAATTCATAGTATGTTTTACTTTGAACTAAAATTTATTTAACTTCTATTATAGGCCACATTCTGTAATTATAATAACGTGAATGATAAATTTTTGTTTTGTTTCATTATAGTACACGTTCCTACGCTGAATTGAATTAAAAAATAATCATTCACGTTATCATAATTACAGAACGTGGCCTTCTGATGTCCGTCAAACTAAAACTTGTTTTACACTAACATAGTAATTTAAGTAAACCGGTTATAAAAGGTTAACTGTTATTTTGCAAACCGGTTTAGCCGAAAACCGATATTATTCTAAGGAATATAAAACCGTTTAAATTTTAACCGAAATTAATTTTGGTTTCCATCAATAAAAATATTACAAATAAAGATTTACTTTTAATTTGCAGTCATCATATGGCAATTGCGTAACATTTTTCTATCCAGTTATTAATGAAACGCTATTTTTTGTAACATTGTGTAGTTATAATTTTAATCGACAAAGTGAGTATACGATTCATACAAGTCAAATATAATTATATTTATAATATATTAGAATTTTAATAATTTCTATAATTATTAACAACATATCATGTATATAATTTTAAAATATGATTATAAATTATATTAAAATGAAAAAAAATTCTAGAGAAATAGAGAAGAAAAAGTTTGTTTGAATATCCAGAAAAACACTAGAAGTTTAAAAAATACAGAAAATGCCAAACAAGAAATACGTCAACAACTTCAACATAAGAGTTAAAATAAATTCCCAATTTACCAACAGTTCAAAAGCCAAACAATCAGTTATGGAAATAAATATTTATATGAAGTTTTTTTTTAGTATGTGAAACTTCACAGAGACTTATATCAAAATTTCCTGAAAATTGAATTCAATCAATCGAATGATGCTTAATTCATTTAATTTAACCAAATATTTACTTTTAAAACTGTTACAATATTGTTAGGTTTGTTATGAAATTGAGTAAATGCACAAAAAATCAAAAATAGCACGAAAGTACAAAAATTAATTTAAAAATTATAAAAATTAATATATATTGGGGGAAATGGGTATGGTTGAATGCCAAATTATGAGAAGAATCCAAATATAATAATAAAAATTTAGTTAAGAGTCCTCAGGGAAGTTATAAGCAAAATACAAAACTAATTAAAATTAATAATTCGCTAATGCGAAACACGAGACAATAGGAAACCCGAGAGATGAAGAAAACTTAGCCAGCGACAAATCAAAGAATTAGATAATTATCTGTTGGGCTCAGAGCCAAAACTAAAACAAAAGACAAATGTAATTAAAACAAAAAGTAAAAAGATGAGAATAAGAAAAGTGGTCACTGCACATACACACGCACCACAAGCAGAGATCAAAAATAAAATAAAACATTAATTAAAACAAAATAAAAATATAACAGAATTAAATAAAACAAATAATTAATTAAAATACTCGAAAAGCCTACAGCTGCAGAAAGAAACATACCTGAAATAAAATAAACTGCCAAAACCTTGCAAAATAAGGTTTAGAAAAAATATAGGCAGAAGCGGCGACCAAGAATAAAATATCAAGAGTAAAAAGAATATTATGAAAAAAATAATAATAAAAATAAAATTCAACAACGTAATATTAATACACAAAAAAATGAAGAAAAATATATAAAAAATTATAAAAATAATTTGAAATTAATAAAATAATTAAAAATGGCGAAAAATTGACTATTGGTCGCACACAAGCACAAAAATACTATATAAGCAGCGACCAATTTCATTATTGTAAACCTTAAAAAACAACTAAAAATCTTAACAACCTTTACAACTTAGCTGAACTTTTCAATTGAAACTTTGCAATCGATTTTGAGTAAGGAATTTGATTGTTATTTTTTGGTTTTGTAATTTTATGACCTTAGTAATTTTAATAGATGTTCGTAACGATTGCTTTTATAATACTTCATTTTCTATTTTGATTTAATGATAATATATATATATATATATATACATTTATCGAGGTCCCGCTAAAATTATATATCCATATTCAGTATTGAAATAGCCATCAAGAAGGCAGATTGACGATCCAACTGGTGGATTAAGTTCCCTAGTTGTAATCGCGGGTCGAGCCTTCTTGAAATCTCGGTCTGTCCGCGATGGAGCTTGGTCGAAAGACACGGACCCTCCCTGTAGGGCACCGTTAAACAACTCGCAGCGGCTGATGGAAACGTCGGTCGGGGCGAGCAGGAAAAATTGCAAAATCACGGGAAGGGCGTATTGACTAAGGACAATCAGGATGATCGTCACCGATCATTTAGGAACACTTCTATTTTAACAAAACCTCGAAACTAAGCCAAAACTGGGGAGCAGGGGTAGATTGATAAATAAAGTCAGATAATTACATCAGCATAAATATACGATCTATTTTATTTTGGGGGGACAAGCACCTTGGTCAACTCTGTTAGTACAGTCGTGTAGCGAAAAATCAAGTTATTAGAAATAGAGAAAATAAAGCATACATAGTAGTTAGACGATATCGATCGTAAAATCACAATGCATTTAACAATAGTGTGAGCTACTCTATACGTCACACTTCAATAAGATATCATATCCAATAACTTGCATAGTAACGACCGGTGAGAAAATCGATACGCCTACCTCACCGACTGTTATATCTCTACAATAACTACTCTAAAACGAATCAATTGATAATAAGCATGTGACGTCATGAAAGTGCACTGAATATTAACATCAATTATATGAAAACCGTCGGGTAATTCGTAAGTATACTTTAGGTTGTAACGATAAGAAATATCAAATGATCTGGATACTCTTCACGGACATTTTTCGGGAAATAACCATCAACTCTCTAAGATAGAGAAAGAGCCGCCCCTAATAAATGACGATCACTCGCAGCCCCTTAGTTAACAGGTTGTGGGGAAAATTTGATAATCATTAGGACTAGTATATTGAAGCCGTTGCTATGGTTAGCGCAATAAATACTATTAAAATATTATTAATTCAAAATCATTGAGTAATTTAATATCACCAGTATTAGATCTCTGACATTAGTGTCTTATATATTTGTACTTGCCACTTCGTCCGTATGGTCAACAATAAGAGTCCGCTAATTTTATATATTACCTATTTGCCCCGTCGGATTCACTCCTTTTCACGACCAAGGCTATGTGTACTCACCTAGGGCCAGTATATCCATAATCGTAGCCCAGATATTTTTGCATACTAGTCGTTCTACAGATAATTACCCTACCTCTATTTAGTTTCACCGTGCAAAACTCAGTCAACGTTAGGAATGCCAAGTTTAGAGAACCTTACAAGAATACCCCGACTTTCTCCGTCAGCCATAGACACCCGACAACGATTGGACAAGTTAGAGAAAGATCACGCCATTCTTCGGGCGAAATATGAGAAATTGAAGGGCACTTAGAGCACGCCCGAGACAACGCATAACCTCTACCAAAAGATATCTCGCCTCTCTAGGGCTAGAGATGATCTTGTGCTGCACTCAGAAGAATTTTCACTTAAACGAGCTCAGGACTCGTTTGCTGAGCTGCAACTGGGCCCATGATATCGATATCATACCAGCTCATCACCTTCCGCTTAATCAGACGCCACAGCAATCCTACGAACCACCCCCGAGTGGGGTAACGGAATCAAGATCTGGGATACAACGGCGGCGGCCGAATCGGAATCGCCGTCGACGTGAAAGACGCCGGGCGGATGCGAATCCGTAAGGGCGAACGAGAGAGCCGGAGAGCCGGTCGAAGTACACGACCCGCCCCCACCTTACACTGAATTTGAATTCCCGGAGATGGACCCGGACATAGTATATGCCACATCACTGCCAATTTACCCGCCACCTACTCCTATCTACATCGATCTAGAGGCGGACGAGCGAGAGCCAACCAATTTGAACAGTGCCTTAGAAAACTTAGATCTGTCACTGGGCGAAATAGACGTCTTGAGTGGGCAAGTGTCGTCAAGTACTCACTCTACGGTTGAATCATCCATTCCGAGGACTCAGGAAGAACTAAATTCCACGACCCCAGTTCCAACCCGTCGACCTCCGAAACGTAGGCATTTACCGGTCGATATTGACAATGAATCTAATACCGGGATGTGAGGAATGTATATCTAGCTACGCAAGTGTTAGTCGCTATGCAATAGGCCTCCTATATCTCCTCTGTGAACTACAATTTGCTCTTTTTATGTAATTGTAGCGAACGATTAAATTAGTTATCTTTTGCCTTGTCTTACAATTAATTTAAGTTTTAATCTATTTATGTAGGAGCGGATTAAATCTCGGAATAATTTTGTTTTATGTTAAACAATAAGGTCGACTTAAACGAAAAGGGGAATAGGAGATAAACCTCCAGCAAAATTCGGGAAGTATGAAACTTGGGTTGATGTTGGGAAAATCGAATAGTTAAATGATTCCTGCATATACGTTCTCACAATTCATTTCACTCGGGGAAGCGCGATGAATCGGATTCACCATAAGCTCACAGCGTTAAGATAGTAAGCGTAAGACCTTCTAGCGGCGGCAGTGAACAGGAAAGCGAAGGTTATTCGAGGAGTAGTACTGGAGACAGTGCTCACATGCTCGAATGGCATTCGGCTGTTGCGTACAGTACCAACATGATTTCGGTCATGGGTACGTGACAGTGAATTAAAATCGTGAGGTGTACGTGAACAGATCAACCCTAGATCGCGGATAGCATGGTTATTAGCCAGGGATGTGAGTTTGTTCCAAATTAATTGTTCCCGTACATCCAACATATCTAAGCTAAATGAGAGGAACCCATCCGAACGATAAATCAAGGCGTTGTAGTTGACAGTGGAGTTTGTGTAGTGTTTACAAAATTTATTATAAACCTCTATTAACCATTAAAAACGTCGGAATAATGTTTACCAAATATTAGATAATTCTCATTCGGTAACCAGACAGATCGACACAAACCAAAACGGCACAGATACAAAACAACATAGACAAAACGACACATTTTATATAATTAATATTATAGCAGCTTTTTTAGAAAAAAGTTGAATTGTTTGTAAATTATTACTGGTAAGACAACATATTAATGTTATCACATTTTATTTTTTACATTAATTTATCACAATTTATTACTCAGCCCATGATGGAATATTCTGAAACTCAAAAAGGCAAAAATGTTTTGATCTTGAATGGCCTTGAGTATATCAAGCATCGGGAAAACAAAGCAGGAGTAACTATATGGAGATGTAGAGAACATCAGAAAAACCATTGCAAGGCGCTTTTGAAGACTTTTGTAAATGCAATCAGAAGTTACATACCAACGCATTCCCATGATTCTTTCCCACAAAAAGTGAGGGCAAATATCACTTAATCCAAAATTAAATTGAGAGGCACTTGGCATGCCACAAGCTCACACTCACAAAAGCACAACTAGTAAAAAAAGAAAGTATGAGCTTCTTCATGAGGAAGTAGCCACTGTAGTCCACAGGTATGAAGTTGAGTAAGACAATTTGAAATACATAAGACGAATGGCAAATTTACAGTGAGAAAAGATGTCTAAGTAATAAAAATAATATTTATATGATACCTCTTTTATTATTAAATAATAAGATAATTAAAATATGATTAATATATAAAATGTGTCGTTTTTGTCTGTGTTGTTTTGTCATGTGTTGTTTTGTCATGTGTCGTTTTGTCATAGAACCATGTCCTCCCAACCAACTATAAAAAATAAGAATAGAATCAAACGTGTTGCCATGTGGCCGAAACAAGAATTTACCAGATTAACGATTAGCTGAGTAAAGAAATCGAATTCTAATTACAGTCAGAAGAAAATTATAAAGTCATCGATCAGAAAAGGTGATTATCACTTGGGTAACTTATCTTGCGATAGCTACTTATATGCAGCGGTAGAAGGGCACAAATAATTAGCAAGTTGAAATTGTGACAAAGATTTAAATAAACCAATTGAGTTATTTTTGTGATCATTCTATGAAAAAATAACAAATGGAAAAAATACCAACTATGAAGTATAAATATTGAATAACATTTTTTTATGACAACTTGTATTTGGCCTATAAAAAAACTGTACATAAGAACCTAAGCAGATAAATAAAACAATTGGATACTAAACAATCTTTATTTTAATTATAAGAACATAATCACACAGGCAATTGAATATCAGATAATGTTTAAGACTTGAAATGCAGGGTTTAATGCACCCAGCCATGCTTCTGAGGAAAGCTTGAGCGCGAAATGAATCATTTTAGCAACATAACTTGACGATGTAAACGTTGTATTTTTACCAGTTGGTATTATTTCCCAAAGTCTTTTGTGATACATTGTGAACAATGGGTTTAACTATTTAATTAGAAAAGGATACGAGGAGTCAGAAGATAACCGACTTTAATAATAATAACCCAACAATATGTTAAATACTAAAAGTTTATTTGAAATATTATTTAATTTAAAATTAATCTTATTCATTTGAAATTCCTCTTAGTGGTGAGACCGGTCACTGAATTTTGTTTCAAATTTACAGTGGTAAAGAGTTAACCCATTTATATTTTTATGCCAGCTTTATCCATGAATGTTCAAAAATCTAAAATTGCAGTTTCTTGATTTAAATTGAATCTTTTGGAAAAAGGACTAACTTCTTCTTTGGTGTTCCTTTTATGCTCAAATTTTTGTTTCTTTCTGGCTACAAACTAAAATATAAATTATAACTGTTTATTTAATTTATCAGATTCATTTGTATCGTGTCCAATTAAAAACATCATTGAATGAATAATAATAATCATAATGGCTAAACTTCTGCAATTTTCTTTAAGTATGAAAATAAATATTTTGATGTTAAAAACCGAAACGACCATTCTGATCGAAATAAAGCCTTGGCCATAAAAGAATATAAATTTGTGTTGCTATTTTGCGAAATAATTAGATATTGTCAGGTTTGTCGAAAGAACAAGTCTATCATTTAATTTTACGTAATATCGAAATATCATGGAAAATTGTATTATAGAAGAGTGAAAATTGAATTCCAACCTGTATTTCTCAACTGTATGTTTAGTAGGATTTTCATCGTGCTTTTCTTTAGGCTCCTTATTGGTGTTTAATTCAATTAGAGTATATGGAGTATTGTCTGAATCATTTTTCGGGGAATTCGGAGACATTGTCTTTACATTTTCTATGATTTCTTTTATCAAAACTCTAGCATCACCTGAAAAAAAAATTATCATAATATTTGATATACTACAAAAAATTTCTCTGGTCCAAACCTTTATTTTCACATATTTTACTTTCCTCTATTTGTTCTTCGGTAAAACTTTCAAACTGCATTTCACTTAACAAAGAATTATCTTGGTCAACCTCAGATGGAATATTACAGGCGCTTTCAAAACTGGGACTGAACATCCATTCATGATGATTAATAATACTTTCAACCAACTATTCGAATAAAGACTATTTCAAATTTAGAAGCTACTAAAAATACTTCGATTCGATAACGATAATCACTCATCAGAATTTCATTGGTTTCAGTAGGAGGTCTGATCAAGGTTGGTGCAAAAACGACAGCTAGATTTTTTGATGTCATTTTATTTATTGAATTCTTACTCGATACCAGATATAGATGACTTGCTAAATACCTTAGCGTTTCTCTATGGTATCTGTACTCTGGATGATCGGGTACAGAATCTAGAATATTCAATAATCTCTGCACTGACAATAATCTCTTTTCTCGATCTTTTTCGTACATTTTCCATGCAGAAATTATTTCAAAATAGTAATCTTTATATAATTTAACAATAATTCTTTTATTCAAACATATGTATATATAGTTATACCTTTTGGAAATACTCCATCTGGTAAGTTTCTAAGAAAAGACTTAAGAACACCACTAATTGCATAGATGTCATTCCATACTTCTGATGAAAAGTCTATCTCATTCAATGGCTGAAAAATAATGTTATATTATGTTTTGTAAATGAATAAATACAATTTTATCTAATACATAAAAAAGATATTGGAGGCAAATAATTTTGTTTAAAAGTTCAAATTAAATTGTTCACATAAATACGCAAAATCAATGCATCATTTTGATTAGTTAAGGCTTATTATGAAATGTATGTTTGTATCATACACACAAAACTACAATGAGATACATTCTCTATAATATAATTGATATCCAAAAACAATTTAGTGAATATTTTTTTAAAAGAAAACGGATTTCAACCATTTTTGAGATGGTTGCTAAAGTGATTTTTAAGACTGAAATTATGATTTTACAAGGAAATTAGATCATTATTCATTTTTTCAAAATTTAACTACTAGTATTATTATATTTACCTTTTAAATATCACAATTTCAATAATATGATACTTTCAAAACCTTCATGAAAAATTTATAAAAAATTATATACTTACAGTGAATCCGGCATCAGAAGTTACTTTAATGAATTAAATTCGAAAGCATTTAGCTGCTGAAAGCATTCAAATTTAATTCATTAAGTAACTGCTAATGTCGGACCCAGTTAGGAAAAATAATAGCAAAATATATAAAAAATTTAAAATAATTGCAATTTAATGGCACCACTTTTGCACATAAAATAATTGTGAAGCATCATTGATAAATATCGATACAAATAGATTGGATATAACAATGTTTTTGTGTCAGATTTATAACTGATAATGCAATACGAACAAATTTTTCTTCGACTTTCACAGTACCAAGTATAACTAATAGTGGAAATCATCGTGAAAATTTTCAAATTATTTATAATATCATGTATACATTTGAATGTCACAATTTCCTTCAAATAATATACGGCTGATGATCGGATCATTGCTAAAATCAGATAATGACACGAATTTGAATTTTTATTTGCTCTATTTATTCTGATCCGACGACGACAGTCAATAAACAAAAATTTTAATATTTTCCACAAGATCTAATTCGGATATTTTTACTTGTGATTCAATAATATAATGTATCGTAGATTAATATCATGAATAGAATTCAGGAAAATCAGTATAGAATTCGGTCAAATTGCTTAATAATTTTATATTTTAAGTACAATGGTAGATATAAAAAGGAGCAGATTACTAAAGTGCAAGATTGCTAAGCTAAAGTTTAAATTTGAAACTATTTGTATTATAGAAACACAATCTGGATAAAAGTAAAATTTGAAAACCGCTGTTTTCGGGATGTCGTTTACGTCAATTGAAATTTGGTGATAAACATTTTCCAGATCGAATGTGGAATATATTTAGCTTCGCCGACCACTCATATTATAAAAGTGAAAATTCTTTTAGTTAGTGTTCTATTTGAAAAGAGATTTGAGATATTTTCATCTTGAAATTTAGAAAAACTTTAGCATTGAAAAAAATGTTTTATATTTGAGATTTAATTTTGCATGAATTTTGCATAAATTTTTATATATCTTTATTTATGTCCTTCATTATTCTGTCACACATCCAGAGGAATGAGTCAAACTCACTTAATGAATGTAATGCATTCTTTTAAATAACATTTTTTTCCAAAATTAATAAATTTTTAATTAAAAAATTGTATAATATTTATTTACAATTAAAACTAACTTTTCTCAACTCTCCATTAATAGCATCCAACGACAGCTTATTCCCAGACACTCGATATATTCCAACATAATGTATACCAAATTGTTCAATAACTTTCACACAGATTTCTACAACTAATGGAATTAACTTTAAAAAGAAAAATTATCATTTAAATTAAAAATGAAGTCTTTACCGGAGATGTAACGCTTCTTTGCCATTTATCTAAAGGCAAAGTAGCTAAGTGTGGGATTTGAACTTTATCACCAAGATACCCCAAATGATCTGTACATATATTAACAGCCATTTCTTTAGACTCTTCATTCTCTAAAACGGTTATAAAGTGAGGTTCAGTTTTCATTAGCCATTCTTCTTGCTGTTTCTTGAAATCTGAACCCGAATCTGATAGATAATAATAATTTTAAATATTAAGAAAATTTAATGAATTCTCGCCATTATTTAATCTCCTTTGAGTGAAATTTCTAACACGATTCAATGCATGATGGAGTTTGCCTTTATTACATGTTGATTCGACTTTGGCTGTTGTTGCTGCAAATTGAAGTATAATCACATTTAATCGCATCCATAATATAATCTTAAATATCGTGTTAACATAAGGCCACAAATATCTTTTTCATAAAAATAGAAAAATTTTATTAGAAATATATTATTAAAACTGCAAGGTTACAAAAAAAAGAAAAAACCTTTGTTTGATTTAGCGATATTCTATCATATGTAGTCAATTCTACTTTTATACATTTTATTAAACTGCTGGCCTTCAGCGACACAAGAAATATTATTCGACGTATCTGACACTACATGATTCCTATAAACTGACTTTGATTGTTCTGTATGTCGTCTTTCGGAGTTTTCTACGTACAATTTTAAATTTTGAAATGCTTTTGGTGTTATTTTTAACATATTCTACGGCATTTGTATCTTTCTTAGACTAAATATTTCCTAGGTCGTGGTTTAGTCATTTATCGATTATAAGTTAGTAAATAATGAGGATTCATTATAAGATGCGAATTTGTTTTGTCATTCCTTTTGTAGTTTCCTTTTTAAAATTTAGTTTTTATTCTTGTTTTAATTCATCTAAACTTGATTTAATAATGTCTTACAAACTAAAAATATTTGACTTCTATGTGAGTGAATGATTTAAGAGGCACAAAATCTTTAAAATTCAATTTTTTCTTAAAATCTTTGTGCTTTATTTTCATCTTGACAAACAGCTGCCATCAACAATATATATTTCTACTGAATTTATCAATTATAGCTAAAAATATATTGCTAGCCATGAATTGTTTTCTTAAACGGCCGGGCTACCCTAATCCCAGGGCTAAATGGGCCTTTAGGGTATGGTAGGCATGGCACGCCTAACATATAAATACGCAAATGAAAATAGAAAAATATTTTTATAGATATAAATATGTGTATTAAAAACTGCGTAGGAAAAAGCACGCATTCGTTTTTCGTTTTTTTCTCCACGTCCTCTATCCCTCTAGCTCTCTTTCTCTCTACAAATGTGATTTTGTGTTTGAAAAAAAGAAATGCAATTAAATAATTTGCGTCAGCTAAAGCAAGATAAATTTGTAATAAAGTGTTAATAAATTTAACTAGTGTGATTTTTTACCCAATTCTAAAGTAGTTTTTTAGAAAATAAAACGTAAGTAACCCATCGTCGGAGAGGGGCGCAAGATCGGTGTTTGCCATAGGCGATATTTACCCTAGGTACGCCACTGCTTTTGTGGCAGCAATTTTTATTTGCGATGTGTATGTTTTTTGTTATTATTAGTTTTATTAAAATTCACTTTTCATTTTATTAGTTTTTATAAATTAAAACTTTACTCCGATATCAAAGTAAGTTAAATCCGGCAGAGAAATTTGAAATATATATATGGAAGATAAATGATAGACAGGAAAATGTGCGGGTATAACCTGCAAGTTATACGCGGTAAATACGGTAATTTGACATAGATGAACTGTTTCGTTTACAATTAAAGTTATGAAGTCTTATATTGATATTAAATTAATAATGATTTTTAAAATATTTTTCTATTTATTTACTACTTTAATAACAAAAGTAGTGTACCAAGCTCATTGCACAATTCAAATTCGTATACAAAATTGCTTGGAAATCCTCGGATATATCAAGCATTTCAAAAGGATAAATATGTGAAAAGAAAATTAAATACAAGTTTCGCCCAGTTGAAGTGTTATCGTGAAATTGAAGCACTCATTATCACTTAAATTCAATTATAAACTTATTAAAAATAAAAAATTGCATTCGTTGAAAATTTATTTAAATTTTTTAATTCTTCGGGTCAATCCTAGTATACATTCACGTATTGAATGGTTAATAAAACACAGATTACTCTTGAACTTTTTGTATTGTAATAATTGCAATGAACTCTGTAGTGTCAACTCTTTATCAGACTCCAGTGATAATATCGTTGGTATTGTAAAAATTGGAAGCTATGTTGTTCTATGACCTTGTATTCTTACTTCTTTCATAGTCATTTATTCTTACACATGCATTTGTATTTTCTATATAAAGAACTATACTTACTCATGTGGTGTTATGAACTATGAACTAAATATATCGAAATAAAGTTTTATTTGCACTATTTGATGTCAAAAACTTGGTCAACTCGATGAATTGACATAAGAATATTGGCCGAAGGAAGTAGATATATATATATATATATATATATATATATAGTTTTTGGAAAGGCATATATCATCATGGAAACGAGTTCAGAGTTATAAGTCGTGGTTATCGAACATTTTTCAACCTCTAATAAAAAAATGAAATGTTTCCAGATTCAGAATAATCAGACACAATAATAGTGTTAGTGAAAAATTATCGCGATTTTTGAGTAGCATAGTCTTCAATCGCTTTATGTATATTTAAAGAACCAGTAATTTCATTTTCGATTGCTATAACTGAAATATTGCTGAGGAGTTCTTACATCATTGATGTTCTCCAGATGCAATAGATACATGTATTGTTAGCATTGCTAAATATTTTGCCTCTTGTATTGGTGTTAAAATATATTTTCTAATTTGATTTGCAAGGATAGTAATGATTGCATTTTGGAAGTGGTTTCCCATATTAATGTGGCATTTGGTTCTTTAAAGAGATTGATTTTTGTACACAATTAATGTTGTCCGCCATTATATTATCACATTTTTCTATCATTTCAATTGATTTCAAAAATTCCCATTATTTTTTTTCATACAATTTGCTTGAACCGCCTCTAAAAGCTGAACCCTGTCCTGCAAGAAATTGTATCGTTGCATATTTTTATAAATTGTATATTTTTTTAAAAATTTAATTCCAAATTTTTCCATTTGGTGCAATTTTTAATATTCAGCGATGTTTTTTCGTGACGAGATAAGTTTTCAAAAGTATTTTGCCAATCATTGAAGCCTTCATTAACTAGTTTTATTTCTTGTTTTCCAAATATTTTACAACAGAATCAAAATATGGCATCATTTTTTGGCGAATAGATTAACAACTCACAATTAAATTTATCACCATTAAACATTTTTCTGTAGAAATAAATCTTTTCAAATGATCTTCTAATTTCATTATTTGGATATATTATTTGCACATTTTGAGTGGGTCCTTTTTCAATTAATATACCCAGTATTTTATTTCTGAGTGTTGAAGGCCAGCAAGCTGGATCACTTAATTCCAAGCACATTGTCGATTTAGTCGTCTGCATGCTGCGCACGCAATGGACGCTGGCCAGGCGCGACCCTGCATGTTACAGAATCCTCAGTTTAAAAAAGATTGCAAACTCCTAATTTAGATGAAGTTATCTGGCGGCATTTCTCAAATTAATGCTAAGTATCTCATATAAATAATTTTTGAAATTTTCATTTCCTTTTTGTTTATTTGGAAAAAAATTCGTTATTTGAAGTTTTACTTTACAAAATTAAGTTTACGTCGTTTGTCTTTAAAAAAAGAAAATTTTGAGAACATTTTCACTGCCAGGATTAATAAAAAAAATTTCTGATTATAATTATTAATAAAAATATTCCACATTGCACATTGAGTTTTATAACTTCTAGTCGGTAGATGTTGTTAATTCTATTAATGAAATAACGCTTTTATTAAATTTAGCATATAATCAATAGAAATTTAATAAGCATTGAAATCATTAAAACAGTGATATTATTTTCATTGAAATCCTATAATGATTTCCAACAGAAACATCAAGCAGACGACCGCTTATGGGCAAATAATTGGGCGCTAGTCAACACGCACAAACATGCACACATACCGAGACACACACATACACGAACATGCGCATATCTCCTAGGCACGCCAATACACACAACCATAACTAGGGAAAATTTATAACTGTTTTTACAATAACATTTAAATTTTCTAAATCGGAATCGGAATCGAATAAAATTATTTATAGATTTTTATTTTTGAAATTCGATATATGAATCGGATCAAAAATTGTAATTTGAAATGAACTGACTAACCGTGGATAATCTCTGTCATCGGATTGGTGTTTGTAGGATTCAGGATGTAAGATTGGAGAGTTTTGGAGTTTTTCCGAGGCTAAATTAGAAAACCAAACGTAAAATTTAACTCATTTATCGAAAATAAATCAGAGATAAATCGTGAAAGGAAAACCTATGGAATATCTAGTAAATATTTTACCTGGCCGCCAATTGTACGATGTATGCGTGTCTTAGATAAACTAGAAATGAAATGATTTACATTTTATATTGCTGCCGACAGAACTTTCATCAGAATACACTGCACCAAATCATAGTAGAACCATATATATATATATATATATATATATATATATATATATATATATATATATATATATATACATGCACACTCCTACACATACTTTCATACATTACTACTTGCCTCTTTTGGTTTCGGGCTGTCAAAAAAGTGCATCCATTTAACAGATGCATTCTGATCAGCAAATTCAACAAGGAATTCCCATTTTCTTTTGGAAGCATCAAAATAACTGAAATTGTAAATATATTTTGAATTTTCACAACATTTGTCGACTTGATGAACTCTGTCAACTGCATTATCCGTCTCATCGGCTTCGAATTGTACATCTTTTTCAATTCCGAATGAATTGGTTTCTGTTTCTTCATTTTCTTTCACTCTCAACATTCCGTTTTCTACAGATATTGTACAAAGCTGCCAAGTTGGATTGAGAATTTCCTTTTCAGATTGATGAATAAAATTCTTAAAACTAGAATTAGTACTGAATCGTTTGTAAATTTCCACATGATCCTAACATGGACAGGATCAATATTCATAGAGTTCTTGCTAGTTTCAGGCGGCGGTTTATCGTCAGAAATCGGTTTGCTTGAATCATTAGGCCCGTTATCCTGAATTGTTTTGCTTTCTGCTAATTCCTGAAATAAAAATGAAAAATAAATTGTCGAAGTGTTACTTTGTAAAAGGTATGATTTTCACATTTGAGAAGCGAAATTTTAGGTAATTTTTAAATTTCCTCATTTATTAAAATTTAATTAAAAAGTGGTGAACACTATGGTAAAAGATTGAAGAACAAAAATAAAATCATAAACCAAAGGCAAATGTAAAGATGAGGTATTTTTGACCAAGATGTTCAAATAACAGTTTACTTGTTTTCAACTGAACTAAAGGATAGTTATAATAACTTGGGAAGTTCTGTCATACATATTAAAAATTTATGTCAAAAATTTTAATCCAAGAGCACTGACAGAAACGAGGTTGGAATATCACTTTGAAATTGTGAAATCTGTATGATACCAAATACCCCAATATTTTCTAGCTCTAAAATACTTTCATAACATGAAAACAAAATCGAATTAATAGAAAAGAAACTTACTTCATTTCAATTTTTATTAAGTTTGGTAATTTGATATGACATACTGGATGAAGTAAATATTGTGAGTAAGATATTTCAAATTACCAATATAGATATCGAAACATTTAAATTAAAAAAGAAAAAGTTGAAGAAGTAAAGTGACACCTGAATTTAAGAATCAAAGAACTGAAAGAAAAACCAAACAAAACGAAAAATGTTTTCGAATTCAATATTTTCTAGTCATAATTGATAATGCTATTATTTTTTTAAAGAAAATATTCGAAATTTATCACGAACATGAAGCGTCGTGTGATTTTTTATATATTTCGGATAATATTCAAAATTTAACTAAGAAGAATTTTCTTAAATGCGACGTAAAAGACGGTATTTGATTGCTATTTAATAAATAAAAAATATTACAATTTTTATTTAAAAATAGATTATTTAAATTGTATCTAAATATATCCGAGGTTTTTCATAATATTGAAAAAAATTAAAAAATTACTTGAGATTTAGCATTACTCTAGAAACGATTTACCTTCTTAGTTATTTTATCTATCAAAGATAAATTAGCAATGAAATTAAATTATGAGGATATTATCAACGAATTTGCTATAAAACATGAAAGAAAATGAATCAAAAATCATGTATTGTAAGCCTTATTCTAGTAATTCGCAAAAAAAAATTTTTTTAAGTATATGAAGCAATTTTTATAATTTTAAATTTCAATTTGAAATGTTAATTTTATTAAAATAATTTAACTATTTATCATTTTCATAAACTCCTTAATATACCAATTTCTGAAATGTAATAAATTATTATTTTGTACAAAACTAATTTATCAAGATTATTTAATATACAGTGTTCATTGAACAAAATAAATATAACACCAAATCTACACCAGTGACCTTTAATCTTGGCGATATCGCTCACTAGTGGTCGTTAGAAAATATTGCATGGGCACTAAGATGAAAGCGTGCTTTTTTGTTTATGTGTGAACGAAAGCTTTTTGACAATTTATCTGTTGGCTGTACCCAAATGTATCTATCATATGCAAAATCACGCATACATGCACCCATAAAACTTTTGTTACTAATTATGAGCACACACTCAAACCAAAATATTTGAGATATTTGAAATGTCTTAGTTTAGTCATTTACTTGCTTATCTTACAGAGTGCAGAACAAGCAACTGCTAATATTTAAATTTGCAAAGTTTGTCTTTTGATTTTATCAGTAATACGAGTATCAACAGCACAAAACAAGTAGGAATAATGGTTGCTTCCAAACTTAAATACTTTATAAATACATTTATTTGCATTTGCTTATTCTCAGGATTGAACAAGGACAAGTCACCAAAGAGGTGCTGTATACAAAATTTTCACTGTACTCTTAAATAAATTCATTGAATCTCCTAATGACAAGCTAGTCCTGATGTGACTCAAACGATTTCAAAAGAGGCTATGAAGCCATCACTGTTTCAAGCACATTTAAATGCTATGCATTCAGACTGAAAAGATAACTCGTATATTTTAAAAATATACATGATCAATTCAAGAAACGACAAAAAATTACCACAATGTTTCAAAAGAGTAACGCAAATTAGAAGGGTGCATCATACCTTGTTTTTAAACAGATACCAAAATGTTTTAAATCTCATAATATTAATGAGCAATCATATTTTCTCTAGTTCAGTAAGTTATTGAACTTATGCGCTAAGATTCAACTGAGGTGCTCAAGGTTTAACCACTAAGTGATTCGTATATTTATAAATGTATTGAGCAAACGGCAAGTTTAGAATAGGAACTGGTTCTAATCTTGCGGGTCAATAAATAAAATTAAAAGTTAAATGTTGCGGGCACTACAATAATTATATTTGAATTGAACTGATATTCTGTTAATAATTATAGATATTGATAAAATTCTACTATATTATAAATATAATTATTTTTGAATTATATGACCAGTACAATAACATTTTGTGGTGGTTTAATGACATTATATGGTTTCATTATTTATCAACGAAGAATGATCTTCATCTTTAATACATTTGGTAGAAAATATATTTTACAAAATTATTTTAGAAAATAATTAATTTAAATTTAAAACAAATAACATACGTTTTCGTTAACTAGTTTTTCTTCCACTGTTTCTTTAATGACCTCTGGGTTGTCTACAGACATTTGTTCATAAATACTAATATAATAAAATATTTCAAATTATGAAATTCCCAACTCACTTTTTTCTGATTGTCTGTTCTGGCAATGACCTACGTTCCTGAATGTCGGAAGAATCTAAAAAGGATTTTGAAAAATAAATTTCTAAGATTACAATTGAAATTACAAATTTACAGTCAGATTTCAATAAATATATGAATTTTGCAATGAATGTAATCAAGTCATATAATTAATGCATTTTTGTCTACTTTTTTATTTTAAAGTATTATACTAGAATATTGAAATACGTGACACCTCCAAAGTAGTAAGATATGAGGTCACTGACTCTCCATATCTGGAAGAAGAGAAATAAATTCTGATGTACTGATTCAAAAGGTTTTAAAATATATTTATTTTAATTTGATTTTTTTGGTAAAAAACATAAATTTGATCCGTTAATATCACACGAAAAGTGCAATAAATTAAAAATAATATTTATAATTGGTTTTTCCATATTATTCCCTAAATAACAATATATTTCAAATTAATATACATAAATTGCTTTTAAATTTGCTAAATGTTACCTTCAAAAAACCCACAAATATATATATATATAAATTATCTATAAATTTGTTGAATGCTGCTTAATAATGATTAAAGAATAACCACAACTGTCATTATTGATACAGCTCATGAATATATAATCTTTCACAACACTATTAATTAATCATTCTCTGTCTTCTAAAACAAAAATAATGCGACGACAGTATTTGTTAAGCACAGGAAAACGATCGATCACTACATCGGCATCCACTTGCATATCTTCGTGAATGTATAACAATGTGAAACCTGTTAATATCTTTCATTTGATTTCTGAGGAAAGTTTTCAGCAACTTGTATGAGCTAAAATATCTTTCATGAGTGCTTGTGGTGACTGATATAGTACTGAAAATGCAAAGAAGGATATGACTATTCTGAAGCCTGCTTAGAACAATGTCTAAGCCTTCAATAACAAATGAAGGTCGTTTTTCTAAAGGATTAAATCTTTCCATTGTTCGTATTCGTTTCGTAATTCTTCTTCTGAGCTTAGCTCTAAAGACGCACAAACAGAATGATCAACAATTAATTACTGTCGCACCAATTGGTGTGTGTGTGTGTGTGAAATGTACTTTTCTCATGTAACGGTTGCACGACCTATAAAAATTTAGACCAATACTTTAGCATTATGTCTACAGAAACATGCTTTATCATGCAGACTATAGTTTTATTATTCGCGTGCCACGTTTTATGCATAGCCTAAAACCTATATAAATAACTGTCACCACACAATAAATTTTACGAAGCCGTTGAGTGAAATTCATCCCTTTTCCTGTATTCCTCACTGTTTTTCTGAGTATAGTCAGCAGGGAGTATTGCACCAGTGGACTCACATTTCAATACTTTATTTCACTTGCTTTAACTTTATATCCATTAAAAGTATAATTGATTAAACTTAATGTGCAGTTAATAAAATGTTCATCTCATATCACGACTTTACAAATGCAATCAGTGTTTAAATAATATTTAGGTAAAAATATCTGCTTGATTATAGAAATATATAATATAATTGAATAAATAACATATTTTATATAAAAAAGTCGATTTTCAGATAATATTAAAAAAATATCATGTTATCTATTAAAATTAAAAATCATTGTAATATTAAATTTTATTTTGTCGATTAATAATAGTAATGTAATGTTATTCACACAAAACACTTGAAAAAATGTCTGTCAAAAATTCGAGTCAAGTATAATACAAAATATTGATCTATGGTTTGAAAAGAAATGAAAATTGCAAATATTGATAATTTATTTGATGTAAAATTTAATGATTCAAAAAAGAAGAATTACTAAGGATCATCGCTATTTAAATTATTATAAATCTTACCTACAATCCGACCACTTCGATACGGAATCGGAGAGCATGTTAAATATGTTAATTTGTTTTTTCTTCTCATGTCTGGTTTTTCTGGTTTTGAGATAAACAAATTATTGGCAACAGCATTCGAAGGCAAGGGCTTTCGCAAAATTCCTCCAACACGATTAAGTTCCAACTGATTTGGTGGAGATTCGGAATTAGAAACTCCTGAAACATTTGGACGATTAATTTCAATGGTTTTACAAGGCGACGAACTACGGCGATTTGAGTCTTCTTTTACCGCAGGACTCTGAAAACAAACATCACAAAACCAATCATAATATCAAAATATCATTCCATACATAGTAAAATCGTGAATTCTGAGTTACATCTGACATGTTGCGAGAATATTTCGAAAATTTTCTTTTAGTTAATTTTTCTGCACCTATATATATATATATATATATATATAAAAAGTACAATTATTCCATAGAAAATTTTTAAAATGATTTATAGACCCTGAGTAAACTAATTTTCCTGTTTATTAGCTACGGAAGCTTTTGTATTAATAACAGAAAATAATTTATATCACGAAATTCAAATAAACTGCTATTTGTCAATA
Organism: Schmidtea mediterranea; assembly: GCA_022537955.1. Lineage (NCBI taxonomy): Eukaryota > Metazoa > Platyhelminthes > Tricladida > Dugesiidae > Schmidtea > Schmidtea mediterranea. The sequence continues at coordinate 180,013,458 of CM039680.1, forward strand.
TTATTTCTTCAGTGTAAACTATTGATATTTTCAGAAGGACTTATTCATACACTCAATTCAAATTAATATACTAAATTTATTATTTTATATTTACAAACATTATGTTAATTTTAAACTACTATTTTAATAATATTTTACATAATTAATATTTACTATTATTATTTAATTTTTAAATATATACTTACATTGTTATTAATTAATTATTAACGAAACAAATAAATTGTTTTTGAAACAGACAATATTAAATGATCAGCTTTTTTAAAAATTAAGTACCAGTAAAATTTTATCTTCAAATTAATTAATTTTGCTAAGTGAAATTATTAAAAAGATCAGTAGATTAAATGAAATTATTAATCAGATTTTTAGTAGAAAAACAAAATTAAAGAAAATATTTAAAAAGTAAAAAAACTCAAGATCAAATTAAAATAATAACACAATATGTATCTTTGCTTTTTGATGATAACTACAATTTTTTTTTGACCAATGGGAATATTTCTTGCAAAATTTTGACTTGAAGGGCAACTTCACGTTTCTTTTTCCCACTAAGACTTTTCTTTTGGTAAATTTATAAAATAGACACTGAATGCTATTTGCTTGAATTTTCAGAAAGTTAGCTATGATTCTTTACCAGATGTCATAGGTAAGTCAATTGAATATTCATTTTCAACCGAGATAACAATTTTTTCTTCTTTTCGTACTGATAACCTTGATTCCACAATTTAAGTGATTGTTACACTAGTCTTAAATTGTTTAAGGACATTGCCATATACATTGGACCATTTCAAATTGAACAGTTTCAAATAAAGTATCCTAAGTCTTGAAATTGATAGCCACTCTCCTTTTGATAACTCTGCTGGATTATTCAAGACCATTGTTTATGCTTGATGTAAAATTCTTAGCGTTTCAAACACAAATCGTTGGTTGTTAGCCATTCATTTTCAAGGATTTTGATGAGTTCCGGTTGGTTTGATATCTTTTTGGTGAATAAATTGCATGCTCAATTATTATAATTATTGCTGTTTCAATGTTAAATAATTTCCATTTGTTGATTTTTACTCACTAAATTGTTCCATTTTTTGATAACATATGCCAAACACATAACACCCTTTATGTCACCAAATTTTTCCTGGAATACATTTGCTAAATCAGTAATCAAGACTTCTGATTGTAATGTTTGTTGATTCGTTTATTTAACTTCATCACTTAAGCTTTGAAAGACAACTCTAAAATCTTGTCATTTCAAAGGGGATGAAAGTGGCGATCTAAATAAGTTGTGTCAACAATCCGAATTTGAAAGACCTGTGAAACTAATTTGTAGCATCAGCATGAGTGTTAATAGACGTGGAAGCGGTTGTGAGAAACATTTTGATTGATAAAAATGCGAAATTTTGGATCACCTATTTTATTAATATCTTTTTCATCGGCAAATTCATAATCATTGATGATTTCGTATAATAAAACATGTTTATCAATATTTAGTTTGACTTGAATTTAAACATTGATCCGATTCTCCTAAACTTATTATTGAAAAGCTATATTTCTCTTTTTAATTTTTGTTAAAAAGTTTCTGAGTTTTACAATGTTTGGAACCTGAAATTGCTTACTTTTCAATGTTTATATTATTACTTTTGGCTTTAACTTGAACTCAAGAAACTGATTTTTTTCTTGTGAACTTCCGATGAAATATTTGATTTCAGTAAATCGAGTGAGTTGTGTGTTTTCAGCAGCACATGTGAACAACACAATACATTCACTTGCAGCATCATGAAAGAAAGTCCTCTCAAAACACATTTGCCTATTTGCATCTGTAATATATTTTTTTTAATCTTCCAATGTTGTGTTTGAATAATAATTACTCCAAAGATTTTAATTTTTACTGAATCCCATACTTTATTTTTTATTCTTGAAAATACATTTTCTATTCCACTCATATTTGTTTTTTGTTTTGCTTCAAAGACATTAATATATATTAAATTTTCAACGAATAAAAAGATTAGAAAGGTATTAACTTCAAAAAATTAAAAATTAAAACAAATCACTTAGTTGAATTGTTTGATAAATGAATTACTTAATATTTAATTATTTTATATTTATTCAATTACTTTAATATTTAATTGGTCATTTAATTTAAAAAAACTTTATATTTATTAATTAACTATTCAAAAAAAATTATTGGTAATTAAATTAATTCACAAAAATTTGTTTATTTTACTTATCTCAAATTACTTTTAATTAAAATACTGATCACTTAAACTGTAACCTTTTTCAAATACATTGCAAGCAAAAGATTAAATAAAACTACAAAAAATAAAATAATTAATAAATTTAATATATTATCTTGAATTTTCAAAAAAAATTGATAGTGGATATTGTCTACAGTATTGTCTTATAAATTTCCACAAAAGTTTAGTTAGTTATGGGAATTGAATGTATATTAAAGTGTTTATATAATAAGATTAAATTAACAATGTCCAAAAGGCTTATTAATCAAAAGTCGGTTATATATATTTATACTACACGTGTGTCTACAGCTCTTGTATCACTGATAAACAATAAACTATGACGTGATATGAGAACTCAGCCAATCAAAATAATCAATCAATAGGCATAATGCCTCAATACATAGAAATGACTGTCATTCATCTTTGTACTCAATTTCTTTATCACTATCGACTGAAGGGATTTATTATTATAAGGCAGTAAAAGATTAAATAATAGTGTGTATGCAAAGAATTTTACCTCAATAAAAGTTCACAAATACAGTACTGCCATTTATTATTGTACTTATCCCATAAAAAGAATAAAAATGAAGAGATGAAGATTCATAAAAATTTGAAACAAACAATTTATGAATCAAAGTATAAGACTACAAAAATAGAAATCCTTAAAAATACATTTTTCGTTAACAATTTTACACGGTTTACCTTTTTTACATTTTCGGCGAGTAAAATAATTAGTGATAGTACTGTATATATTAAACAACAGAAAATGAATACTCGTGATTTACCGTAGCTTAAAAGTAGAAACATATTTTGTAGAGTAAATACGGACAAGATATAAAAATTTTTAAAACTGATTCCAAGTCTTTATATTTAAAAGCAATAAACTGCTTAATCTCCGACGAAATAAAATTAATTTTGAATTTAGGAACGTTAATATCATAATTTGTGTTAAACAATTTTATAGACGAACTTATTGGTTAGAAAAAATTCAATACATAAATTTCAATTTACTAATAGACATTTTTACATAACATTTTTCTAATTAAGGAATTTGTGGAAATCATTAAAAAATTTAATTGAAAATACTTTTATTTAAAGTGCACTGAAAAGGAAATTTATTCTTAAGCACAATAGCAATGTGACACGCCTACGTGATTTGCATCACATCCCGACATACGAGATAAAATAGTGACTTAAATATACATATATTAATCTCTACTGAATATGTACATATTGGCCACTAAAATTTCGATATCTTGTAAGAAAATTGTTTTATTCGACTATAATATAAAAAATTTAATATAAAATGAAAAATATAGTTATATCCAAATAAAATCATCAAACTAAAAAAAAATATTTAAAATTTGGAAACAATTTAGTAAATTAAGTATTTAAATAATGTAATTTGTTGTGTTAAATCAGTGATTCCAAACTTGTGAGTCGCGACTTCAACATGGTACGCCTAACAATTTGACAGGAGTCGTTTGAGACATTCTGAAATTTAATTTTTTAATAACAAAACGCGTTTGTTGTAAAATTTTACAATTTCTAATTTGCAAGTTACTAGATTATACAGAATAGAAAAATGTGTTAAGGAACAACCGATTTAAAAGATTCTATTAATAATAAGTGGGAAAGAATTTTATATGAGGCATTGGCGATTAAATAAAAATCACGTACAATCAACATTCAATTATACAACGAATTAATTGAGGTTATTTAATTCATTGATTAAATCATAAATATTATATCCCTATTGTTTCCATATGTCATTTGATGGATTATGATGAAAAAAATGTCCTTGAAATATATTTCTTTTCTCATTTTTAAGTAAATATATATTTCATGGCATTATAATCCAATATATAAACAATTTCTAATTCATGATTGTGTAATGAGATATGATATCTACAATGTTCATACATTGAACAATATGCATACAAATAAAATATTCATAAAAATTATTAAATTAATATAATTGTAAAGTTGAAGAAACTTGAGATCAAATTTATTGTTGAAAATTTAATTAAATTATAGACGATATTTTATCAATATCCAAATGAATGTGTAGTTTTATTTGTTGATGTTAGACTTCCCTTAAAGATTCATCAGTATCAATTTTTTGAGCAATAAGTTTGGAAAATGTAATTATAGAATTAAGCATTGAGTTTTAGTTTTTTCTTAAATCATGTGAAATTATTTTAAAATTACAAAAAAAAAATTTTTAAATATTAAGTTACTTATATAATTTACAAAATAAAATTTTTAAAAATTCTTCAAAAACTTTGAAAAAAACTATAACTTACATATTGGACTAGGAGGAAGTAGACCACGAAACTTGCAAGATATAGTACCTTTAGGGATATCATGACTAAATTGGTCCTTAGAATAAGAAAATCCATCTACTTTCTAAATTTTAATTACTTTGAGTTTCTCTTGAAAAAATTAAAAACATGCAAGTTTCAAAACCATAATTTTGTTATAGGAAGCAATTGATACATAATATTTATACTATAATTCGGTATGGAAATGAAATTATCAGAACCTTCAATGTATATGATTTTAAAAATTTCAAAGTCAATGAATAATTGTTACATAATGATTGCCGAAAAACATGTTTATTATTTACACATTGGAGTCAATCAAGATTTTATTCCTGAAAATAGTAAACCATTTCTACCAAATATTGTTTAAGCGCACACCAAAATAAATTATTAGATGTAAAAATTAGAGAGAACTTACCTTTTTGGATATCCAATAAATAACAGTCGAATTACGGTAAAAATTTCATGAATTTTTCCTATGATTCAAGTGCATTTAATTTGGCCTATTAAAATAGATAACATGAACGATAAGAGTAATATAGTGTATAGGTACAGAAATACTTATAAATGTTTGGTGTTTCATGGTAGGTAGATGATCAAAAAATTCATTAACGAAAAGTTGATTTTAAGATCCAGGCGCATTTTGGTAGTACAATAAACGGTTACACGGCATTTAAAACAAAACAGATTAACACGCGACAGTTAAGAACATGGGCATAATCATGCAATAGTTAAACCAAAACATTAAAAATAAAAGTAATTAAAATTTTTTTACATTTTTATTGTATTTTAACATTTTATCATTTTTATTATTATAAATGTAAGGGGTATTAATTAAATTTGGGTACTATTTTTTTTAATTTCTAAAAATAATCTTTTGGCCCCCTAATTTAATTTTATTAAAGGGTACTATTTTTTTAAATTTCTAAAAATAATCATTTTGCCACCTTATTTAATTTATCGATATCAGAATTAATTTTGGCGCTTGTTTAGAATTGCCCCGCATTTTTAAAATAAATTTTATTATAGGGCATTTAATACTTTTAAAGATGGATTATCAACGTAACAAAAAAAAAGATGTTGGAGTTTAGCGAAACAAAGAAATAAGCGTCATTTTGGGACGCATCGTGGCATGTTAGATAGTTATTTATGTGAGTATATGTGGCGACGAAGATTAAATGATGCAAATCCATTTGAAAAGATTTTACATGATATCCGTGAATACTGGCCACGTGCCCAATGATCGAGTTAGATAATTGTTTTTACAGTCATGTTAGCTATCTTTAATAATAAAAGCTTGTATTAAAAGTTTATTATTTAAAATAAAATTTATTAAAAAAAATGCGGGGCAATTCTAAACAAGCGCCTTAATTTTTAGTTACTATGATTTAATTAATAATCATCAGAATTAATTTAAATAGGTCTAATTTAATTGATAATATTCAGAAATTATTTTAATTAACACTCATTATTTAAGTCAGACTTACTATATATTCAATAATCATATTCGTTGAAATGATATAAATCGTTAAAACTTAAAAATAATATAACAATAAAAAAATACAAAATGACTGATCATTCATACTGCAAAGAGAGGTAGAGGTAGACCAAAACGTAAAGAACCTGAAATGGATGAAAAGGCAGTGGAAAACTTTGAACTTGTACCAGCACCGACAATGAAAAGAGCTACTGTTGAAAAATAAAATACTAATTATTTTTCGTTTTATTTTGTTTTAATTTTTTTGGTGAAAATGTTTTATTTTGTTGAATACTTTTTTTAAAAATGCTTAAGATTAAAAAAAAATTATTAGAGAAAGAATTATTCTTTTTGGTTTTAAAAAAATTAGATTAGACAATAAAAATTATATTTGGTCTAATAAAATTAAATTAGATGGGTAATTAAATTATTTTTGAAATAAAAAGATTTGATGGCAAAAAAATTATATTAGATTGTTAAGAAAATAATCCTGATTAAATTTTCATTAAATATAATTATATTTTTAAATATCCTAATATCAACTATTGGTGGTGATATAGATCGACGATTGATTGCAAAAGCTGCAGAACGTTTGAGGCTAAATAAAGATTAATCACAAGTTCAATGTGTTCCTTCAAATCTTGATACTTCTTCATTATAAGTTGATTAACTGTAGGAATTCCTTGCAGAAAAAACTCACCTTCTGCTTTTGGATAATTTTAAAAATTTCATATTTTGACACACTCATTTACGGTTAATAAAAAAAACAAGTTTAATAAAAATGTAAGTGTAGTTTATCAGTGAAATAAAATCATACTTTTATAATTAATATTTTAAGGAAAATATATTTTATATATTAAATTTTTAAAAAATCGGAAATAGCAGTTATATGAATGGCTAAATATAACTGCTCTAATTCGCGGATTTATTTTAAAAGTTATGTAAGAATCAAGTTAAATTAGAAAATTAATTTGATCAATTAACTAATTTAATAAATTGTGTATTATTTAATTTAGCATTTAATAATGTCTGAATAATAATTGGAAATAATATATTAACTATTTGAAAGTAAACATAATTATAATATACATGATTTAGAATAACAGAATGAAGTATTTGATGGTTTCGTGCTCAAGATATTGTTGGCGTAAAATTTAATTAAATTCAAATAATTTGTTGGATCTATAAAATGAATATAGATACAATAATTTCAGGTAAAAAGAATTTTACAAACAAGCAAAAACTTGACATTTTAAATGAAATGAAAACTGATGAGCCAGGAAAAAGTTGTCGAGCAATTGCTAAGCGACATGGATTTAATGAATCAGTATTGCACGGTTGGAAGAATAAAAAGGACGATTCCCTTAAAGTGGTAAGTGATCCAAATATTTGTACTCGTAACAGCAGGAGATTAGTTGGTGGTGGTAGGAAACTTGAATATGAAGAAATTGAAAATAAAATTCTGCAATGGGTTTTGCTACAAAATGAAAAGGAAATTCGAGTAAAAGATAAATATATTCAGTTGAAAGCTCTACTGTTCGAGATGAAATTATGAAAAATTATCTAATGGCTAAATTTGTATTTTAGCTATAATGAAAAAAAATCAAAATTATGGTATAAACAGTTTAAATATAAATTATAATTATATTTTTTTGAAAATCAAAGATAATTTGAATATATTTAAACATCAGTATCAATTGCTTCCTACTCTGAATGGCTTTCCCAAACACTACGCAGTTCATGCAATGACAACCTATAATATCGAAAATCTAGTGTTAGTTTTTGAGTTGAAACCATTTATACCATTAGTATGTCTATTTAGGCTGAAAATTATCTAATATTTTCAGTATTATTTGAATCTTCATTTTTTTTGAAAATAGTAGAAAATTTTAGTATTTGATAATTAAAAAATTTATGTTTCCCCATTTTAAAAATATAACTGGTGAAGTTCAAATCAAAATTATGCCATATCCAGTAGCGCGTTTCGCATAGGAGCGCGCCTAGGACCCAAATCTTGGTGGGCCCCCAATTGAACAAAATAATTTGTTGAAATTGTAAAAAACCATGCGTGAATTATCTTTAATGAATGATTTTAAATATAAACTTTTTTATAATATTACAGTTTAGCATTCACATAAATGTTTATTATTGGAATTAAATAATGGTTGGCGTTGCTCAATTGGGCCAATAATATTCAATGTTGTGCAAAACAACAGCGAACTTGTTAGCAACACAAACGACGGCTAGTGGTTGCTTGTTTTTACCAATATAATATAAATATAGTTAATATCATTTAAAAATAGACAACAATAAATATTGATTTAAATATCAGTTTAAATCTGCCACAATGAAACGTAGCTAACATTTTGGAGCCCCAAACCGAAAGTGAGAGCATGCAATAAATGAGTTAAGGAAACAAAAAAATTCACTTCATGATTTTATAAGTTGCAGTGTTAATACGGATGCGAGACATAGTTTTCATTCGCTATCTTCCATTAATGTTAATGTAATAGTCGTTGGTAATTTTACACAAGCAGCAATACTTTTCCAGTCACTAGATATGACATCGCCATTTCTAATAGAAGGAGATTATGAAATTACAGAGGCTAACGCAACCAAAAGTGAATTAAAATTTGATTTCAGCGAACAAACAGAGTTCAAACATTAACGATGAACAGCCTCTTTATCGTTTAGAAGTTCACGAAATTCACAATAATGCATTTCCTGAAACTGAAAAAGTATATCCTAAAGATGTTACTCAGTGGCCTTTTAATGTTACTGAAAAGTTGAGGGAACAATATTTGACTCAGAAACCAAAAGATGTGGATATAAAATAAGCAAAATCATTCATGCTGTATAGGTCGATGATCAAGATAAAAAATATAATCTACTTTTTCCGGCGAAAAATATTTACAAAAATCAAACGTGAATGGTTAAGTTGTATTGAAACAACCGGCACAATTTATTGCTACATTTGTAAGTTGTTTTCTAAAAAAAAGAATACAACTAACGAATGATTATTTCGATTGGAAAAACATATCAGCAGTACTAACTACATAGGAAAATTCAAAAGACCACTAATGCTCAATGATAACGTATTCAAAGCGCTTTGGAACAAAAATGATAAAAACAACTTAAAAACCGCAACAATGTTAGAGTGAAGTTCTGAAAAGGGTGTTGGTGACCGTGAAATTGCTTTATTTCCAAAAACTGGCATTTAAAGGACATAGTGAATCCTGAGATTCTACAAACAAAGGTCTTGATTATCTTACTAAATTTGATCTAGTCCTGTAGAACTATATCAAGAAATTTGCAAATTGTGGTCAGCTACTTATCCAATACAGTTTGCGATGTATTTATTATTATGCTGGGGGACAATTTTAAAGCTCAATTTATTCAAGAAATACAAATTGATTGTTGATTCAACACACTATGTAAGTCATATTAAGAGCAGATGCTGTTATAGCTTTAAAGAAAAACATCAAGGAAATAAAAGTAGCTTTATCTGATGCAATGCAAAAACAAGTTACCAAAGCATAAGCTAAAACGCCAATAAAAAAATTGGAGCAACATGAGATAGTTCTACTGATAGTATTGTTTAATTTGTTGCAGCAAAGAATAAATGCAACCAGTAAATCTCTGTAGGATCAAAGACTGTTTAATTCGTTAGGAATTATTTTCAAACTGTCAGAGCAAATCCTCAAAGATTAGAGACTGAGTCATGAAATGTTCTTGGTATTGAAAACGATATTGTTACATATGAACGTAAACGGCTGAGAAAACGTACTTTGTTTTTTGATGAAAATGTCAAGAATGATCTCATGTAAAAAGGAAGAGAAAAATTCATTATTGGCCCTTTGAACGCTGTTTGTGACAAGTTTGTTGTGGAATTCGGAATCCAATTGAAAGCTTATGAAGCGATAAACATTCGTTTTGGAATATTTTTTTTCAATGAACAACTTAACAAAGGTAGTGAAAACTTTGATGAATACATTAAATTGAACATGATGGATTGACATGTTTGAGGATGAACTTGATCAATTTATGATCCTTGCCAAAAATGAAAACATCACAAATCCCATCGATATGTATCAGCTGGTGGTACTTGGTAAACTATCCATACGATACCAATAACTAATGCTTATGGAGAACGATCGTTTTTTATATATCAAAACTATATCAGAAGTTCCTTTGACCAAGATCAGCTTGGTAATTTAGCGTTGTAAAAAGGCAAACTTTGACCAACAAGTTGATGAGTTTGCTAGGTTCAAATGCAGAAAGAAAGCACTATGGTAGGATGACATAGCGGTGAATAAAATTTGTTGAAATTTTGAAACATTAACTCTATAACTTGTATTATCTTATAACCTATATTCTCGTTATTTGTCACAACTATACTACAGTCTTCCACCGAATATAGTACGCGCGCGTTATATTCAAGTTTTCTGAAATTATTTTACATTTGAAATATTTTAGTTTTTTTCAAAGTAAATGCACACTCAAATATAACACGCGCGTACTATATTCGAAATTCGGCTAATGTACGCTTCCACCCCCACAAAACAATTTAAATAGAAAAATTAAAAAAAACAACCCCTTTTATTAAAAATTTTGACCTTCGAGCAGAATTGTAATAATATATAACGCGCGCGTACTATATTCGGTGGAAGACTGTAGTTGGTAAAAAAGTAAAGGTGGTTCAATTTCAAATTTTTTGAAGTTAAAATATTATACAAATATCGCATTACAATTATTTAAATAACCGAGTTGTTTTTCATGTTTTTTTAATAAAATAAAATTGGATCACATTCCTTAAAAATTTCAATAAACAATCATATTTACTGTCACTTAAATTAAGAAAATGGCTTTAAGTACAAATTTTGTGCAACCTTTTCACATATGCTAAGACTACAACACCACCAGTATATTCTCTGTGTATATGTTCAAAAGATCAGAAAAAGGTCTGCGTTTAGGGGCTCATTTACTATAAACGCGCTACTGATCATAATATAATTAATAAATATTGCAAGATTTACATGTCGTTCAAATATCAGTTTTATTTCTCAGAAAAATCTTTTATAATTCCATTGAAGTTTAACAATATTAAAATAAATATTTGAAAAGAATTTCTATATCAAAAATTTTCTCAAAAAACTCATGAGATGCTCAAAATTAGCTGCTGATGTGAATAGTGAGAGTTAATTTAATCCATGTATTTTGAACTAATAATAAAACTTTAATTAATATTTTTCAGTCTTGTTAGTAAAAAAATATTATTTGCTACAAATTTGAAATTATTAATTTTTGTATTCAAAAATATTAGTAATTTCTACTATAATCATGCTTAAATTAACCTTATCTTTTGAATCAGAGTTATTAAAGTTTTGTAAAACTGTTAATTTTAAAGCTGTATCACTAGATAGATAATTATTTCAATAAATTATATAGTTAATCTAAAACCGAAAGTTATTGATTAACGAATGAATTTCTGATTTTGTGAGACTACGTAGAAGGTTACCATTAATTGATACTATTCCATCTCCAACTCTTAAACCAGCGGCTTCGGCTGGACTATTTTTAACGACATTTGTAATAATAACAACGTACGTGTGAATAGTATCTATATAGGATATTATTTTACTAATCAAATAAAACACCGCTCACCGGAAGTTTTGAAATTAAAATTATAACCATTGACTGTCCATGGAATAATCACTCGTCTCAGGTTTTCCATATTTAGATAAAAAGCATTGAAATGCGTATTCCTTTAAATTATCAACATGGTTTTTGCAAGATAAAATTAGATTTTGACATAGATAAACAAATTCTGATTTGATTTTAAATAATAAGAATTTATTTTCAAAAATTTTAATTGGGTATTTCATTTTTAAAGTTTAATTAAAATTATTATAATGATTAATTTTCATGGAGCGGAATTGTTTGTTGAAGTTGTTAAATTTTATAAGAACATATTCTAAATTGTTTTCAGTTGTTAAACTCGAAGACATAATTTAAAAATTTATAAATATAATATTGTTGAGTTTTCAAACAAGCTTTTATGACAAATTTTTTGCTTCGAACAAAATATTTTTTATAACAATTACTTATCTAGAGTAATTAACCTGTATGTGACCCAATCTATTTTACCTACATAATTTATATTTATAACTAAAACCCTAACCCTAAAGTTTCAAGTATCATTTATTTAATCTTTATAAATCCAATGACTAGACAATAATTTTCACAATACAATTAGAGATTCATCTTTATTTTAAATAAATAAAAAAACACGAATATATGTTGAATTATACCCACAATAAGCCAATTGGTGGGTTTCTGGGTGCTGATTGAGACTATATGGTTGTTACCCAGACAACCCAATACAAATATCTTTCGCTTACCACTCGGCACCCGTTGCTAAGCAACGTTGGAAATGTGTTCGAGTGGGTGGATCATCCGCAAAAAGTGAGCGCTATTTCTAATGCTATAATTGACCGAACAATCCATGGGTCCAACGAGCTGCCAATAGAAGGCCTGTGCTCGCTTTCGATTTTTAGGTCCCATTATTCTCCTATCTCTTTCAAATGTTAAAATATACCTTCATATCATTTATCTTTAAGTCCATTCGCTTAATCCTTCTTATCGTTGTTCGTGTTGATGATTTTTCTATGGCCTGTAAACCTTTGTTATGTTAAATATTGGTGGGTTACAGGGTTTCGAATCTTGCTTATCTTTATGGTTGCCCCAGTAACGCCATACAAAATGATTCTAGCTTCCACTTGGCACCCGTTGCTAGGCAACGTTGGAAATGTGTTCAAGTGGTGGATTGTCCGCAAAAAGTGAGCATTATTACTATTACTGTAATTGCTCGGACAACCCTCGGGTTCACGAGCTGTCGATAGAAGACCTGTGCTCGCTTTGCTCTGTCCCATGTGTAAGAAAATTCATGATCAGATGTGGAAAGATGGTTTGAAGCCGCGATGCGAGTATTCATAGTAATACCTGTACGTAAGTGCATCTAGGAGATAATTTAACTATAACTGCAACTACTTTATTTAAATCAACAAAATGCATGGTATTCGTGAGTTAATGGGGTGGGTTTGCATGTTGTACTGCTCGGCGTCGAGCACGCTCCTTGCGTCCCGGCCGACGATTACTCGATGGAGTGACGGGTTGATTCGTATGTTGGGTTGTGGTGCTGTTGGATTCTCTACACGGTATCTGTGACGGGGCGAAGATGAGCGGGTACGTTACCGCCTCCCCTTCCCGAGAGATGGCTAGGGCGACTTCTAGTCCTTTGATTTGGGTGCGTAGGCTCTGATTGAGCTGTCGCTCTTCCGTCCACCCTTTTTGTGCCGCCGTGAGTCTATGGTAAATGGCTTTCATTTTTGTCGGATTGGACCAGGTTGCCTTTATCTGTTGTACTTCTCTAGTCATCTGGATGATTTGGTTGAGGAGATCCGCATTTGCGCTCCTTGCGCGATCTAATTCCGCCTGCAGGATTTGGTTGGTTGTCATTACTACAATGGACAAAATCGTTAAATTTTCTCTACTGATTTACATAACTTGTATTTATAATTATCGTAAACATAATTATTAAAACGGGTCTATCCATGCAAACAATTAAAACGAAATGACAATTTAACAAAATTTTCTTTTCATAACAAAACTTAATCATGTTTATTGTTCGTGTTTTTAAGGAGTTAATGTTCTCCGATGAACGGCCTCTTTAGGTTCTTCTTCGGAATAACTACCGGATATGGACGTCGGGTATCACGGACTGGGCGAGGTGGATAGGCTTCCGCAATCCGCCCGGCGAGGATGTCTTCTTCCACGTTTGCGAGATACATCCTCGCCTTAACCACCTGTAGGTCTACCCTTTCTCATTGGGTGAGGAGGTTCCGCGCATAGGTATATGTTTCCGCAGCAGGATACTGCTGTCCGGCGAGTCCACAAGGGTCCTTTTCTAAGCCTAGCAGCCGCCAAGTGGTGGGGTACGGCCACTATTGTCGAAATTCATCGAAGATTTCCGCCCTTTGCGGTGTTCTCTGTTCGTCGGGTACTTGATTAGCGGTTCGTTCGAGCGGCATGTCCTTTTCTAAAAGAAAATCATCAGGGTCAGCTACTTACGTGTAAGGGGTGAGAATCAATTTATTTAAATTGTCCGCTTGATTTTAATATTCAATAATGACTATGTTGTTGCTATTGGGCTTATCAAGATTTAAAACTTATCAAATGCGGTTAGCGTTAATTATTACCACAACCTTCTGCAAACTGAGTAGGACTGTTCATCTATGAGTTTTTGGGGAATATATTCGATCGACTATCTTTTCTCACGGTACTCCTATGTGTCCCTCTTTAGTGGTTGTACTAGTTGTAACACGTTAAGCGATACTCTAATAGAGGTGAGTCGAAATCTACGATCTACCAGGTATTAACGTTTGTCAAGTTAGAGTTGGTTAAGTGTATAGTATTAATATTTATTAAAACTCATTTGAAAGTTACTACATACCTAGTATTGACCTTTATCAACATTAAGTTATAATTTGTTAAATACCTAGTGATAATATTTGTTAAAAGCCAATTTTAAAATTTAATGGATACAAGGGTTGTCATTTGTTGAGGTGTGTTTAAAACTTGCTAAACACATAATGTTAATTAAAATTAATTCAAAATTTGCTATATATGTAAGATTGACATTGATCGAAATAAATTTGAGGTTTACAATATCTAATATGGATGTGTATTACATTAACTTTAGACTATCTATTATATGTATTGGCGTCTATCGAGTTGGCTTTACAATATCGTAAATATAATCTCAATAAAGTGAACTTCGGTATGATTTATCTCAGCTCGGGCATCCGTTTCTCTAATTGATGTCATATTTGCTATAATCGTGTTTCAAAACGTAACATAACGACTAGCTGGCATCCACACTAAACTATTTGACTCGAGTGGAGGCGTCCGCATCCGCTATCTAATGACTAAATGCAAATATGTTAGTGAGAGAATTTGTATTTATGTTAATGGCACTTGATCTAGGTTCATCAGGTAAGTACATTATCGACGGAAACCTCCATCTCTCTGATCGTGTGAATTTACTAAATTTTGACTTACGGTTTCCGGTCGATTCGCTTAATAACTCGGATAAACTTTGATTATTAATTGG
The DNA here is from genome assembly GCA_022537955.1 of Schmidtea mediterranea. Taxonomy (NCBI): domain Eukaryota; kingdom Metazoa; phylum Platyhelminthes; order Tricladida; family Dugesiidae; genus Schmidtea; species Schmidtea mediterranea. The sequence goes on from CM039680.1 coordinate 180,028,653, forward strand.
CTATTTTCAGATGTTACATCATGACGTCTACTATGGTTGTGCGCTACTATGAGACAATTTTGGAGTATGTCAGGTACGTCTGTTCTTCTTATCAATTATTTTATTGAACAATTTTAGGAAAAACCAGTGCCTTTGATCTCCTTATGTTATTCCGAGATAGAACATTTAATCATTTCGCGGAAGACTTATCTGTTTGATTTTCTTTTTTTTTTTGCATCTTAACGTTTCGTTCCGAATTTGTATTGGATTTTTATTATATTATGTCGTCGTTTTCGTTTATGAATATAATGTGGACGGTGCTTGGAATTACCTAAATACATGTACTTAAAGGATGCATGATGTGACGAAATTAATTATGAGTTTTTCGGGTGGGAGATATTGTCAAGATTATCATCATCATCAGGTTCTTAGTAAATTTTTCGATAATATTTCGTTACTAGCTTTACTCTATAGCACAAATTCTTATCAATTTAGTGTTAATCGATTTATTTGTGTTAATTCATTTTTTAAGCAATTTATTTATTTTAATTTATCTTGGAACAACGAGTTGATTTATCTTTCGGCCACGAACCCATTTTATTCTATCTTTAAACTCTTCATTTTATATTAATTTAGCTTCAATCAATAAATTAATTTAAAGAAAGTTTTGTTTTTAATCAATGAATTACGTTAATTTTACTCCATAATTACTTTAATGTTATTAAATTGAATTACATGAATTTAATCAATGAATTACTTAGTTTTTATCAATAGTTACCTTACTTTTAGACAATGAAATATTTTATGTTGAATCAAAGGATTATTTTATTTTTTCTTTAAAATTTGTTTAATCGATAAATTACTTTAAGCAATGGACTACTTTATTTTAATAAATTAGGTAAATGAATCAAAGCTTTACTTTATTTTTTCTCAAAGATTTACTTGATTTTTTTTTTTTTAAAAATTTATTTTACTTTCACTCCAATTACTTTAATGTTAATTAGTGAAATAATTTAGTTTAACCAACGAATTACTTATTTTTACTCAATAATTACTTCAATTTTAAGCAATGAATTACTTTAGTTTTTACTTTATCCATAATCAATAGCTATTTTAATTTTTATCTATAATTTAATTTCATTAAATCCATGAATTATTTATTCAATAATTTCTACTAATTTATTTCAAGGCGTAAATTCAATTTAATTATACCAATAATTTCTGCCTAATTTATTTCAAAATGTTAATCCAATTTAGCTATATCAGCGATTTCAATTTAATTTATTCCCGTACCCTTTCCCTTTAATAGGCCTTAGGCGCATTTTATGTTTATATTATATTTAATGAGTGCCCACTGGACTACTCAGTGTGATGATTTTGAGCCGTGTGTCATATGATTTTAGGTCGATTTTACTGAAAGGAGAAACGAGGAAGCAGCCAGAGACTTCTTCCTTATTTCTCGTTTTATCTATATGGATAATATTGACGTTACGACCCCTGCGTTCCGCACGCTAGGTCTTCACGGGTACATATCATTGGCGATTTTCCACGCACTTACACAAATCTGTACTATGTATATTTTACTATCTTGCAATATGTGTTGGCTGTGGGCCGGAAAAATTTCGACAAATGTTTAATTAAGTTTTAAGTATGTAAAACAATTTATAGATAATATAAATATTTATTAAGCATATAACAAATAAACATAAATTACCCTACATTCCATTCCATAAAAATAAAAATTCATAACATTGCATCTCCCTTCACGCCGACTTCCAAGCAGAGCTCCATCGAGGTTGCGAGGAAGTGACGTGGAGAGAGAGCTCCAAAATCAAACTATTTCTCACCTAAAATTATAGATTTTCAATCACTATTTTAGTTCAAAAATGGTTTTATGGTTTTGTTTCGAAAAACGGTGTGTTTTAATGTGAAAATGAATCGGTATTTATACCTATTTTCTGTCCCTAACCTCGCGTGTTAAATTTGATGTAGTAAAACAAAATTCGACCTTGCTATTTTCTAGTCTATTCTATTCTTTATTTTTATTATTTTTCAATTTATTTTAATAATTTTTCATTTAGAATTTTTATTGAATTATTACTAATTCAAATTTTTTGATTTAAGTTTCATTTTCATGAATTTTTATTAATTTGTAATTTTCGGTCGAATTTGTTGGGTTTTCGTGTTATATTTGTGTTTGTATCGTGCGAATCTTGGTGCGTTTTGTTATTATTTTAATTTATTTTTATGTTTATTAATTTATATTTAATTCTCTTTTTCCTCATATTTGGTAGGGTTTAATTGGTGTTTCAATAGATTTTATTTTAAATTTGCATGTTATATTTGCATGTGTGTTACCGATCCATTTAAACATTTTCCAAGGCCATATGTGTTTTGGCCCAACAATATTCACACAGTATCTCTCTTACCCTTATCCCTATTATAACTACAATGTTCTCTATTATTGATACTAGCAGTGTCATGGTTACTATTATATGTATTACCTTTATTATTTGTTACTACTGTGGGGTTAATGGTTCTGACAACCTTGACGCCAGATGAACATTGTTTGCCATGCCCAATGGTTACCCGTTGCTAGGCAACGTTGGTAATGTAACCATGGGTTTTGAGGTCGCCAAAGGTGAGCGCCACATAGGAACTGCTCTGGTCCGTCCTCAACCTGGGTTCAACACACTACCTTTAGAAGGTCTGTGTGTGCTTTAGTTACTCCGGTCCCATCTTTTATATGTTGATCTCACATACCAATTATTCACTGATCCCTTTTTATCCTACCTCACGTGTTCTAACATTCATATGACCATCGAAATAATAGTTAAACGATAACAAACATGTATTTAGGGTATCAATTATACATCAGTCGATGTTCGAGCAGCTCGACGTTTAGCTCGCTCCTTTGTTCCTGGCCGATGAGTGCTGGGCTTTGGGGTGATCTTCGGAGTCGTCGTTGAGTCTCGATACGCTAGTTGAGAAGGGGCGAAGACAAAGGGGTATGTCACCGCTGCACCTTCCTGACCGGCCGACACGGCCACCTCTAGCCCCTTTATTTGCGTCATCAGGCTCGGATTGATTTGTTTTTCTTCCGTCAAGCCTTTTTGCGCGGTTGTTATCTTCTGATAGAGCGTTTTCACCTTCGCCGGCTCTACCCACGTGGGTCTAATTCCGTGCGTGCTCCAACTCACGTTGTAATACTCTCGCTGGTTCCATATCTGTAAAGCAAAGTTTTCATGTTGGATTATTTTACTTTAGTGCAGTTAATGGATTATAATCGTTAACAATGGGGTCCGACAGGTGTGATTTTTTCAATAATACGGATTTAACAAATATAAAATTAACTAAGACATTTTATTTCATTTAACTAAGATGATATCATCATACTCTATTGTCGATAATTATCACGGTCAGTCTTCCTATGATGCTGGAAGGAATCCGATTTCAAAACTGTCCGGGCATGGGGATGCTCATTATGTCGTTCAGCTGTTTCTTCGTTCCTTCGCATTTTTCGAGGGAGAACCTTCCGCGGAATGACTACGTTCATGGCCTCCACGTTGACGTTTAACCTTTCGTCATCAAGGTTGAATGAGGTGTTGTACGGCGGCGCGTAACCGTCCGTACAAGCAATCCTGCCGGCTGCAATGTCCTCGTTCACGTTGGCGAGATAAAGCCTGCCCCTGGCTACTTGGATGTTAGTCTGACGCTGATGTTCCTCAAGACGAGCGAGGAGGAACTCAGCCTGACCACGAATTTCTCTGGCTGGATTGCGGCCTGGTTCCCGTTTTATAGCTACGAACGGGAGCTCGACCTCATCCATTTGTTGCAGAGTGCCGGATCTGGATTCTCTAACCTGGGATACGGTAAATCCCGCATTCCACATAACTTGTCGGCAACGATTTGCAGCATGCGCGGGAAATCGGATGGTGACTCTGGATTCGTCAGACCACGACTCATTAAAACAAAAAATCCAAATTTAAAATGATTCTTCGATTTTTCTGGGCCATTTAATTTCCATGTAGTTGCTCGGTCGTGTGCTGATAAGTGAAAGTGCGCGTTTCCTGGGTTATTTCTGTGTTATTTTTCTTATCTTTAGCATGCGATGTACCGTCAAAGCGTATGCGGGAGAGATATGCTCTCTTAATTATCACGTTACAGGTCTCGCCTTTGTTGATATTATGGTAGATTCGGCTCAAGGGGAATTTGCTCTCTACGGCGGGGGTCAATGTGAGCGTCTTATGAATAGGCGTCGATCTACTCGACCCAGTCGATGAAGGGGGATCCGAACGATGTTATTGAGGGAACATTCTAAATTACACTTGATGTTCGTACCAACTGTCACTAAGGGATCTTTTGGTTTTACGCAATATCTTGATAAACTACTCCCGTTCCTAGAGATCATTCAGCTAGGCCGCTGCCAAGAACCTTTTATTGGTTATCCAATTCTTTAATCAGCTATCTTAATTTACTCTACTTTACTATTCAAAGAATCTGTCATTGTCAAGAGAAAAAATATCATCAACAGAGCACTTAAATTTTTCTCTATCTATTTTGTTTAATTTATTATTGGTGGGTTACAGGGTGTTGACGTTTGTTTGAATTAGGTCGTGGTTACCCTGGTAACGCCATATAAATATTTTCTTTGCTACCATTCGGCACCCGTTGCTAGTCAACGTTGGAACTGTGTTCGAGTGGGTAGATCGTCCGCAAAAAGTGAGCGCTATTGCTAATGCTGTAATTGACCGGAAGATCTCTGGGTCCAACGAGCTGTCGATAGAAGACTTGTGCTCGCTTTTTGATTTTTTGGTCCCCTTATATATTTTCGCGCAAGTTTCTCGTTCAGGTGGCGCAATGTCCTCATACTACCTCTATGAGTCGACACTTATCAAATCCTTGAAAATATTGTTTCAAATAACAAGAAATATATATTTTATAAAATAAATACATTTTACAAGTTAATTAGGCAGTATTCAATAATCGAGCGGCTCGACGTTTAGCCCGCTCCTTGCGTCCGGGTCGGTAGTTGTTTATTTTTGGCGTGGCTTGTGGAGTCGTTACCGTATCTCTGTAGGCCCGCTGGGCAGGGGCAAAGACAAGGGGATAAGTCACTGCTGCCCCTTCCTGGCAGGCGGATAGTGCCACTTCTAACGCCTTCACCTGAGTCCTCAGGCTTTGGTTCAGTTGCTTTTCATCCGCCCATCCATTTTGGGCAGCGGTGAGCCTCAGGTAAAGTAATTTTGCTTTTCTGGGCTCCATCCAGACGGCCTTCGTCTGTTGCATTTCCGCTGTCAGCTGAATAATCTGACCGTGAAGATTTTTGTTAATTTTCCGTGCGTGTGCGAGTTCCGCCTGTAATATTTGCAGGGTTCCATCTCTGTAATACCGGAAAATTAATTTCTTGACTAACAGTTTTGAATCATTAAGTTTCATTAAACAAACAATAACGTTATAAAATAATGAAATACAAAAGAAAAAAAAACAATCCTGGGTTACAGTAAATCATTTATTTAACATGCAGGTATAGTGTAATTATCAAAGTTAGTCTATTGGGGTCTTCCTGAGGTCCATGGAGCATCCAAGTGTTCCCGAAAGACGAATACCGGCCGTTTCGTGTTCCTGGTCGGTTTGGTAGCATACAATAGTAGGAGTCTGCAATCCTACCGGCCGCAATGTCGTCTTCTACGTTTGCCATGTACTGTCTAGCTCTGACAACGTGAAGGTCCACCTGCCTCTGGTGGTCCTCGAGGCGTGTGAGGAGGTATCTGGCATAATCCCGGATTTCTTGGGCCGGGCTCCGGCCATAAGCTTGTCCGTCCATGGGGAACGAGGGGACATCATTTTCCACTGATTGTGAGGCGGTCCAGCGGGTGTCGCTTGGTGGAGTCATCTCGGGGTACTTGATCCGCCATACTCGTCGCCACTGGTCTGCAATGCGTGTGGGGACATAGACAAAGGGTTCTGATCTTTCTGAACGAGAATTAACTTAAGGTGAATCAATTAAAAAAATTTTGAGTAGTAATTATCCTATCCCTCGCCTTATATCAAGTATATCGACATCCTATTTCTCGGCATTATAGCTACTTCAAGTGTCATTATCTTGTTAGCCTTTTTGTTGTTTTAGTTAATCATGTTATCTCCTTCATCAACCAAGGCCGACTATGCAAAGACTTGGTTGACATAATCCTAGTAGAATTCGTTATTCGGGTTAATTCCTCATCGAACCGGTTAAAAAAAAACGTAGTCTACTACTAAGAATGTTTTCCTTATAAGAACCTTATTTTTGGTTATTCCATATAATTTTTGAATTTTAGTAATTAAAACTGTCCATTTGGTTGGAATCTATTTGAAAAACTCCACTCCCTGGGTTTCGGTCAAGTGAAAGAACATCGTAATTCAACGGATAAGCAGTAAATCCAATCATGGATATTCAAGGTAGTGTAACGTTAATTGGAGGAAAATTGAACACATTACGGTTGAAATTGTAACAATTGTACCAATGGAAAATAATTACTAGTTCTTAAAAAACCTAAGGTTTCATAAAAATAATTTGGAATTTCTAAACATAATTCAAAAAACAAAAAAATACTTAAAGGTTCATAAATTAATTCAAAATTAAAATACCCAAAAATTCATAAAACATAGTTCCAAGTAATTAGAGTATCTAAATAATTTGAAATGATCATCATACCTAAAGATTTCATACTCCTACTTTAAATAACCATGATACCTAAATATTTCATGAAACGATTCAAAATAATTAAAATTCCTAAACATTTCATAAAATAATACAAATAATTTCACAAAATAATTCAAATGAGTTAAAGATACCTAATAATTTCTTAAAATGATTTAAATAATTAAACATTTCTTTCACAAAATAATTCAAATGAGCAAAGATACCTAATAATTTCCTAAAATGATGCAAATAATTAAACATTTTCTAAAATAATTCAAAATAATTAAAAATAAAATAATTCATATAATTAGAATTTCTCAAATCAACTAATTAAAATACCTAATAAGTCATAAACCTAGTACAAAGTGGTTAAGATTAGGAATCATAAAATTTATAATATCGGGAGTTGAATAAATACAAATCAAAATCACTGTTCATTAAAAAGATTATGTTCATTAAACTTGGGTTACTCCATCCTATCTTGGTTATTGGACTTGGCATAATTGGGTTGATGTTGTAAGGGTCTTTACCTACGGCTTATATCGGATTAATAGTAAAGTTATAAGAAAAAGAAAAAAAAATATAATTTACCTAATGGCTGTCCTTCTAACATGATGTCTTCGCCTACGATCCTGGGAACTATATCCTTGTTCAGCGAGTTTTCTTGTTGGTTCATTCCAATTTTCTTTTCTATTTAAGGTTCTAACTGTCGAGTTGAATTATTACTATCCAATACATAGCTCGGGGTGCTATTTACAGACCCGAGGAGAGGATATACATGCCTGTTAGCAGGGAGGGTGTGCTGGAAATGTCGCTGCTGATGGCATAAGCTGTGTTGATATTTAATGTGTGCGATATATTTATCATGGATTTCATAGATTGCTGACAGAATCGCTATGGGGTGTGTGAAACGAACAACTTTATTATCGATTAACCTTAATACGAATTATTGATTCATGTAGGCAGTGGTATTTAGTCAGATTCCTGATTCTCTCTCATTACTTGCTCTCATAAATTTCGGGTTTTTATGTAATTTATTTCAGCTAAATCGTTACCACCGTTAGTAGCGATTTATGAGTCGCATTTCTTATTTTATCGGTTTCTCAATTTTATTCGGAGGTCGTATTTGGTAGATCGTGGTTAATGAGTGCCCACTGGACTACTCGTGTGATGATTTTGAGCCGTGTGTAAGATAGTTTAGGTCGAGTTTAAAGAAATCGAGAGACGAGGAGATGGCCAAAAGACTACTTCCTGATCCCTCCCTTCTTCTACACGAAATAATATTGACGTTCCGCACGCCGGAGTCTTCACGGACACGAATCATTGGCGATATTCCACGCACTTACACGAATTCGAATAATATATTTGATTTTAATAACTTGTGATGTGTCTTTGGCTGTGGGCCGGAAAAATTTTGACAATTAAAAAACGATTTAGGCAATATAAATAATTTATTAAAATAATATAAAAAATTACCGATCCAAGCATATACAAAATATCATAAAAACATCACTCTCCCCACGCCGACACCCAAACAGAGCTCTATCGAGGTTGCGAGGATGCGACGTGGAGAGAGCTTTCAAATAAAACTCTCACTTACATAGATTTTTAAAGAGTAAAAACGATTTTTAAGTTTCAAAAACTGATTTAATGATTAAAATTGTGTAAAAATGAATCTGTACATATACCTATTTTTTGGCCCTAACCTTGCGTGTTCTTTTTGATTTAGTAAAACAAAATTCGACCTTGGAATTTTCTAGGGTATTCTAATCTTAATTTTTATTATTTTGCAATTTTATTTGATAATTTTTCTTTTGAATTTTTAATTGAATTATTTCTAATTCAAATTCTTTGATTTTTATTTCATTTTCGTGAAATTTCACATTTTTTGTTAAATTATCAAATTTCGGTCAAATTTGTTAGGTTTTCGTGTTATGTTTATATTTATATCGTGCGGATCTTGTTGCTTTTTGTTATTATTTTAATTTATTTTTATGTTTGTAATTTTATATTTAATTGTTTTCTTCCTCGCATTTTGATAGGGTTAATTGGTGTTTTAATAGGTTTGAGTTTAAATCTGCATGTTATATTTGCATGTGTGTTACCGATTCATTTAAACATTTACAAGGCCGTTTGTGTTCTGGCCCAACATTATAAAAGGAAATTCATTAAATAACCCATTTAGTAATTCTCTACTTATGTATTTTGTTCATTACTAAAGAATAAAATAATAATAGAACAAAAAAAATTCCACTTATAGATTTAATTTACTACTAAAGGATTTGTTAATTAATCCGTTAATATAACCATTTAATAATTTTCTACTCGTACATTTAGTTTATTAATAAGAAATTTGTTAAATAAATCGTTAACGTAACCGTTTAATAATTTTCTACTCATACATTCAGTTTACTACCAAAGAATTTGTTAAAGAAATCGTTAAGTAAATATTAATATAACCAACAAAAAATCGACTTATAGATTTAATTTGCTACTAAAGGATTTGTTAAATAAATCGTTAATATAACCATTTAGTAATTTTTTACTCAAACATTTAGTTTACTATTAATAAATTGGTTAAATAAGTCGTTAATAAAACTATTTAATAATTCTTATTTATTTAGTGTACCACTAAAAGAAAATTACTAAAGAAGTACCTTACTTTATACTGGTTATTTAGTCTATTATCAACAATCTAACATTGATTCTCTTGACATGACCTTTAGACAATAGGAATTGTAAGTTTCATCAATTTTAAAAAAACATATTCAGTTGCGCTTAACAATTTTTATTATCTCCGCTGGTAAGGTGTTAAATTGGATCAATATTCGGGTCATTACCTCATCGAACGGGTCAGAGTCAGATCGACGGTTATGCCTGAAGTGTTGGGTTGACGTCTGGTACCTTTGGTTAACGTTGATGGTATTTCGTATAAACTATTTTCAAAAAATTCACATGGTATTCATTTAAAAAATCTTTTATTTTTTTAAAAATTATCATCAATTTATATCTGTTTTCGCGAGATTGATACTGGAGATAGTCATTCTAGGGCTTCTGTCTAGGACTTATAAAGTTAAAGGGAAGTTAATATGTAAGTATTAATTTACTTCAGATGTTAGAGCTGGATCCTTGAGCTGCAACTTCTTCTGGGAATCTCACTGGAGAATTTCAGTCTAATTCATTTGGTTGGTAATACATTTTTAATCCCTTGTAAATTAATGATTTGTGTCAAGTTGTCTGCGACATTTATACTGTTGTGGTGTTATTGGGATGGATGATTGGCGGTGTGTTTTGTAAAGGTCACGTCGACTGTCGTTATGCGGACAACTTTTCTAGAAAATGCGAGTGTGGAACATCCATAATTTTGTGCATCTATTGCATTCTGATTCGCATTTAGTGTGTGCGAGATAGACACCAATATTGATTGGCCTAAACATAAATGTCAAACCAACCGTACATATAGAAAATATTATTCTGTTCGGGGCATTCGCCTTCCCGATTTATCCGACTATCTTTGGGTTGGTAGATACTCGTCGGCAGCTAATTTATTTCACTGCAGGTACTGGTATAATTAAGTTATATTAAATTATTGATTTTGGGATTTTTAAGGTATCATTTTCTGGTATATTATGGTAAAGTGGGAATTCTTTTCGGCAACATTTCAACTGTGGATTCAATTTATCCTATTTATTTAATAAAAATTTTTAGAAATGTTGTTTGTTATTGGGTTCAGGGAGAGAGTAATTTGGAGCAAATGAATGGTTAATTCGAATACTCGCTTGAGGTGGGAAGTTATTTGCGGTTATAATTGTTGGTAGAGGGTTCAGGGCATATCTGTTGGTATTTCTCCGTGTCGATAATTTTTATCACTTAGTTATTAACAGTGTCGATGCCTGACATGCCGCCCTTCAGTAGTCATAGGTTTCTATCGCGACGAGGGTTTTTATCGTGTAGTGGAGATATTGATCCTTATTTATTGACCTATCATTATGCTCTCTCCGATTTTAACTAACCTTGCTTTATGGTTATTCATCAGTTATTGGAGTTTAGATTGTAGGGAATTTTTATTACGGTTGACACGGATGCGGTTCGGGGTTTATCTATTTCTTAATATCACAATAAAATCTTTGAAATTATAATATTAATCTGGGAATTTAAATTGTTCGAAAAGAAGTTGTAATATTTATCCTTCATTCCTTATTGATTTTTCGATTTTTATTCAAAGAGTTAAATTCTAATTCGAAGTAACTTAGTGAAAACCCTACGTTATTTATTCTTTACTTTCAATAAGTTTTATTGACTTTAGATATTGTATCGGAAAGCTATAACGTTTACATTATTTATTCTTTACTATTAAGAAATTTTATGGATTTTAAACATCGTATTAGGAGTCCATAATATTTACATTAATTAATTTTTTCTCTTAAATAATTTCATTGATTTTAAACGTTATATCAGAAGTCCGTAACAACTACATTATTTAATTTTTACTCTTAAGCAATTTCATTGACTTTAAACATTATATTAAAAGTCCATAACAACGATTTCATTTTATTGTTTCCTCGTGACCATCCCTCTGATTGACCTTAGGCACGTTGTGTTCATATTATAATTATTGAGTGCCCACTGGACTACTCGGTGTGATAATTTTGAGCCGTTTGCTGTCAGTGATTTTAGGTCGATTTTACGGGAAATGAGTGTCGACGAAATAGCCAAAAGACTACCACCCTTTTCCCCTATATGGAATGATATTGACGTTACAGCTCCTGCGTTCTCACGCCGGAGCCTTCACGGGCACGAATCATTGGCGATAATACATGCACTTACACGATTTCGAATTGTATGTTTGATTTTAATGACTTGTAGTATGTTTAGGCTGTGAGCCGGAAAAATTTCGACAGTAACAAACAAATTTTGTCATAAAAATATATTTTACCGCATAATACATTGTGGTTCAATAATTTACATACATAATATGTCATAATTCTCTCTCCCCACGCCGAAATCCACGCAAAGCTCATTCGAGGTTGCGACGATACGACGTGGAGAGAGCATCGCACAAGTTCTCACTCACCTTATAATCACTCTTCGGAAAAACTGGCTAAAATTGCTTCTCACGTTTCGTAAAACTAATTCAGGTTAAAAACCGATTAAAATTGTGTAAAAATGAATCGGTATATATACCTATTGTACGACCCTAACCTTGCGTGTTATTTTTGATTCAGTAAAACAAAATTTGACCGTGTGATTTTCTAGTATATTCTATTCTTAATTTTTACTATTTTGAAATTTTATTTGACAATTTTTCCTTTGCATTTTTTAATTGAATTATTTCTAATTCAAATTATTTGATTTTTATTCCATTTTTAAGGAATTTTCACATTTTTTGGTAAATTGTCAAATTTCGGTCAAATTGTTAGGTTTTCATGTTATATTTGTGTTTATTTCGTGCGGATCTTGTTGCACTTTGTTATTATTTAGCTTATTTTTGTGTTTTATAATTTTATATTTCATTGTTCTCTTTCTCGCATTTTAGTAGGGTTAATTGGTGTTTTAATAGGTTTGAGTTTAAATCTGCATGTTGTGTTTGCGTGTGTATTACCGATTCATTTAAACATTTTCAAGAACGTCTGTGTTCTGGCCCAACATTACTATTACCTTTATTATTATATTTATTACCATTTATTACCATTATATTTATTATTATTATTATTTTTATTATTATTGTTATTATTATTATTATTATTATTATTATTATTATCCTCATTATTATTGTTATTATTATTATTATAATTACCATTATCCTTACCATTATCATTATTATTATCAAATTTTTGTGTAGGGATTCGTCCTTATTCCTCGGCTTAAAAGAAAAATATACTTTGCTTACATAAAAATTTAGCCATAATCCATTATTATTTTTCAGTTTTCGACAAAGTATTTTCCTTGGGACGAAAAAGTTTAGCAGTGTACCGCCCTTATTTTACAGTTTCATAAGGGTATTATACTAACAATTGATATAGTTTTCGATAAAGTATTTTTATTGATTCGGAAATTTTGAGCAGCGTTCCGCCCTTATACTACAGTTTATGATAAAAGTTTCAATTATTTCCAAAAATTGCGCAGCGTTTCACCCTTATTTTCCGTCTCAACTCAAATAATTTTCTTAATTCTTAGATATTATTTAGATATTATTTGAGTCGTTCGGATTAATCTTTTTCCGATGGCTATTCATTTTAACTGTTGCAACGATTTCGCTATTTTTCCCGCTACCCTTTCCCTCTCTTTGTCCTTATGATATATTTATGTTCATATTATATTTAATGAGTGCCCACTGGACTACTCGATGTTAGTGATTTTTAGCCGATTGTTGTTTAATATTTTATGTCGATTTTATAGAGAACGAGTGATGAAGGAGTAGCTAAAAAAACTGCCCCTTCACCTTCCCGTTCCCATATAGCAGGTAGTATTGAAGTTTAGGTCCTGCGTTATTCACGCCGTAACATTCACAAACACAGGCTATTGGCGGATAAACCGCACTTACACAGCATGAATTGCTATGTCGATTTTGCTTTCTTGCGGTGATGTGGTGGCTGTGGGCCGAAAAAGGAATAGAATAAATTATACCATAATAGTTGAAATAAAAGCTTCGATGCACAAAGGTGGTTGGTTGAAAATATTTATTCAGTATATTACATCGTCCACATTAAATTCGTTGGGCCAAATACGACAATTTGCAATTCATAAAAGCATTGTGAGTATTTCATAAATTCAATTCGAAAAATCACTGTGCACATTCCATAAATTCAAGTCGAAAAATCACTGTGCACATTCCATAAATTCAAGTCGAAAAATCCAATCAATAATCATACACTAGCCGAGAGTGGTCGTGTTCAGGCAAAACACCTACCAGTGTTAATTGCCTGAATGCACGGCTCTCAACTAGTTATACACACCAACTAATTTTCTGAAAAACTAAGACTGCAAGTAAGAATGAAATTTTTTCTCCGAAAAATAAGACTGAAAATTTGTGAAAACACATCAGTATATATACCTATAATTTGGCCTTAACCTTGCGTGTTAATTTTATTTGGAGTAAACAATATTTGACCTTGAAATCATTTGTGTTATCTAAATTACATTTTTATTAATTTCTTAATTTAAATTGGTAATTTATTTTTAACATTTTTAATAAAATTTATTCAGCCAAAAATATTTTGTTTTTATTCATTTAATTGATTAATTTTTACTTTTATATAAATGGTCATTTTACGGTCAAATTATCTTTTTATGATGTTATTTTATAAGTAGATTTCGTGCGGTTCTTGATGCATTTTGTATTTATTTTATTTTACTTTTATGTTTTTTGATTTTATATTTATTTATATTCTCTCAGATTTTAAAGTGTTTAGTTGGTGTTGTATATTGTATTTTAAGTTATCTTGGTGCTGGGTTTTTGTGCTGTATTACTGATGGATTTAAACAATTCTCAAGGCTATTTGTGTGCTGGCCCAACACAATTAACCCTTTGAGTGCCAAGGAGCGCGATCGCGCTCCTCAATACACTGGCCGAAAATGCCAGGAGCGCGATCGCAATTTGAGAAGATGCATTGTTTGTTGTGGTAAAGATGGGGACCTGTAAAGAGATCAAACCTAATTTGTTGTAATTGCAAAAAAGGGCTTCATGGATTATGTATTGGGCAACATAAATGTACATAAGGGATAGATTGTGTGGTAAACGAATAACGTTTTATTTTTCATTTATTTTGTAGAAATTATACTATTTTTTCAAATCAATTTTTGTTTTTTAAATACTTTTCGTAAATAAAATGCTTAGAAAGTTACAGAGAAATATATTTTTTAATTAAATACAACCATCAATTCGAATTTCTCATATTTAATGTCACTGGCCTTATTGATGTCAAAGTGAGTGGAGTCCTCCCTTCTTACTACTAAGATATTCTGTTTTTCCAGTTTTTTGCTTGTAAACCCTCACTAAATTTTTGTAATTATATTTGAGGTCGTCTTTTTTCTTGACATTCAAACATACTCGTATCCCCCGATAAATATTAATTTTCAAATTTTATTAATATTTAATTTTCGATTTTCCGTGCACTAATTTTATTACAATAATTTTATCTCAACCCCAAAAATACTTAGTTTAATTTACAAGGATTCAGCTAAACAATCATTCTGAAATAATAAAACAATTATCGTGTTGTTAAAAAGAAAGTAAAATCAGACATCTTTTATTATTCCTGGCAATATAATATTAAAGCTTAATGTCAATAATTAGAAGATTTAGATGATAAAAATCACTTTCAATTTCAGAAAATAAAAAAATGTAAACATTATTTGTTAAAATAAGGAAACAGGTTTTTCGGTTACCGGAAAGTCCAATATGCAATTACCGATCAATAGTATAATTAAACTTTAAAAGAATTAAATTTTTAAAAATTTGAAAAGTTTGAAGTGAAACTAAATAAAAGTTTACAATTATGTCTTCTTAAAATATGCGCTAATGCTATAAATTCTAATCACATCTAGTGAAAAATACTTTCAGTTTTTTACCAATATACATTACTTTTTATAATAAGAAAACCCTATTATTATTAAAATCGAACTGTAATTAATCAAAATGAATTTATTATTATTACTAATATTAATAGGAATGAGCTCATGTGAGGAAGTGATGGATCACAATTGTAGGTTTATAAATTTCAATAGTTGACATTATTTTTCATGTATTCAAGGCGTTAAAAACTTTTGGCCAGTCAAGAGTTGTGAATCCTGCTGTTCAAAGTCCTGCTACATATTTAACACGGGAATCTTATTATGCCTCGAGCAAAGAAAATATTCCACTGACGATTTTCCACAAAGTTGGCAATAGATTTATACCTCCATTAAAAATCAAACTTAAAAATACTTTTCTTGTTATTATAATTTTTTTTAATATTGACCTAAAACTGTAGATCTATAATATTAAAGTTATTACAATTTAACTAACTTTTTCCTGGCTTGGATTGTGACTGTCCCATTAAATTGTCACATAATTCTCATTTGTGAAATAAAATTTTGTTAATTATTTATTCTATCATAAATGGATTCCATGATTCCTGTGGATTGGATTTTATAGAAAAATATCAAATAAAGATCTTTATTGAATTTTACTCGTGTTCTTAAAAATCAAATCAACAAATTGCCAACTAAATATGGACTCAGTGGTGCCGAAAATATATCAATCTCAATCTGAATACAGTAGATTGTAATCGATTTTATTTATTTGCTCCGCATACCAAGGTCATAACAGTTATAGAATCCCAATTCTAAGACGGTTATTGCCAATTGAATAGTTTTCAAATTTCAATCCTTTTATTACGGATACGTAACCACTTAATGTACACATTTAATTTGAATTTTAGTCAAAAAATAATCGAATTTTTTAAGTGAAAATTTAGTGTTTATACCTATTTAAATTGAAAATATTTTCAGTGGCGTAGCAACTGTACAAATGCATTCCACACCGAAACATCTAATAAATGAAGAAATACTTTGTAGTATTTTCCCTCCGCTTTCTCGTGGTTGGGTAGTCATGACGATGTTGATCAAGACGATCAACACCTCCAATTGTATCATTATAATCGATGACGACTTACGGTTTGGAAATAGCATTTCACTCTCTGTCACGTTTCCTTTCTGCCTCCATTTGTGAATTATGGACTGTAGATAGAAGACAAACAGCGTTCTTATCATGCCATTTTAGCAGCATTACTTTGCCCTTTTGAAAAGCAATCTTTTCTTCCTTGTCAAACGTTTTAAGGTGAAAGGATTGATTTTTCGTTCATGGGCTTTATCTTCTACTTTTTCTAATTCGGTAAAAAGTGTTGATAAATTGGTTGAGTTGTTGATAAAGAATGGATATTCTAAATCATTTTTATTGTTGATGATAAAAGAAACTGTTGATAAATTGATTAAAAATCCTAAAGATCCATGTTGTGGAAAGTCTGAATGTAATTTGTCGGATGGGTGTGAATTGAGTGTTGATCTGGGTGATGGTAAAAATAGATATAAAAAAATTGAGCCTAAATATGTGTTAGTATTGCCGTACTCTGAAGGCTTTACAAATTATAAGAGAAAGTTGGGTAAACTGATAGGAAATTTAGAGTATAAGATCGTCTCTAATTCGTGTAAGGTGCGCAATATGTTTATTAATAAATCAAAAACTCCGGTTGGATTGTGTTCTGATCTTGTTTATCAATTTACATGTAATGGGTGTAATGCCACATACATTGGAGAGACTTCCCGTCATCTCTGTACACGAGTTCTAGAGCATTGTCGATTGAAGGGTTTGACCAATATTAGTGAACACAATAGAGGCTGTAAAAGTGATATCGGAATGTCTGATTTTAGAATTTTGTTGAGAAGTTTTAATAGTTATTGGGAACGAGTGATATGTGAAGCATTGCTGATAAGGTCATTGGATCCAAAGATTAATGTGCAGAGTGCTGTGACTACGAATGTTTTGAATGTTTTTAAATAGTTTACGTATGTTAAATCATGTTTGTTTTTTTAATATTATTAAAATAATTGAAAATTTTAAATTACATTAATTTTTAAAAATTAGAATATAAGTAAAAAATTTAAAATTTAAAATTAGTTTAAAATATATTTTTAAAAATATTTATTTATTAAAAAATTAAATTAATAAAAAATAATTTGTTTAAATAAAATGTTAATTCATAATATTTTTAGTTGGTTTTGAGTACCTGAAGATGATAGCTGTGCTATCGAAATATATCGTACGAAAGGTTTTTTATTGGCGTTATCGTTTAATAATAATAATAATAATAATAATAATAATAATAATAATAATATTAATAATAATAATAATAATAATAATAATAATAATAATAATAATAATAATATTAATAATAATAATAATAATAATAATAATAATAATAATAATAATAATAATAATAATAATAATAGAGCCTAGAGTTAGAAATTAGCCACTAGAGCTTTAACCTTTAATCATAAGTTAAATTAAATAAGTAACTCCGTGGCTACACAACATAGACCGTGGTCAGTAAACCTTTTTAGTTAATTAATGTGACTCATTTATTTAAAATGAGCATCATGCTGGTTCATGCAGTAGTTTAGTAATTGTAAAAAAATTGTAGTAGCTCGTCGTGGTGCACCTTTCCATGCGGTGCTCTAATCACGTGCTTAGTGTGCTTATTGGTTAATCGGGTATAGGGTACATTTGGTATTTATGCTATCGAAGACAAGCTATACTTTATTTAGTTTGGGCTGTGGATGCGTTTCGGGATTGTAGTCTTCATTATTAGAAAAATGAACATTCTTTTGAATATCGTAATATCTTCTATGAGGGAGTAGTTTCGAGAACATGGGTGTTTCAAGCACATTTGAAGTAGTCAAGTACATTCTTTCCTCTGATTTGTTCACGATGCCTTGAAGTATTTTCATTCAGAAAAAATCGTGCAATTTTTCAGAAGTAACTGGTGACCATGATCTTGATGCTGATCCTAGCTGCTGTTCTGCAAATCGATTTGTTTCCGTAACAATGTGGTTTATCAGAGAGTCATCAAAAAATAATTTATAATATGATCAAACATCAAGTTGATCTGACAATACAAAATAGCAGCCAGTAGCTCCATTAAATGGATATCTTTGTGGCGCAGGGATTGGCTGATTTGTACGAATAGCATACCAATTCCTAGCTAAACCCAAATTGAAGTCATCATCGCTTACCCCTCGGATACAGTTTCGATATAACCACTTTCTTCTGAACCACTTTCCAATAGAGTGGCATATTATAATTCATTATCGCTCATTTCCAAAGAAGTTTTCCTGAAATCAACTTATAAAACATAATATAATCATTAAAGTAATTCAAAAGATTAAATAATTATATTATGTATATATTATTATATACAAAATTCACCTATCAAAAAATATGATAAAAATAAGTTACAAATTAGATCAACAACTAAAACACAGATCCCAATTCATAAAGTACGTTATAAACACTGCGCGACTATACGTATGTATATAAACAATTGACATATACAAAGCCGACATAAGAGTAATATTTTTTGGTAAGAGTAACTGCGACATCTATTTTGTATTATAAAAAGTATTTAGTACAGGTGTCTAGACAAATAATAGTTCTCGCCCGAATCTTGAACGAGCAGATAAAAAAACGTAAGTAAATATAATGTTCACCCGTCTATGTCATGGACGCGTACAAAATTTTCAGTACGACGGGCACGTACGTTAAGTGGTTAAACAATACAATAAAATAATCATTAAAATGCATAAAACGGTTTATGAAAAATGGATAAAAACAAAGGTAAAAGTAAATTTGAAAGACGATAAGAAAACACCAAAAATCAAATGAATAGAACAATGAAACAAAAACGTCTGTCAAAAATTTGGATGTAAAACAGATATTGTTCAAAATAATATTGTAGAAGTGATTGAAAGTCATTGAAAAATTTGTGAATTTGGCAAAATATTGAGAAAGTGAATAATTCTGAATTGGTGAAGTAAAACAAAATTATTACGAAAATTTATTAGTAAAGTGAAAATTCAAGATTAAAACGAAAGGTAAATTTTATAATTATAATAGTTTGAAATTTAGACGAGTGAAACCTGTGTTGACCAGGTCATTTTACAATTTGAGAAGCCAAAGCAAGTTGAAATCATAATGAGTACTTCAAGACAATCCATCAATACCAATATTAATGACGAAACACCCGTGTCTACGGTTACAACGAGAAATAGCAAAGAAGGTAATGATTATGCGAGTAGCCAAAAACTACCAGTCACTCAATATGGAGGAGTTCTGTAAAAGTTTCGACTTTATGGCGGATTATTATATGTACGCTACAGCCTACGGATGGAGCCAGTCGGTAATGGTTTGAAAGTTGCCGTTATATTTAAAGGGAGCAGCCAGGGAAGCATGGCAACAAATTGACAAAAGAGCAATAGGTGGACTGGACAAAATTGAAAGATGCTCTGGCAGCAAAGTTAATCGGCGGTGATATTAAAAGAATAATGCGACAAAAATTCTACAACAGAGTGCAGAAGTCAGATGAATCTGTAAGTGAATCTGCTTACCATTTAACTACTCTTGCAGAAAAGGCCTTTGAAGTGAAACCAGGGCAAGCTGATGTTGCAAACCAAGTAAAGAATTTGTTACAAGATCAATTCATGACAGGAGTGAAAAAGGAAATTAAAAAGACTTTATGTTATGTAGATTTTAATAACTTTGATGAATTAATTAAGACAGCAATGAAAATTAAACTGAATTTGAAAATCGCACAGACCAAGTCAGAATCATTTGCAATCATCACTGAAACCAGAGAGAAATCAATAAGTCCATTTAGAAATAATTGGCTGCAACAAGCAAGTAGCCCATCACCAAAGTTCAGGTCAAAGTTTGAATCAAATAAGACGATAGATATTCAGAATGACGGTAAAGAAAGTCCAATCCAATGTAGTTATTGCCAAAGGCTGGGGCACTACGTTAATCAATGTTGGCTCAAAAATGGATCTCAAAAAAGCCCAATTAAAATCCAGTGCGATCATTGCCAAAAGGTAGGATATGATAGTAATCAATGCTGGTTCAAGAATAATGTGCAGCGACGCCCGAAACAAATGCGATCAGATTGAAGGGTAATGGTGAGAAAAGTTTTAATAAAATAAACACAAATGATCAGCGAATTATTGTTAACGCTCAATGCTATTATTGCGGCAGAAAAGGGCATATCTCAAGAAATTGTTTGCCAGATCAAGATCTCCATCAACATCACCTTCACCACAGAGAGACAAATTAAATCTTCAAGGTTAAATTCAGTGTCATTCATACAGAGGTTATAGACATATAGCTAGATCATGCCCAAAGAATGTAAATAAATTTCAGAAGTCAATTAGATTTCAAGGTGACAAATCGCACACAGACAATGTAGCTTTTGTGCAACCAGATAATTTCAATGAAAGAATGGAAAAGGAAGTGAGAGAAATATGTCGACGTTTGGATAGCTTGATGTCAAAGTTCGAATCAGACGATGAATATGATACTCACATGATGTATGATTCCCAAGAAGAATTGATTGAGAATGAGTTAAAGATGAGAAATATAAAAGATGATTTGCAAAGTGAAAAGGCGACGAGTATAACAAAGTTAAAGAGTGTAATTAGTTTGTGTGCAAAGTACTATAATATGAGCCCAAAGCATAAAGATGAGATTAAAGAATTAATGAAAATATTTGGAAAATCGTTTAGAGAAAATAAATGGTTAGATTTTATTTTTGTTGATGTGATTGATGAAATTAATGAAAGTGTAATCTGTTGTCGTTGTGAAGTAAATAATTGTGTTAAGGATTTGAAAGATAGATTAAAGGAGAAACATGAAGGATGGATAGTGGAGTTAAAATTTAATGATAGATATTTAGAGAATGATGAATTTTTGATAGATTGTGGGATTATACCGGGAAATAAAAATGAGTTACAAATAGCAGGTATGATTAATGATAATGTGCTGAGTGAAATTGGTGAAAATAAAATGGTAAAAAAGACTTCGAGAGAAATTTTAAATGAGTTAAAGGATAGTTTGTGTATTGGAGATGAAAATGAAATAAATAATAAATTAGAACTAATTGAGAAATCAGAATTTGAAACAGAAAGTAAATTAGATATTGTAGAGGTGATACGACCATATTTGTATGAGAAAACTAGATATGCTGAAAAGTTAAATGAATTAATGAGGAAATTGGGCAGGGAGTTGAGAGAGGATAGAGTTGAATTAAAACAATTTGTAGTAGCAGTTGATTACGAAGGTAACGGGAAAAGTGAGCGTGTTATTTTTATGGCAATAAAACAAATTTGACTTTGAAATTATTTGTGTTATTTAAATTAATTTTTTTTATTTTCTTAATTTAAATTGACAATTTATTTCTAAAATTTTTTAATTGAATTTTTCCAACCAAAAATATTTTATTTTAATTCAGTTTTATCCATCAATTTTATACTTTTATATTATTGGTCGTTTTTGGGTAAATATTCTTTTTATTATGTTATTTTTTATGTAAATTTCGTGCGGTTCTTGATGCATTTTGTATTTATTTTATTTTACATTTGTGTTTTTTGATTTTATATTTATTTATATTTTCTCAAATTTTAGAGTGTTTAGTTGATGTTGTATGTAGTATTTTAAGTTATCTTGGTGCTTGATTTTTCTGCTATATTACTGATACATTTAAATAATTTTCAAAGCCGCCTGTGTTCTGGCCCAACATATTAAACATTATGGTGGGTTGGTGAGTGTTGATATTCTGAAAACTATATGGCTGTTACCCCGAAAATCCCATACAAATTTATCTTTTGCTTACCACTCGGCACCCGTTGCTAAGCAACGTTGGAACTGTGTTCGAGTGGGTGGATCGTCCGCAAAAAGTGAGCGCTATTGCTAATGCTGTAATTGGCCGAACGAACCATGGGTTCAACGACCTGCCGATAGAAGGCCTGTACTCGATTTTAATTTATTTGGGTTCCTTATTACAAGTAGTTTTCGTTATTGTAATTTTTCAGGTTCATACTTCAAATCTGCCAATTAAATTGAGTCAGTTAACACTATGAATTATCAACGGTATTATTTATTAAAAGAAAAATTTCGCGTTCGTGGATTACAACACGTTCGCCTCTTTGAGTAGCCAAGGTTTCGAACGCTCGACTCTTCCTGGTCGGTGCCGGTTGAGTTTGTCCTTGGGTGTTGTCGGAACTATCGTGTCTCGATAAGCCAATTGCGCAGGGGCGAAGACCAACGGATAAGTTACAGTTGCCCATTTTTGGCTCGCCGACAGCGCTGTTTCTAGCCCTTTAATTTGAGTCTTCAAGTTCTGTATCAATTGTCGCTCGCCGGCCCACCCTTTTTGCACTGCTTCCATTCTTTGGTAATTTAGCTGAGTCTAACTCTCAAGAGTCTATCTAACTAAATCCGATCTTTCTTCCAAAAATCTGATTGATTATTAAATGCGTACTTTTAAACTAATATTATAGAGTTTATTCGAAACTACAAATAGCAACTAAATATTAGATCTTAGAATTGGAGGATATTCATAAATTCTCTCAGGTCCCGTTGCTCTCAACCGTAATCTATTTCGAGTCGTTTGGTAATCAGCACTAATTATTATAGGTGTAGATTTGGATGCTGTGAGTATTCTTAATTTACCACATACTCTATTTGAAGTTGACCTATTTATAGTTGTCAGTAATCAATGCCTAATTGAAATTCGAAACGAGATTTTAAAATTCTTCCTTCCACGTTGATAATTTTACTTCAAATTTTTCTTTTAATAAAAATTAAATTTAATTTTACGTTATTAAAACTTGGTGTCTATTATTAAAAATCGAATCTACTTTTAACTTACCAATAATTTATATCCATTAATAAAACCAAGTCTACTTTCACCTTAGTCATTGGTATCTATTAATAAATTAAATCTACTTTTATGTTAATAATAATTAGTAACTATTGATAAAATTAAATCTACTTTTAGGTTAATAACAATTGGTAATTCTTAATAAAATCAAACCTATTTTATGTTAATAATAATGAGTAAGTCTTAATAAAATAAAATCTACTTGTATGTGTTGGGCCAGCAAACAAATAGCCTTGAGAATTGTTTAAATGCATCAGTAATACAGCACAAAAACCCAGCACCAAGATAACTTAAAATACAATATACAACACCAATTAAACATTTTAAAATCTGAGAGAATATAAATAAATATAAAATCAAAAACATAAAAGTAAAATAAAATAAATACAAAATGCATCAGGAACCGCACGAAATTTACATAAAAAATAACATAATAACAAGAAAATTCGACCGTAAAATGACCATTTATATAAAAGTAAAAATTAATGAATTAAATGAATAAAAATAAAATATTTTTTGGTTGAATAAATTTATTTAAAAAATGTTAAAAATAAATTACTAATTTAAATTAAGAAATAAATAAAAAATTAATTTAAATAACACAAATAATTTCAAAGTCGAATTTTGTTTAATCGCAATAAAACTAACACGCAAGGTTAAGGCCAAATTATAGGTATATATACTGATATGATTTGACAAATATCTAATCGTAATTTTCAGTATTGATTTTAAATCGTATTTTGACACTGGTTGTCAGCAGTTTCACTTTGGATTATTTAATTCGATGTTTTTAATGAATTTTTATGGATGCATTTAATTTATTTAGGAAGGATATGGATTTATGGATAATTATGAATTTTATGGATATGGATTTTTATGGATGTATCCGATTTATTTAGGAAGGATATGGATTTATGGATTTTTATGGGAAATTTAATTCAATGTTTTTAATTTGGATGGTTGAATTTATGAATTTTAACGGAAGAAGCCGGTAATTTAGCTTTGGTTTTAATAAATTATTATGATGCTTAAATTATTTTCTAATTGTCGAAAATTTTCCGGCCCACAGCCAATACATTGCAAGATAGTAAAATCATACACAGTATTCAGATTTGTGTAAGTGCGTAGAATACCGCAGATGATCTGTGCCCGTGAAGACCCGGCGTGCGGAACGCAGGGATCGGAACGTCAATATTATTCCGTATAGAAGAAAAGAGGAGTAAGGAAGTGGTCTTTTGGGTTGCTTCCTTGTTTCTCGATTTTCTTTAAAATCGACACAAATGATTCTACAATCGGCTCAAAATCTCTAACACCGAGTAGTCCAGTGGGCACTCACTAACTATGAAATGAACATACATAGATCTTAAGGACAAAAAGAGGGAATGGGTAGCGGAGAAAATTGCGAAATCGTTGCAACACTTAAAATAAATAGCCATCGGAAAAAGATTGATCTGAACGACTCAAAATCACGAAAAATAATATTTAAATAAAAATTAAATAAATTATGTCAATTGAAACGGAAAATATGGGCAGAACGCTGTGCAAATTTTTGGAAATAGTTAAAACACTTATCATAAAAAACTGTAAAATAAGGGCGGAACGCTGCTCAAATTTTCCGAATTAACTCAAATACTTAACAAAAATAGTAAAGTAAAAATGAAACTGTAAAATAAGGGCGGATCGCTGCCCAAATTTTCCGAATTGATGAAAATACTTATTGAAAATAGTAAAGTAAAAAAGGAACGCGTAAAATAAGGGCGGAACGCTGCAAAAACTTTCGAATTAACATAAATACTTTATCGAAAACCGGAAAGATACAGATGGATTACAACTAAATTTTTATACAAGAAAAATATTTTATAAAGCTGAGGAATAATGAAGGATCCCTAGTAAAAACTTGATAATAATAATGATAATAGTAAGGATAATGGTAATAATAATAATAATAATAATAATAATAATAATAATAATGATCATAATCAGGATAATAATAATAGTAATAATAATGATAATAATAATAGTAATAATGATAATAGTAGTAATATAATAAATGTAATGATAATTATATAGTAATAAAAATAATAATAAAGGTAATAGTAGTAACAAATAATAAAGGTAATACATATATTAGTATCAATGATAAGGCAAGCAATAATACGTAATAGGGAACATTGTGGTTATAATAGGGATAAGAGTAAGAGAGATACTGTGTGAATATTTAACATAACAAAGGGTGTACAGGCCAAAGAATAATCATCAACACGGACAACGATAAGAAGGACTATGGGAATGGACATAACAATGAATGATATGAGAGTATAGGTTCGTTCGTAATTATCGTTCGGTCAATTATAGCATTAGCAATAGCGCTCACTTTTTGCGTACGACCTACCCACTCGAACACAGTTCCAACGTTGCTTAGCAACGGGTGCCGAGTGGTAAGCGAAAGAATATTTGTATGGGGTTGTCTGGGTAACAACCATATAGTTTCAAAATATCAACACCCAGAAACCCACCATATGTTAATAATCATTAGTAACTATTGATAAAATCAAATTTACTTTCATGTTAATAATAACTGATAACTATTAATAAAATCAAATTTACTTTTATGTTAATAATCGTTAGTAACTATTGATAAAATTAAATCTACTTTTATGTTAATAATAATTGATAACTATCAAATTTACTTTTATGTTAATAATCTTTAGTAACTATTGATAAAATTAAATCTACTTTCAGGTTAATAATAATTGGCGTTTTAGTTTGAGATAATTTTCTAAAATGTAGGCAATTTGACTCAAGATCTAAAGAAAATTAATGCGTCTATAGATTATCTGGTGTTCAATACATATCTATTAATCATGTGGAGAGATTAGTTACTTGTACTCGTTTCCATTGGGTTCATAAAATTGCAGATCTCGAGTTCAGATCCAAATATACTCAGTACCATTGATGACTCACGAGGAAGGACTCTGACCACTACCAACTAATCTTCATGGGTTCATCATCATTTACGTTGCGGTTGGTGGCTTAAATATGGATCAGCTGGTGAGTCTACCACTGGTTTTCCTTGTATGCTTATTACTTGCGTGGTGGAAAAAAAATGTGCATCAAAAACAAATCATCGGAGTGAGTAATTAATTTATTAATTTTTATCTAAGATTATCTTCGGGTCCTGGTTCGGTTAGGAGTTGTACTAGGATAGGTCCGTGAGTTGAATCATTTGTCTAAGGCTCAGAAGGTACATTTTTCGTTAGATGATAAAAATATTAATATTTACTTGTATGGGGACAGTCGTCAGTACTCGCGACGTTAAATTCCGAGCGTCCGTGGCGGTTCCTTGGAGGTCGATCAGCATTGCCAGACATGTTACTATTAAGTCGAAATGGATAATTTCTTACCAACGGCGAGTTTTATATTGTAGTTTGTGTCCGCTAGCGTAGAGATTTGTGACCCGTGCACACTCTCTCGATAGGCGTTGGTTCACTCCTCGCCCCGGCATTGACAATCAGGACACGCTACGTATCGATTTGGCGAATTAGTTCACCATGACATTTCACGAAATGTCATGCTTTCTCATTTTTCGGTGGTCGTATTTATAATTTCGGATTTTAATTTATTCATGACACTTCGCTGCCGACAAGACAATCGATCTCTTAGGAATTTACTGGATTTCATGATTCTAACCTTTTCATCTATCCGGTAGGTTATTTTTGTACCTTCTACCTATGAGTTTAATCATTCTTAGATGACAATATTGAAATCTGAAATTTTCAACGGGTTGTTTATATTCGGAAAGGAACGTCATCAAAATCATATGGTTGCGTCAAATAGATTCTATTATGGTTTACCATGGGACTTCTCGCCACTATTATTGCTAATTCCTCCTATAAACTCTATCAGAGTCAATCTATTGTGATCAGGAACATCTCTCCTCACTTTAATAAGTAAATTTATGTGTGGTATTTTATTGTATTAGTGTTTTTCCTTTTTTATTTTTAAAAATTTGCTTTATTTTACTGTGAAAGTTTTCTTTTAATTATTTTTTTAACCAAATTATTATGGATTAGTTTGTGCGATTGGTGAAATTTATATGACTTTGCATTCTATTTTTGTAGTGTCGTTGATTTAAAAATCGATTGGTTTTATTGTGGGGTTCTTTTGGCTATTTAATTGTTTAATTATATAATCAATTAATTCATCTGACTTTGCGTTTTCCTTTTGATAGTCTCTGTATTTTATAGAATTGGTTTCGCCTAAGGGACGGTAAATTTTTTGGGATTCGTTACATTTTTTGGGAAATTATTTTGTCAATCTGATTGACTCGATTATTATTCTTATATAGGCTATTGTATTTTATCCTACGAATCATATTGCTTTTTGGTATTAGTTAGCGAAAATCTTTCTATTTTGATATTTTGGTTCAACAAATTCATTTGTTGACTATAGTAGTTTTAAAACCTATTTCCTTTTGATCGAGGTTTAATTTATTTAGCTACAAATTTGCAAAACTCCATATTTTGGTCATTATATTTTTGGGATTTTAATATTAC
Source organism: Schmidtea mediterranea (assembly GCA_022537955.1). Classification (NCBI taxonomy): domain Eukaryota; kingdom Metazoa; phylum Platyhelminthes; order Tricladida; family Dugesiidae; genus Schmidtea; species Schmidtea mediterranea. The sequence goes on from CM039680.1 coordinate 180,056,339, forward strand.
TAGTCACCTATATATTCCGATGGTATTTACGGATTTAGTAAAACTTCCTATGTTTTGAGCGTAGCACTTTGGTTCATTGATAATTTTATCGATATTTTTAAATAGCATTAACGGGTTCCTCAGTACTTTTAACACCTCTCTTTACATTTTTGCACGTCATTTTTAATTAACAATTTTCCTTTTACTAAAGTTTTCTATGTTTCTAGTATCACGTTTAATTAACAATGTTTTAATATTTTTATTAAACTTCGTTATATTTTGAGCATAACAACGATTTTATTGTCGAAAAACCACGTTACCTTCCCTTAATTGATCCTAGGCACATTTGTGTTTACATTATATTTAATGAGTGCCCACTGGACTACTCGATGTTTGAATTTTAGCCGTATGTGAGAAATAATTTAGGTCGAATTTATGGGAAATGAGTGACGACGAAACAGCCAAAAGACTATTTCCCCTCCACCCTTTTCCCCTACATGGAATGACATTGACGTTTCAGCTCCTGCGTTCTCACGCTGGAGCCTTCACGGGCACGAATCGTTGGCGATAATACACGCACTTACACGATTACGATCGTATATTTGATTTTACTGACTTGTAGTATGTTTTCGGCTGTGGGCCGGAAAAATTAAAGCATCGACGGAAAAATTTCAGTTTATGAATATATATATTTTGCCATATAATACATTAGATTCAATAAATTTTCTGAGCATAACACATTGAATTTCATAAAGTCTCGAACATAATACAGTAATACCCTCTCCCCACGCCGACCTCCAAGCAGAGCTCAATTGAGGTTGTGAGGATGCGACGTGGAGAGAGTTTCCAACAATTCTCTCACTCACATCGTAGTTTTGATTCCACTGGTTAGACGAAAATTGATTCAGATTAACACTGATTTTAGATTTGAAAAACTGCTTAAAATTATGTGAAAATGAATCGGTATATATACCTATTGTACGACCCTAACCTTGCGTGTTATTTTTGATTTAGTAAAACAAAATTTGACCTTGTGATTTTCTAGTATATTCTATTCTTAATTTTTACTATTTTGAAATTTTATTTGGCAATTTTTCTTTTGAATTTTTAATTGAATTATTTCTAATTCAAATTATTTGATTTTTATTTCATTTTCATGAAATTTCGCATTTTTTTGTTAAATTGTCAAATTTGGGTCAAATTGCTAGGTTTTCATGTTATGTTTATGTTTATTTCGTGCGGATCTTGTTGCACTTTGTTATTATTTTAATTTATTTTTGTGTTTTATAATTTTATATTTCATTGTTCTCTTTCTCGCATTTTGGTAAGGTTAATTGGTGTTTTAATAGGTTTGAGTTTAAATCTGCATGTTATGTTTGCATGTGTGTTACCGATTCATTTAAACATTTACAATGCGTCTGTGTTCTGGCCCAACAATTATCAATCTTGCCCAAAAGCAAATAAAAAGTGTAACTGAATAAACCAATCGATATAGTCATTTAATAATATATACAGAGTGTTTCAAATGGTGATAGACGATAAAGAATTTAAATGTTTTGCAAATCATTTAAAATAATATAAATACATTTATACATTTCACTATAAACGTTTATCAGTCTTCTTCAAGCTAGAAATTACATTAACAAAATCTAAATGAAAATAGGAAAATCTAAACAAATTAATCAGAAATAATAATCGTATTCAACTCGTATTACTAAATTTATAATTTTTTAAAAAAATAATATAAAATCAAACATTTATTAAATTTAAATGTTTAATAAAATTAAAATAATAAATTGATTACATTTAAAATTGTAAAATTAAATTTAAATTTAAAAATTATTTTTACAAAACATCAAATAACATTATATACACAATTTACATTCAAATAAATTAAAAATACATGTAGACTGAACATTTTGAACCTTAATTATAGGATTTAATGATTTTATCAACAACGCCTCGCAAGTTATTCTTTCCCAATATTTACTCAGATTTTTTGAAATTATTTTGAAGTCAGGCATACCTATTTTTTTACTAGTACATTTCTTAAGATGATTACTAATGTGAGTAAATCAATTCGGTCGTCAATGCTTAAGACCTCGAGTACAGAGATGACGGGCAGTCTCTCCAATGTATGTGGCATTAAACCCATTAAATGAAACTTGATAAACGAGTTCAGAACAAAGACAATCTGGAGTTAAAGACTTATTAGTGAACATACTACTTGATTTGCAAGACGATGAAACAATCCTAAACTGAGTTTTATCTACATGTTTGAGGATTTTATTCTTAAATTCTCTGAAACACTCGGAATAAGGCGATACCAGAATACATTTTGGTTCAATGTGTTTTGAATAATTTTTTGGTCACCTTTCAAACTTGACAACTTACCAATTTTAGAGTTAATAAGAATATTAACTCCAGACAAATCAGTACCACAATCATGAAAATTCAACATGCACTTATCTATAGTCTCTTTTGTCATACGCTCAAGAAAAGGTTTAGAATATCCATTTTTAAGTAGCAATGCAACTAACGAGTCCATCCTTTTTACTGAGTTAACAAACGTGAAAGATCGAGACCATGCGCGAAATACTAATCCTCTAACAATATTCCGCCTTTACTTAAATTCACAAAAGCTCTCAGTCGTAGTATACAGACCAGTATCAGTCGCTTTTCTGTATATTTCCGTTTGATAGGCTTTTTCTTTCCGTTGAATAAGCAAATTCAAAAAAGCAATCGACGACATCTTTTCTTCTTCACACGCAAGCTTAATATTCGAATGTAGACTATTCATAAAATCCAACGATTTTCAAAAACCAAAAATATATCATCAACATACCTTTTGTACACAGTTGGTTTAGTTAAATTGTAAGATGAAATTCTCTTTTCAAACTAGACATGAAAATAGAATCCATTGTGTGAGCCAATGGAGAGCCCTGTAGAAACCCCATCCACCTGTGTATATCACCCGTTATTAAAAAGAAAATTCACATTCGACGTTGCAAATTTGAGTAATTTATGAAATGCAATTTCACCAACTCTGTCATGTTTATTCACATTTTCTTTCCACATCTTACAACATAACTCAATGGTTTCTACTAATGGAAGGTTCGTAAAGACTGCAAACATCAAATGACGCTACAGGAGTAATTGGTCCTTTCTTATTTGATGGAAATGTTTGCGAAGAAAATTATTTGAATATGAAACAGAATTTTTTTACTCACGACTTAAGCAATAAAGAGAAACTAATGTGGTATATTTCATGCAAGATGGTGCACCTCATCATTATGCGGGAAGTGAGAAAATGATTAAACAAATTTTCAGGAAAAAGGATTGCCCGTCAATGACCTATAGAATGGCCTGCTCGATAACTTGATCTAACACCACCAGATTTTTTCTTTTGGGTAAGCATCATGACAATTTAGAAGATCCAAAGAAAATAATAATTCATTCATTTGCTCAAATTCTATTACAAGAATGCATGTAACGCTGTATAAAACAGGAGTAAACTTTCAAAGATGTAGATGAACACTTTGATCATTCATTGAAATTTGTTTTAAATACAATTTAAATGTGTAAAATTTAAATAATAATAAAAATTTATATTTTTAAAAAAATATTTATAAATAAATAGAATCGTCTATTACCTTTTGACACACTAAGTTTATATAAAAAACAAAAAGAAATGAAAAAGATAGAATATATTTATTATTGGAAACAATTAACACATCGACACCGATAAAACACATCTGAGAATCATAGCAACCGTCCCCGGCAATCGGGAGACCCACAATAACAATACAGGACTTTATCCGGAACTGATCCTACTCTGTACATGTAATCCCACGTGATTTCCTCTCCGGCTTCAATGTTCCTGAATAATCAATAATTCCGTTACTCTATGAAATAATCAATAAAATAATCAAACAGACCTTTTGGCGAAAAAAGCGACTTCTGGATATCTGAGATCGTGACTTTTAATGAAAACATTCTGTACGAAAAGATTCGGTGAGCACGAGTGATTGAAATACCTGCCGAGATTCCCAGCACGCTTGGCATCCATAATAAATGGATTGGGATCCCCCAGATATTCCCGGACATCGAATTTCTTGACGGTATCGTTATCGTTATTGACTTTCGGAACGTGCATGCTTGTGTGTCTCCTGCCGCCCGCTGGAAAAACACGTTATGATTAACCGCCCAATGTCAATAATTACTTTTCGATGATTTCGCCGCGACGTTTCCCACATTTCCTTCGACACTGGCAACCAATGGATTTTTCCTGCAACATCGATATATTCAATTGAAACACACAAACACAATTTACATTGCCGGTTCTTGTTCCTGGGGTTTTGTGATGACTGTAGATGATCTATTGGTTTGATTTCCCGTTGCTTTAGGAGCACAGATCTCAGTGCACGAGCTTTCGGAATCATCGGAATCCGCTGAAACAGTGAGATGAGATTTAATTGGCTGTTGGAATTTGTTATTGACTTTTACCCAAAAGTTCGGCTTTTGCTTGATCATTGCTATCATCGTCACTGTTTTCTTTTGAATCACTTTCTTCGGGTTCCTCCACACCAGATTCATAGCCATCCTTGCTCTCTTGGATTGTTTCGATATAATCCAATTCCGCTTGATATTCATCACCGAATTTCTTTCCTTCGTCGACAGCAGTTTCTTCATTGAATATCGTGCCAGCATATATACATATAAATGCTCCTCTGGGAATATCGTGTAAAGTTCGAATACCCCAACCTCTGGAACAATTGGATATCAAATCACCTTATCAACTTTATTATTTTTCACTTTTTTTCTGTCTTGAATATTTGTAATTTGTTCCAAAGGCCGTTTTGAACAACTCTATTTCTGCACTGAGAATTGCAAGAACAACGAGAATTGCATTCGAAAATTCCTCCTGGGTGAAACTGATATAATCTTTTATTTATGTATCCAATTCCATTTCTATGATTTCTGGCATATTCGTTTGTCAATTGATGACATGAGCATTTGGACTTATTTTTGCAACCATCAGTACAATCACAACCCATAAGAAATTCGGGATCTTCATCGAGATGTTGCATATTTAGGTCTTCGTCAAAATGGTGACGATATGGGATATAATCGATATAAGGAGGCACGTCATTATCAACACTGTTGACGCAAGGTATTTTCACATTTTCTTTCCCATATGAAATATCAGGAATGTTGGTTATAACCTAACAAATGTCGATTCAAAGGGATTTGTCATTTTTAATATTATTAATAATAATATGAAAATTATTTAAAAAATTAATAACAATAAATAATAAAACAATAAAATTAAAATTGTTAAAATTATTACAATAATAAAATAAAAAATGAATTAATGAAAATAATATAAAATTAATGATAATATTATGAGATGAATATTATTACTTATCATCATTAATGTAAATACGTATAAAAAATGTATAATATAATATACGATATATAAACATAAATTTAATAAATAACTGTTTAATCAATTTCAGCAAATTTATTCATAAAATTTGAAATATTTCGATCTTAACAAAATCCTGAATATTCATAATACAAAATTCACAAAGTCTTTCTCTTTCTGCTCTTTTCTATGAGAGAAAATTTTATGAATAAATTTGTGGAAATTGATTACAGTTATTTATTAAATTTATGTTAATATAAATGATTCCGCCATCGATAAAAATGTATTTTTAAGTTAATATACGATATTATATTTATATTATATATAGAGAAAAACACATTAACTAACATTTTCATGTAAGCGTTAGTTTTAGCAATTTTTGAAAATATATTCTCCTATATTTAGTTTTCTATAATAATAAATCGAAAATAATAATTTTTGTAAAATTTCGGCTTGAAAGTACATAAGTGGTTAAGATACAAATGTAGTTTGAGTTTTTCTTCTACAAAGATTTCCCAATAGTATACTAGTTTCGAGTTAATGGCTCTCATCAGCACTATGTGGAAGGCGCTCAGATTTCTCTTCGCGCCAGGTAAATGTTAAAGCAGTGTCAAGTTAACAATGTTATACACTTATCCTGATGCACTGGACATCAAATAAGTTCGCAAAGTTTGGCTTTAAGGCAAGAAAAAAGACGAATGTTTATCTTGAAACCATGGTAGATACGATCTTACCTCTGTGAAATAAAAGTTCAACACATAAATCTATCAGACTACCAAACCACTTGAAAAACTTAATTTTATATATATATAATAAATCATATTGTTTGTCATTTGGAGCTTCAATAAATCCATATAAGATATAATCCATATAATGGAGCGTGCTATTGATACTTTGTAAATTTTATTATTAGCAGTTGCTTTCTGTACTCTAAAAGATGGGCATAACAAATGACTAAGACATTTCAAATTGAATCAAATATTTAGGTATTTGTGTGTGTATTATTGCTTGCCTTATTAGTAGCAAAACACTTAGGAGTGTATGTGAAGACGTTTGACATAAAATTCTTTTTACATAACAAATTTTTTAACATCCCACTAAATTACTTCAACGTCTTGTTCTGAATTCGTTTATCAATTTTCATGTAATGGGTGTAATGCCACATACATTTGGAAGACTTACCGTTATTTCTGCATTGTCGACTGATCATTTTAGATAAGTAAGATGATTGCTAAAATTTTGAGTAATATTGAGAACTAATAACTTGTGAGGCGTTGTTGACAAGATTTTTAAATCCGATAATAAAAGTCAAAGTCTACAGGCTGTATTTAAATAATTGAATGTGAATTGTGTATATAAAAATAGACTAAAGAATAATGATAAACGATCGAAATATATAGCAATATGTTATACAAAATATATAGTTGGCACTTTTCATCAATTAAAACTTTGCTTTTTTTCTTCGTTTACTATAAATCTTAAGTACAGACATCGATTACTACTTTTAGTATCCTCGCAATGTATTTATTAATTAATTTTTTATTTAAATGTGCTTATTTTGATTCATAATTGAATTATTATATCTATAAATTGTTTATTATATCTATAATCGTAAAATTTTATATTTAGAAAATTATTATGTATTGATTATTAATATTAATATGTTAATAATATTAATATTAATATTTATTGATATTAATATGTATTGATTATTATATATTGATTATTAATATAATTATCATTAATATTATATTGATGATTATTGATAATTGATTATTATTATCAAATTCCATTTTCGTAAATTTCAATTGTACAAATGTGATAAATAAAATTTGATTTTATATCTCAATTAAAATTTTTACATTGGGTGAATAAAAACTAATTATTTTTTTAACTATAATTGCTAACTAAAAATAGATATTCATGGCGATACATTGTTCGGCATTTTGATTTAGTATATTCATTATAATTCATTATTACTATTATTATTATTGATATTATTGATATTATTATTTTTATTGTTGACATAATATTTTCTACAAAATCTGATTCATGGTCAAATTTTGTATAAAAAATTGTCACTTATAAATAAATCAGAGGTGAAAAACAAAAAGTGTCCTAATAATTTTATTTTTTATAAATATTATCATTATTATTATTATTTTTATTAATTATTATTATAAATATTATTATTATTATTATTATTATTATTAATAATTATTATTAATATTTTTATTATCATTATTATTATCAATATTATTATTATTATAAACATTATTTTTCATCATCGATATTATTATTATAATCAATATTATTATCATTATTATTATTAATTATTATTATTGTTATTATTAATATTATTATTTTTATTTTGTGATTTTTTTATAAGTGACATAATATTTTCTACAAAATTTGACTATTAATTAGATTTATTTAAAGTATTCACGAATTTTCGGCACGCCTTTTTATTATTATTAATCTAAATGCTGAGGTACAATAATGATAATAATAATAAAAAAATAATAATATTATTTAATTTTTAAGTTAAAATTTTATATTTTATTATTTGAAAAAGATAACAATGTTAAATATTTATTTTCAAAAAATTAAAATGTCTAATTTTTTATAATTATTAGTTATAGATATTCCTTATACACCTAATTCTGTTTTTACGTTACTAAAAAATTCGTGTAAAAAGATATTGGCTGAATGGAAAAATAGTAGATTGGTAACAAAAGTACAATAAACAAACAAAAGTATAATAATAAATATAAAAAAATCCTTGTTATATAAAAAATAAATTATTATTTGGAAAAATAATATCAGAAAATCATTAATATAAAAAAAGTAAAAATAATATAAACATAACAAATTTTGGCGACGGTTTACTATACGCATCCCAAACAAAAGTAATTAAATAATAATATATTCGATAGTAATATAGCATTTTTAAGGTTTAAAATAAAATTATTATTTAATTGATTTATTTATTATTTAATTATTGTTTTTGGGATGCGTATAGTAAACCGTCGCCCAAATTTTTATTCATTGGCATGTTAATATAAAATGATTAATAAAAATAAATGGAAAAAATATTAATAAATAATAAAAATTATAAATGATAAAATAGGTATTTGCTATTTCCAAGTAAAATTAAAAAATAAATTGGTTTATTATTTATAATAGATGTAATATTTTTGTTTGAAGGATTCATTTTTGTTATTAATAATAACCATAATTTTAAATTAAAAAAATACCTTTAGAACTTGGAATTCCCGATTAATACGAATATCTACCTCGAACGAGAACATATCGAGATTCAACTTACATTTCGTTTGGACAAGATATTGATCTAGCTCTATAATATTTCTAGTTCTATGGCCGCATGGACTGACGTAATATATTGATGATTTAGGAGCTAGTGCTTTGCTCCCACCGGCAACACTTTTAATACGGAACCATCCCGCGTGAATGGGAATCTCTAATGGATTGCAACATTTATATCGATTTGTATCGTCTGCATCCGGATCATTATTAAACATAACACAAACTCTGCTACACTTGTGAGTAGCTGTTTAAGTGATTTAATGCCATTTGAATTGAAATTATTATATTACTGTAAGCAGGCAACGATCGAGTTTTGAGAATGTTATCAAGCGTTGATATAAATGTTCCAGCTAGATCTATATCACCCATATTAAAATTAACATATGGGTTTGTGTCTGGTTCCTGTTTCTGTTTGGATGTCGATTTTCTGGCACTTGTTTTTGTGTTGTTTGAGGGAACTAATAACAATAATAAAATAATAATAAATAATAATAAATAATAATAATAAATAATAATAATATTAATAATAATAATATTAATAATAATAATAATAATAATAATAATAATAATAATAGATTGATAATGATTAATTTATAATCGAAAATGTATTCAATTATTTCATTAAAGTATAAAACTGTGATTTCTTGGTAGCAGCTTAAGTTAAAATATCAGTTGATGCAAAGAATTTTTTTCATCAATATAAATACTTTCAACTTAATTTACTTATCTAACATTTAATATATACTTATTGTATCATTTACTTGTTTAAGTTTTAATTCGAGCTGCTATCAAAAAATTACCATTTTAAATAATAAAAATATTAATAAGAATACTAATAATAACCAATAATAAAAAATAATAACATTAAGATAATTAAATATAAGATAATTAATAAATTATATAATAAGCTCTAATAATTTATTTTTATTTGTGAAGCAAACTAAAAATAGCATATTTACTGTTTTCGAAAATAATCTTTTTATTTAATTTTTTTAATAAATCTAAACTTTCAATGGATGAATTGATAAAATAAAAATAATGATTAACAATATTTTGTTATTTGGAATAACTATTATGAGGTTTGTTATAATCTTTATTTCTTGTGAAAGTGGAAATGATGTAAAAATGGTTGGGAACCTGTGGTCTAGATCAGTGTTTCTCAATGTCGTAGGTATATGAAAAGTGTGTCTAGAGCTCGAAACTTTATTAATTTCATATTAATGTTGATTTTAAAAAAGAAATATTAAGAAGGGCAAAAACTGAACTCAATTGAGAATGAATAAAGAGTATTTTTGTCAAAAACGCGACATAATATTAAGAAGATATGCAAAAAGCATCAACCTTAAATTTCTCATTAATATGTTATAAAAACCTTTTGTTTACTAATTACTTTCCAATCTCGACCTCATCAAAAAATGAACAATTTCCATTTATAAAATCTTTAAATTGGAAGCAATATTGTCTAAAATTATTAATATTAATAATAATAGGTACTTTTAGGTCATCTCGATTATTATTATTATTATTAATTTTAATATTATAATTTATTATTATTAATATTAATAATTATTATTAATATTATTAATTTTAAACAATGCCGTTTCCAATTTAAAGATTTTTAAAATTGAAATTGTTCATTTTTTGATGAGGTCGAGATAACCGGAAAGTAAAGTTTATTTTTGATCTTACAAAAATTGTTATTTTTATAGCTGAAATCTTAAAATAATAAGGGTAGGATGTCGCAAATTTTTCGTTAGGGTGGCATTATCTAAAAAAAGGTTAAGAACCACTGTTCTAGATAAAAGATTCTTAAAGTGTGTCCCAGGCAGAGTTTATGTGGGTCACTAAATTTTAAAATATTTAAACTACTAATTTTATTCGGTTGCTTTAAGTTTTTCCTGATAGTTCTGTAATTCTAATTTAAAGATATTGAAACAGAAAAAGATAAGTAACCAAAAGTTTGAGAATCCTTCGTCTAGTGAAAGTGTAATATTTTTCTCTCACATGCAATATTAACATAGTATATAATCTGAGGAAGGACACGAATTTCGAAAGTTTTAGTTAATTTTTTAAACCAATTTTATATACAATCAATATTTGTGGCGCTAAAGAGGACAGTTTTTCGTAATAACAATATAGTAATAATAATAATCAACATTGAACTGTAGTATATCAATCATGTCTTTTAATCGCAATAAGAAAAATCCAATGACGCTTGGTCGGAGAGATATTTAATGCTATATATTTTCGTTCAAAATAAATGATTATCGTACTTTCATCAAAAGGCCAATTCTAGTAGTGAGGGCCATGTAAATTTACGAAATATTTCATCCCAAAGAAATTCCCGTAAACCGAAAAGTATTAAATATCAAAAACAAAATAGCTAAGCATGATAAAGGTCTGATCAGATTTTAATTGAAAATCTACTAACTAATCAACTAACAACTTTTGATAGCTTTAGATCAATGTTCCTTATTTTCTAGATTTTAAGTGGTAATATCAAAATAATTAGTAGATATCATTATTTATTCTCACTAATCAAACTTTTGTTATATCGTTGCTATTAAATGGATATATAAATTTTCTAAATTTACAAACGGTATGCATATTAACTGTCCACATCGACCTCATCCAGTCCAAATGCTCACTGTTGTTCCGCAATTGATTTTTTTAAATTTCCTTTCAAATAATATTTTGAAATTTTCACATATTTTATTCTTATTATTTGGTAACGATACATGAATATAGAAAAAAAAATATTCAAATCAATAAAAATATGCATATCAATAATAACATTCATATAAATAATAATATGCATATCAATAATAATATTCATATCAATAATAATATGCATATCAATAATAATATGCATATCAATAATAATAATATACATCAATAACAATATGCATATCAATAATAACATTCATATAAATAATAATATGCATATCAATAATAATATTCATATCAATAATAATATGCATATCAATAATAATATGCATATCAATAATAATAATATACATCAATAACAATATGCATATCAATAATAATATTCATATCAATAATATTATGTATATTATCAATAATAATATACATATCAATAATAATATGCATATCAATAATGATATTCATATCAATAATAATATTCGTACCAATAATTATATTCCTATTTGTAATAATGATGACAGCCATATTACATTATTAAATTCTTTACTTCCATTAGGCATCATGAATCAAAAGTTTTTTTATTTGTAAATGCAATTTAAATTTTGTAATAATTATGTAAGAAAATATTACTTAATTGATTCTTACTATCGGTGCGAGTATATTCCACCACCGTTTTGTTAGACTTATTCATAGTGCTCCTTTTCCCTTTACTTTTAGGCCTCAAAACAACTTCTTTGAACAATGCTTCGATTCTTGTTGATCCACGATAAATCCATTCTCGGTGAGTATTTTTGAAATTAACATAAGCCAAACTAGCGTCGACCTTTTCAACTTTAGTCGGACACCATTCACTGTTATATTCAATCCTGATCAATTGTCCGATTTTCATTCGAACCATTGGACGCTATAAATTATATTACACATTTGGCACGTTTCCAAATAAATATACTTCTGGATATTTGTCTAGATATGTTTTCACAAATTCTTGTGAGTCTTCATTCATTTGCTTCCAATTTTCAAGATCTACAATCAGTTAGAAGTAAGTTTTAGCATGATTACTCTGTGCTTATTTTAATGTTATTGAATATATTTAATAACACATTTTTTATTTGGTCCTCTAAACATAGGCAGATTGAATCATTTGCGTTAAATTAATTAATTTTATTTATGAAGTTGTGATGAACTTGGATGTTTATCGAAGTCAAAGTGAGTTGAAAACCTCATAACATGGTACGCACTAATTCAAGTGCATTCTCATTACTTTATCAAAATCATTAAAGTTGTTGGATCAATTTTAATTTATACCAACTGAAACAAAACAAAAGCGACAAGTCTAAATTATCTATGAATAGTTTCGAGAGCAGTACGTAAATAACGCGATGAGAAAAAGCTTTATAATTTATAGAATTGTGTAAATTTCAAAAAAGCGAAACGTTATCGGAGGATATTTGTGATCATATGAAGCAAGAGAAAGTCACTCTGGATAAAGGAACGGGTGAAATAAGTGAAAACCCTTTGCAATAAACTGAACTTAACTGAGGTTTCAAAACACATGCTTATGAGATATATTGCAGGTTACATAAAAGTAATATGAACGACCTAAGAAGAACTTTCGATGTTAAAATAGAGGATGGAATTTTGCTCTGTTCGAAAGACGAAGAGCTTCATAGAATGCAAATTAGATAGCAGGGAACATCGGATATATAATTAGTCCATGTAAAAGTAGACTGAGTGATACCCTAAGTAAAGATAATTATCAAACGCAATATTTCTTATAATCTATTTCCTTCATATTTCATATCTGGTTTGAAAATCAACATTTTGTGCTGCAATGTTATTTAAACATGTCATAATGTGCTTCTAAACCAATGGGATAAAGAAGTTCTCAGTACTGGATGTTTACTGTAACTCATTTTGTCTCAGGTATAGTTTTTATTTAAATGCAAAGTTTTATTAATTTTATTGACCTAAAGAGAATTTTACTATTTTTGAGTGACATTAGTCAAATTGGAATAAATCGAGTTTAAATGGTTTAATTTTGAAATCGATTAATATATATATATATAATATCAATTACATAAAAAAATTACATATCAATGAACCTGGTATAAAAATACAGAGTGTGAAACAGGCAGTTTTTTTATTTAAAATAATCATGATTTGCTAAATATTTTGTGCTTTAAACATTATTAAAATTCATTTTAAATGTTAAAATGAGTTAAAAGTAAATATAATAACAAAAATGATGATAATATAGTAATCATGGTAAATTTACTTTGCTGAAACACACAATAAACCTCATTTTGGCATGAGTATTGAGTGTAGCCATCATCAAAGAATATGAGATATCTAAAACTCAAGCCCTCAATTTACAAATACAACTCAGAAAATTTAACAGTACCGATAATTATTCCTATTTCCTGGAGGCTCTGCGATGATTCCTGAATAATGAGCAACACATCCGTTTTCATCAGAATAAATGGCTGAATAGATAACGACTAATGAAAAAAAAATCAGCGGGGAAAATGTCACTCACAAACAACTCGAGTACCAACTGGATAAATTTTACAATAATCCAGTGAGGACTTTATGCTAGCTAAACTGAACCCAGTAAGATTTATCAATAAATCTTCATTTTCTAATCTCACATCGAATTTCTGTTCAGCAATATTAGAGTCTTTATTCGTAATTCCCTCAATGACACCTTTCAACCACACATCACCATTAGCCTTGACAAATACCGGCATTAATATCGATGCTTGACTGGAAATAATATCTGTTATTAATTTGGCAGTTTATATGGATAGACGTTTTGAACAGCCATTACAATAGAGCATACAAATCAATTATTCGTGTTTTTCGACTGATAATCGAACATACATTAATAGTGTTACATAATTTACATGGCTTTGGGTTGGAAATGTTTTACAGAGTTTTCCAAATAAAAATCTAAATGTTTAGCTGAGAATCGCGCGGAAATAATATAATGCAGTGTTAGTAAAAACAAATCCAATGAGGAATCATTTAAAAACTCCCGACGTTAATTTTTACAGGTGAAGCACTTTAAGAAATCAAAGAAATACGGTAATTACATTTTGAATGCTCTGTAAAAATGATTTTTCTTTGCAGGTTATTTCAAACTGCGAAGCAGTTAAAGGTTTTTTATAAGAAGCGCAACAAATTGTAATAAAATGTTTTATCGAATTTTATGTGGAAAATGATTGAAGTTCATAAGGAATTGCAAACGTTGAAGAACGAATTGAAATTTAGCTTTACAGTTGATGAATGTAAAGCTTTATGAACAATTCAACCCTCTTAAACAGCTAGTGATAACTTTAGGAGTCTTTCTCAAAGTGAGCGATAACGCCCCCATGTGGGCGTTTGAGACCGAGAGGTGGCGTTAAATGGCCCAGAAAAATGGGGGACGTTGACGTGGGTTAAGAGGTCGATGGTAGATTTGTAATTTCATTTACTTTATATTTTAAATTTCACTAAAATTAAAACCTACCTACTACACAATAATGATTAATTAGTTAATATTTCTACCCTGTATGATTGTATGAAAACTTGAAATACTTAACATAGATTTCGTAGGATAGCCCACACGCCGTACTCAATTTGTAACAAGTTTATGTTAAATAACGCTAATGAGGCAATACAATAGCATTTGTTCTGTAACATTAAAATCTATTTACATGTGATACATTTTGTATATTATACGATTAAATAATCTTTAATGGGTGGTGGCAAATCAAATTGTGTCTTAAAGGGGTGATGGTTAAAAAAAGCTTGAGAAACACTGATTTAGTGGTTTGAGCTCTAGAAGATGTTACGATTTAGTTACGTACTTATGGTTATTTGATCGAGCAATTAGACGCTTCGATGAATCGCGTTACAAAATGGTTTGAACGATACTAGATCATTTTTGTCGAAAATTTATTTGCTAATTATTAATTTTGAAATCGATTAATATATAGATTACATAAAATTAATTTAACTATCATTTTTCTTTAAAATAATAATAGCGTGGCGAATTTTTCTGGTAGATTACTTTAATGAAGATTAAATACGAATTAATATCAAATATTTTCTGAGCGAGTACTTTTTCATTCTACTGAAATTGCATGATCAAAATTAGAAGCGAATTAAGCACTTTCAATGGCCTGGTATTTTAAATAAAGTTTTTATAAAATGTTTTCTTATATTATAATATTTTGTTAGTATTTTTATTTGTAAAATTGTTTGAGTGGATCAATAAATATCATTAGTAAAATCATTTTTTTGGATGTGATTTTTTATTTTTGATTATAATTCTGACAAAAATTTATTGACAAATTTTCAATTTTCCGTTTATCAAGTGATATTTTGTTAGAACGAATATTACTTTTATGAGTTCTTAGATGATAATAAATAAGAAAATTATCTAGGTTTAGCATTGAAACGCTTGGGAAATAAATAATAATTTAGTTTGATAGGTGTATTTTGATTGGAAAAAGTAATGCATACTTAGGAAAATCTTTATAACTTATAGTAAATTATTTCTAATTACTGTTTTAAAATAAGAAAACTTACAATCCATTCAGTAATTCTTTAGATGAAATATATTGTAAACAATTTGACAAATTCAATGAACTTTTTTCTGTATTTCTTGATTTACGTTTAGAAGTAAGAGAAACAATTTGGACATCATCATCATTGTTGATTGTTATTTCATCATCATCGTCATCATCAATTACTATTGCTTCTTCAGATGAATTTGGAACACCAAGGTTTGACGCTAAGGAATTTGTGCGAGCAAATAAATCTTCTAGTACATCTAATTTCTTATTACACATCTCAAGGTTGTTTAATGATAAATGAAGTTGACTAAATCCAGCTTTGTTAAATTCTCTTAATAGCATCTCATCTATCTCATATTTACGTATAATCTCGTCACAAATTTCATCAATTTTAATAAGTGTTTGATTTTCTTGTAATTCTATCAAACTATTAAGTTAAGAAAGCTAAATAACCAACTACAAACCATTTAATACATCACCATAATTACCAAAAATATAGTTTAATAAATTTTTATGAAAATCATCATCAGCAAATGATTGACGAGCCCAATTTTCAAAGTTATCATTGTCAAATAAGGATTTAAAATCAATTTTTTCTGGATCAGAAGACATTGTCAAAGTTTAGAATTTTTAAATAAGTAATAAATTATGTTATATATTTAAACACATTAATTAAAAAAATTTAGAAAAATTCATTTTAAATTAAACATTTAAATTTAAGTTAAATAGTTTTGTAAAAAATTAATTTCTATTATTTAAAAACTTGAAATGTGTTTAATAATTATAACGAAACCATGAATATTTCAAGTAATTTAAATTTTTTATGTTATTGTTTAAACATGTTGGGCCAGTACAAGCTTTTGTTTAAATGGATTGGAAACAGCACGCAAACATAACACGCACATTTCAAAATAGGACCCTTAAACATCTAATAAACACCTAAAATGCGAGAAAAACACATAATTTAACATATAAAATAGAAAACATAAAATTAAATTAAAATATTAACAAACGCACCAAGATACGCACGAATTGACATAGAAATAACACGATAACAAAAGATTTGACCGAAAAAGTGACAATTTACGAAAAATTAAAAGAGTTCATGAATAAAGCGAACAAAAATAAAATGATTGAAATTAAAAATAAATGAGTAAATTGTAAAAGAAATCGAAAAATAATAATAAATTAGAAATAAATTAGACACATAATTGCAAGGTCAAATTTTGTTTTAACGCATAAAAAATAACACGCAAGGTTAGGGTCACAGAACAGGTATAAATACCAATCCATTTTCACAAAGTTTTAATGCTAATCACTTTTCACTCAGTGAATAAATTACTTTTTGTCAGAGCAATTCAAAGGAGCAACTCTCGATAACTGTTTTCATTCTGCGAATCAAGTAACTTAATGTAAGCTCTACTTGATCGTATGTGTGGGAACCTCTTGTCGTATGTTGATATGTATGAACTATGAACGAACTATGATGAAATTGTTCAAACAAATATATGTATTATGAAAACGAATCTTCAACTTTATGAGTCGAAATTTTTTTGGCCCACACCCACACATCACACAAGAAAGTAAAATCATAACATAACTAGTCACACTGAGTAAGTGCGGTTTCTCCGCCTATAGTGTGTGCCCGTGAGAGCTCTGTCGTGCGTAACGACGGATCTCGAACGTAAATATTCTACCCATTATAGGGCGGTGGGAAGATTGAGAACTAGTCTTTTGGCTGGCTCTCTTTCACCCATCTCCCGTAAAATCGACCTAAATATTTAATTACAAATCGGCTAAAATGATAACACCGAGTAGTCCAGTGGGCACTCGTAAAATCTAATATGAACACAAGAACCTTAGGACTAAAATTAAGGCTCGGGTAGTGGGGACTTGAAACCGATGTGATGCAGATAAATTTAATAACTAAAAGGAAATTAAATTAATTTAAAGTAATTGAATCCATAACATTAAACTAGACGTGACGTAAATGAATTATTAAAATGATGAAATTATAACTAAATTTATGACCAGAACATACTACAACGAGAATACTTTTGTAACGTAATTGATGGATAATAATTTAATTAAATAAAATGATCCAAAATTAAATACTCATGTAATAAGAATCAAGAAAAATTTCATAAGTATTAATGATTTGAATTATCCTCGGATCTAATCTAAATTAGCAAATGATTTATGAGTAAGAAGCCAGAGAAAATGGAGTAAAGGAACGAAACAGCAAACGATAGAGTAGAATTAACTGATTCTGAGAAGAATTACGACAGGATATAGATCTGCTAACTTTTCATAAAACTAGTAGTAATTAAGGCATTACTCATTGATAAATTGTAAACCAAATTAATGATTAGATTTAAATCCTTCTAACCCATTGAAAGGTAAATATGTAATTCATGAATCCAAGGATAATTCAAGGAGTTAAATAATAATATTATGCTACTAATAACCGATAAGAAACGACCAAAATAATCACATTAACCGTACCTGACACGAATGAATAAATTAATAATTCCACACAAGGATAATAGATCAACGACAACGAAATATCACAAATAGTCCACAAATGTAAACAAAAGAGCTCAGCTTTCATGAGAGAATCCGTGATAATTCGAATGCAATAGATTGCCCACGAATAGTATTGAACCTTTATAGCCGAATAAAACACGAGAGACGCCCTGAAATTGATGGAGGTAATAAAATCAGAAGTTCCAACCAAAATAGCAAACCATATAGTTCAATATCACGACCCAACTAAACATCAGAGTAGAGATTTAGACTCTTTCCAAACCCCAGTATTCTCTTCGTCGAATAGCTGTCATCAAATATTCCACCCAGCAGTTTCTCCCTGACCAGCACGTACAATTGAACATTTTTTTCAGAAATAACAGTATTTCCGGAGTAACTTGCAATAGAGTGTCTTCTTGGATGCACCGACGTCGAATAAGAACAACAATTCAGATAGAGAGCACCCAAAAATTCCAATCATCAAGTTAACAATGAGATTAATCACATACTAATTCATAGAATCAATAGAGAACAATTCGATCGTTATTGTATTAAATGAACTTCAGACAGGTCATAGTCTGAGTTTACAGCAGAATAAATCATCTAAAATCCGACGCAAATGACAGGTCGATGACGTTAATCACATAAGATCAGAATAACAAAGACGATGAAGCGATCAATAGCAATGGACTTTCACCGCCGACCTGAACGAATAATAAATAATGGTCGACATCAAATGATAAATAATAAATAACTTATAAAAATTATATTAACGTTCAACCGCGAGAAAGAATAAATTAAATGTCAGTTCATTCACCCCACCACGCCCTCGCAAATAATTTACGAATATAAAAGAAAATAGTAGAAACTCACATCTCATACCGCATAAGCTTCGAATGAATCACCAATCAACTAATACCAATAGTGGACGCGTTCGAACTCGAGACCCTTTACGAGATCGGATTTCGAGGAATGATACTCAGATGCCTAGTGAAGAGAGACAATCAGGTAATTTCGCACGCTACATTTCAAATTTCATCGCAACTAAAATTCACCCATACCAATACTCTATGGAAATAGCATAAATCACTAACGCCCATGTTTTGCACGCGCAGGCACATCGAGAAAAATGATTTGTAATTAAATATTTTCACGTTTAGATCGCAGAGACCCGCATGGCAGTTGAAGTGACAATTCTCGAGTGACTCTACAGATCCCGAGCGCTTCCGCCGCTCGATTCCGCCAAGTTCTGTGGGATAACGGATACCTGTTATCCACTTATAGAGACTCCAGTTGGCCAAGAAGATCAGAATTCCAAGCCGAAGAGATCGAGTTACCAAGTATCGCGATTAAGCGCGAGCTGGGCCACAATCCAGCACGAGAAGCCCGCCAGCGAGCCGAATACGCGGCCATGAAGATGGAAGAGGTAGAAAGAAAGTACCACCGGAAGGCGGTGTCGGCCCGACAACGACTAGCTCAAGTAAACAGAGACATCGCAAGTGGTGCTATCCCGAGCACCGATGGATTCCCGCCAGAATATGGAGTGTCCTTCGAGTTAAACGACCCGAGGCTGACGCAGATCACAGCACCGACTAAGATGGTGATACTGGAGAAACTCGTGCAGTCAACACTTCGAAATCGACTCGGATCTCGTCAAACAGGCGATCATACATATGCGAGCAGGCATCACCAGTGGAATTCCAAGCACAACAATCGAAGGAGTGAACGTTTTAATGGTCATGAATGAGTTGAATCGATATGTTTTGGTTTTTTCGACAATAAATGTTTACGGGTTATTCAATTTCTAATTTCATAAATTAACTACGTTGACATTAGTGTAACTAAGGAAATATAAATTTTCTACTCCTTTTGCAATAACCTTCCAAATATTTTATAGATAATAAATAATAGGAAAAGATAGAACGTTTTTGTCATTAAACTTGGGCCAACCAGAGAGTTAACGCCAACTAACTGAGACACATGAGACGCAGCCGATAATACATCGTAGAAATAATTAAGAGAGAGGATCAATAGGATTGAATCAATATTGTAAACGACTAATCATTTAAATATTGTAATTTTAGAAATGAAAGCCACGAAAATATTACACCAAGAGCTGAAAGAACTTAGACGAGAAAACCAGCACCTGCACCGACAACTCCTACAACAGAGTCGAGAGTTGCAACAGCTGAAAGCCACTTGGGCCGAACCCGAAAAAATGAAAGCATTGTACCAGCGCCTCACTGCCGCACAACAGGGCTGGAAAGAGGAAAGAGTGTTGAACCAGGCGCAGTGAACACAAATCAAAGGACTGGAGGTCGCCTTGTCGGCGTGCCAGGAAGGAAGTGCAGTGACTTACCCTCTGGTATTCGCTCCGGCACAATTAGCCTATCGCGACCAAGAAAAAGCCCAATCAACTAACAAGAAACCCAGATCACACGCTCGACCAGGTCGAACCGAGCGGTTGCGAAGACGCGCCCAAGGAGTGGCCAAATGAGATAATAAACTCAATGTCTGATGATAATTTGATTTGTTTGACATTAAATAAAAATTGTTTAGTTTATTATGTTACTATTTGTAAATAAATATAGAAACGAAAAGTATTAAATGGAAAGTGATAAAGGGACCTGAAATAGAAGACGGACATAGGCCTTCTAACGGCAGTCCGCTGAACCCGACATAGGACTAACCCTTAGCAGTTCTGATATCGGAACTCACCGTTGGACGTCCTGTGACCAGTGGTTACATTACCAACGTTGCCTACCAACGGGTAACCATTGGCGGGAGCAAAACTATTTTATATGATTGGGGTGAAGGTCATCCACACCACTTACCCCACAAACATAAAGTAATACACCATCAACTGAATCAATTTTTAAAAAATTTGAAATAATTTCATTAAGGGTTTTAGTAAAAAGAAATAAAGAGAATTTATATAATTTCAAAATTTGCGAAAACATCAAACTAGAAAAAATAACAATTTGTATCGAAAAGTTGTAGAAAATTCTTAACTAAAACCCAGGCAAGTTTCGATTTGATTACCACGTTGAAAAAATGACAACACTGTGGGGTTCGTGGATGTCTGACCTTGAACCACTGAGATACAACCTTTTGACCTTCCACTGGTTACCTTTTCCTAGGCAATGGTTCTGAGACCGCCAAAGATAAGCTTTATTTCTAAAACTGCTAAGTTCCAGTCTTCAGTTGGGTTCAGCGAGCTACTATTAGAAGGTATGTGCTCGACTTACGCTTTTCGGTCCCTAACTTTCACATTGTATATTTTCTGCTTCTCTCAGAATTTTAGAGCCTCATTGTGTACAACTAAATAAACAAATAAAAAGAAAACCATGACTCTCATATTATTTAACAAATCATTCATTTACCACACCGTAACAAATCAATAATTAATTATGGTATTTGACTCGTTCTTTTGATCTTGTCCTAGCTCTACATTGGACTTATTGGTTGTGATTAGGCGTCGTCGTTCAGATCTTCCTGGACGTGAGTGGGGTCGGTTGTTCTTGGTCCCTTGACCGCGGTAGGCCAATTAAGCTGGGGCGAAGACCAGTGGGTAGTTAACTGCATTGCTCTCTTGACTATCAGTTAACGCTACCTCCAGTCCGCGTATCTGAGTGCGCAACGCCTTCACTAATTGCCCTTCTTCCTGCCAACCGCGTTGAGCTGCGTTCTTCTTCTGATAAACGTTCTTCGTCCGCTCAGGTTTGACCCAGGTTGATTTGATTTCCTGACATTCCTTGTTGACTTGCAATAACTGCTGGTGAAGATCCAGGTTTGCTTTGCGTAGACGGGATAATTCTTGGTTAATAACGTGAATGGTGTCCATACCTGAAGTGAAAATATTAGTGAACTGTCATGTGATGAGTGATGGCGAAATCAAAACATTCTCTAGTGTGTTTGTAATATCGTAACTTAAACGACTTTGCGTAAAATTAGGAATTCTATTTATTAAACTACGGAAGTTAATTTCATACTAACATGTGATCCGTATTCCTCGTTATTCATTTTCTATGTATGGAATTCACGATACAACGATTAAGTTCAAACTGAATTTAAACTCATTTACTAGGCGAGTGAAAAGATAATTCGTTTAATAAGAATTATATACCAAAATTATTTGACTAAACTAAATTTTATTTCAAATAACAACAATTTGTGAGAGAGTTCATGATTTTATTATCAATAAGGTCTTCCAAATCTTCGGTCCTGAAGTGGTTTCATGCATTGTTTTTGTTCCTTCTTAGTTGGATGTTGGCACTGATAGGAGTGCTCATCTCTTCTGTCCCGGTGTCGTATTGGGTGGTTGAATAAGTTGACCGGAAGGACAATGTTTGTTGGTGCTCGAATCCGTGCAAGTGCTGGATCTCTCAACTCAAATGAAACGCCATAGTCCGGCGCATATCCATCCGTGCTGGGAATCTCACCTGAGGCAATTGCGGCGTTAATCCTTTCCAATCGTCTTCTTACCATCTTTACTTTCTATTGAAATTTTCGGACCAGGGCTTCTAATCTATATAGCAAAAATTCTGCGCGCTGTCGCGCTTCTCGTGCCGGATTTCCAACCGGTTTTCGCTTGATGGTGAGGCTGGGTACCTCGATCTCATCTTGTCTGGAGCCTTCTCTGATGGGCCAACTACTATTTCCAAACTTTGAGAGTAGTAGCTGGCATCCCATAATGATTGTTTGCATTGTGCTGCCAGGTCGGAGGCAACTCGAATGGCCACCTTGTCGTCGTCGCTCCATATTTCGGTTCCTGTTGGTCGAGCATCCGCTGGAAAACAAAAAATAAAGGTAATATTTGGCTCTGTATTATATTTTCTTTATCTAGCAATATAATAATAGTAATTTTGTGTCCACGCATCCTGACATCGTAATTATTTCTGACACATGCGAGTCCATTATGTCTCTTCCACTGAATTTGTGATGTTTGCATCTGGTCTTCATACTAGTACCGCGGTTCAATTGTTCACTCAGTAGATGGATATTATACATAAATCGAATTAATTAATAGACCCTTACTTTATTCGGGAAAGATCGTGGAATCATCCTGCTGTGGGTCGTGGAGGGTTCATGTTGATTGTTTTATTTGCTTCCGTTGCTCGACCTCTCGTTTTCCTCATTGGCGTATTATTCTGGATGTTCGATGCCTTCATGCTCTCGTTTTTATAACTTATAGATACTAGAGTCATTCTATTTATACTATTAAGGCATACCAGTTGGTGCGGGGAACTGTTTCACTCTGGTTCATTTATTAAAATTCTACCCGAAACAATTTTTTATTTTTTCTTAGTAAAAATCTTTTTGTTTACGTCGGACATGTAGTGCGTCTTGTGTAGTGCTTAAATTTATTATGATATACTAGAATGTAATGATTAGTTAGACTGTGTGAGCGGCGTACCTTCATTTCTAATAATTCTAAGTTGGCTGGTCTACCACTCACAAAACTGCAAATAATCCCATATCTTTATCATTCAATTGGTAGGATTGCTTTCTATTCAATGATTTTTCCTTCTTGTTCATGGATTTTTATGTTTCATTAATTTGTGATCATGATGGGTACTATTGTTCTCTCGACTGTCAATTTTTGTGTTCATCCTCATCCAGCGTATTTGGCCAAATTTTTATTGTCAGGTGAATTTATCTACTATTCGATGAGTAGACGCTTATAAACGTTAGATCAGGATTGTACTAATGTCCGGGGCACTTCAAGCGTCTAACACTATCGTGAGATTCAAAGATTCATCGGTTTTATGCAGATTTCATCTCAATCAGTGCGTGTCATTCCAATTATGTCTGGCAATGTCAGGTTATTTTATGTGTGAATAAAATTTTTATGTCTTTACGGACTTTTCATTGTTGTGGTTTGATTGTAGGGTAAGACTTTAATACTACCTTTTTATATTTTCTATTGTTATTGAGTGAAAAGTTGGTTCTCATTATGATTTATATAATTAGTAACCTTTGCTACTACCGGCACTTACGTATTTAATTTCTACTCCTTGTTTAGTTCTAATCCTTTTCTATTCAGTACTAGCTATCCGCTTATATAATAAAAAATTTTTGTCAATCAACTTACTCATTTATTTGAAGTTTTGTGACATGAATCGACCTTAAGTCTTACTATTTAATCTCAAGGTTATTAGAATTATGTTATTCAATACATTCTTATTCAATAAAGTTTACTTAACTTCTTTTAATTTAGGTTTAACGCTAGAAACTAAAATTATGTCTAATATGCATCATTTATATTGCTCATTTATATTCGTTGCACTAATTTTGTGCACTTCTCGCTAGCCCATTTACCTAATTTTGATCTTAAGGTGGAAATTGTGTTCATTTTATGATTTTAAGAGTGCTCACTGAGCTACTTGGTGTTGATGATTTTAAGCCAATTTATCTAGTATGATTTTAGGTCGAATTCTCGGATGAAAAAAGAAAGCGGAGCAGCCAAAAGACTACCCCCCCCGATCTAACTAATGCCCTTATAGGGAAATATTGACGTTCAGAATCCGTCGTTACTCACGACATCGAACTTCACGGGCACAGATTATAAGCGGAGGAACCGCTTTTACACAGCTTAATAGTTTATATGATTTTAATTACTTGTGATATGTGCTGGCTGTGGCCGGAAAATTTCGACAAAATTAAAAGAGACCTTATTCGTTGAATCATATAATTTGGCATAAACATTACATTTCATTCATACACATCACACTTGCAGAGGACACACCGAAGCAGGGACTTACTTGTAGTTTGCTTGAGTATGTACCGTGTAAGTTGATTCAAAAGTTCTCTAGCGTTCTGCTTCCGTAAATGTTTCACAATGCAAAGATATTCTTCTAAGAAAAAGCGTTCGTAACTTTTTGTCAGAAAAACAGTTTCACAAGGAAAAAGTGATTTTCAGAGTTAAAATCTTATGAAAATGAATTGTTATTTTACCTATTTTGGACCCTAACCTTGCGTGTTCTTTTTTATCCATTAAAACAAAATTTGACCTTGATTTTACTTGTACTATCTAATTTTAATTTTATTATTTTCCTGCATTAAATAGATAATTTATTTTATTTATATTTTAATTGAATATTTCCAATTAGAAATATTTTATTTTTAACCAACTTTTTCCATTAAAATGCTGGTTTTAGAAATTGATCTATTTTCGGTCAAATTTTCCTGTTATCTTGTTATTTTTGTGTTAATTTCGTGCTGATCTGATGCATCTTTGTTATTATTCTAACTTACTGTTATGTTTTTGATTTTATATTTAATTACATTTTTCTCATAGTTTAGGGTTGTTTACTTTATGTTGATAGGTCTGATTTTAAATCTGCTTTGTTGTGTTTGCGTGCTATTTCCGATTTATCTAAACAAATCCTTATGTTGGCCCAACACGCATGTGCCAAGCTGAGTTAAAATCAATGAAATTTTACCAATCAGACAGATGCTGAAGTTAAGAATTGGTGGATTCCTACTAAGTAGTCATGGCAACCCAAACATAAAAATATTTCTGTTTTCTTTTTTAAAAGTACAAAAAATTTTTAAACAAAGACAATGACTCATTCAAGGTCATTGAAACAAAGACCATGACTCATGCAAGGTCATTGGATGACTCATCATATTTTTCAAGGTCATTGAAACAAAGACGATGAATCATCAAAAAAATTTCAAGGTCATTCAAAAAAATTTTTCAAGGTCACGGATTTTTTAATCATTTTCAATTATAATATGTCTACTTACTTTTATAAGTAGTACATATTTTGTAAATTTAATTCTATTTTATTATTATTTTTTAGAAATATTATTATTTTTATTATTATTTTTTATAAATATTATTATTTTTATTATTATTTTTAAAAATATTAATTATTTTCAAGGTCATAAAAAGTAGGTCAAGGTCATTTAAAAGTAGGTCAAGGTCATTCAAAAAAAATTTCAAAATTTTTTATATGTTGAAAAGTACACGATTTCCTATGTCACCGCTAGACGAAAACAGAAAATTTTTCGAAATTTTTTCAAAATTTTTTTATAAGTTGAAAAGTACAGTTTTTTTTCAAGGTCATGCAAAATTTTTCAACGTCATTCAAAATTTTTTCAAGGTCACGGAATTTTTAATCATTATTAATCTATATTATGTCTACTTACTTTTGTAAGTAGTATATATTTTGTAAATATTTTTTATTATTATTAATATTATTATTATTTTTATAAATATTATTATTTTTATTAACATTATTACTATATAATAAAAACCGAGACATATACAACAAATTTATTATAAAGAGATAATTCTTCTATAGTAATATTGTCGAAGAGCTTTATTCAAAGTCCATTCCACATACTTTCGATATCGGGCAGCGCAGCAATGACATCCATCACCACATGGATATTCATGTTCCATATCTTTTGATAAATTGTTTTGTTCGATATCCCATAGGAACTCGTCGATTACAGTAAATATCCATATTGATGTATGATTGAATATCAAGTCTGGAATTATTGATGCTGGCTTATCCATGATTCCATGTATTTCTGGATAATAGAATTCCAGACGTTCTTTAATAACTTTAAAATAATCATCTAAAAATAAGTAATAATAATAATAATAATAATAATAATAATAATAATAATAATAATAATAATAATAATAATAATAATAATAATAAATTACCATAATGTTAAATTTCATTCATAGCTTGAACTGCGCTCGGTACAACCATTTTAATGATAAAAATTGAAATAACAATTACTTTTATACTAATTTAGACCAATGAGAACACACACACAAATCTTTAGCTATAAACAATAAATATTAATTTATATTGTTTTGAAAATGATTAAAGAAATTTTAATAATATTATTAGTTTTTAATATGGTTAACTCTATTGTTGTAACCGTTCAAGGTAAAATTTCAACAAGATGTGTATGTCCTGATACAGCAGTATTGATGGATATTTTGTATATGATAGATAGGCCTAGATATTTGAAAACTCCAGTCAAAAGATTATCTGAAAGAATGAGTAATTTAGAATTCCGATTTGAACATACATATGAGACTTTAAAAAGAGCTAAAAACGAATTATATGATGATATTATATATCTAAATAAGACCATTGGTATTATCCAAAATGAATTAAGAAAATCAATATTAGAATTGAAAGAAAATCATAAACTTAATGAAAAAATGATGAATCAAGTTCAATATAGTATACAATTTTATTCTAATAAAACAACTGATCAGTTCAATCGTATAAAGTAGTGGGATGTGTCACCGCTAGATCATGTCACCGCTGGATCAACCCCCCCCCCCCGGGGTTACAAAAAATTTTTTTTTTCTAAGTCTAAAAGTACAAAAAATTTTTAAGACAAAGACAATGACTCATTCAAGGTCATTGAAACAAAGACAATGACTCATTCAAGGTCATTGGATGACTCATCAAACACTTTCAAGGTCATTCAAACAAAGACCATGACTCAACCGCATGGTCAAGGAAATGGAAACGGAATACTCCTGTATTCTGGGTTACAGCTGCTGTGATTTCCGGTACCAGCGCTATGTGGAATGGAATATTACAAATTCAATAAGAAATTTGCAAAAAATGAAACTTTTAAGAAAATAAATGTTTTGTATTTATTTTTGTTTTGTTTTGTTTTGGTAGTTTTATTTTGGTTGTGGTAATAATAATAATAATAAAAATATTGATAATAATATTGATAATAATAATAATAACTCGTAATAATAAAACACGTGATATTAATAATGCATTTTATATATGTGATATGTGTAAAATCATATACAAACTCAATGGGTTAATTCACATATATTTTTTCAGTTACGCACTTATCTTGCACTTATCATGCACTTAACATGCATTGTCTTTGTTATAATATTATGCATGATTCTGATTGGTTAATCAGTATCTGTCAAGGGTATAAAAGCGCATCAACACCTTATAGAGATCATAAATCAAACATGACCAAGAAAATAAGTGTCCAACCAGTTCAGATGTTCCACAATTATAAAATGTATTTTTTAAAGGAGCCTATCAATATGCAATTGGCAAATCCAGTCAAACTCAATAAAACTCAATTTCAATCTCTTGCTGGGACTCTCTCAATGTTAGATATCAAGGATATTGATAATACATTCAAAAAGATCAATTCCAATTTAAAATGCAATGAAAATGCTTTCTTCACGAGTCAATATACCAGATATTATGATGCATTTACAGAAATAGGATTCAAAGAACAAGAAAACTGGTATATAACAATAACAATCCAAGGATATAAAGCTGATCAAAATGATGTGCTTTCTCCAATCTGGAAAATTGTTACTGCTAGACTTTCACAATTATTTTAATATATAGTGTTTAGTGTTTAATAAATGTATTAATGTTTTCTTTATTATTCTATAAACAAAATTATAAATAGTTTTAAAATAGTTTTAAAAATGATGTCTGAAAAGGTAAAATATAAAATATAAAATAATTGATTAATTTTTGTTTAGAATATTTAATAAACTTTTTGTTTGATAAACTCGAAGAAATAACCGGTGTAAAAATTAGAGATATGTTGACTCTAGTTGAAGCATTGAGTAAAGAAGACTCAGGTTCAGAATGTCAGAGTGATGATACTGAAATTGTTAATGATGGAGATACTGAAATTATTAACGATTCTGAAGAAATTATTGATGATACTGAAGATACTGAAGAAATTATTGATGATACACTTATTAATGATGAAAATATTAATGATACTGAAGATACTACCGAAATTATTAAAGAGGAGCCTACCGAATTTAAGAATTGTATTGACCATGTTATAGAAAATATTATGATAGAATATTGTGGTGATGAAGAATGTACATGTAATAATCAATAAATCTTTTAAAATGTAGTTTTTTATTAATAATAATAATAACAAAGAAATATTTACTAAGCTCTATGATAAACTTTATTACATAAATATAAAACAGATGCTCCAGTTAATAGTTTTAATAAAAATTTGCAATTTTCGATATAAATATCAGAGCGTTTGGCTTCTGTGGCAACTTGAATAATCGCTGTCCATCCACCGTTTGTTTCTACCCACGAATCAATTTTTGTTTTTATCACCTAAATAATGATAAATTAATAACAATATAATGTAATTTACCTCTATAGACCATTGGAAGTAATTTTCATAGTCGGATCAAGATTTTAATATCATGTGTTTCATATACATTAATTCTACTATTATTCGCATCCATTTTTCATCGAACATGTAACTAAATAATGATTGGAATGCCTTCTTTCTCTCCAATGTTGGCAAATTGAGAATTTTTTCATAATCAAATGGGATGTCTTCTACGATTTTCTCGGTACGGTTTACCATGAATTTTATGTTTTTAATGATATCATCTTCTTCTCTATTATTAGAGACCAGCTCATTCAGCAAAGTTATAAAAAATTTAGTTTCTGGCATTTTATAAAAATATTTGAAAGTGTAAGCTTATTTATACTATATTCGACCAATCAGAATTATGCAATACTAAGAAAATATGTAAAAATATATAATGAAAATGGCAATGATGATTTGTTGGCACTGTTAACTTCTTTCAAGTTGTTGCCACCACTGTTAACTGGTTGTTGTTGTAATTTCATTATACAGTAGTGAGATGTGTCACCGCTAGATCATGTCACCGCTGGATCAACCCCCCCCGGGAGGGGGTAAAAAATTTTTTTTTCTAAGTCTAAAAGTACAAAAATTTTTTAAGACAAAGACAATGACTCATTCAAGGTCATTGGATGACTCATCAAACACTTTCAAGGTCATACAAAAAATATTCAAGGTCATTCAAAAATTCTCAAGGTCATTCAAACAAAGACCATGACTCATCAATAAATTCTCAAGGTCAATCAAAAATGACCATGACTCATCAAAAATTTCTCAAGGTCATTTAAAATTTCTCAAGGTCATTCAAAAGTAGGTCAAGGTCATATTATTTTTAAACATTTTAAAATTTTAATTTACTACTTATAAAAATAAGTAGTATATATTTTGTAAATTATTTTATTATAATTATTATTATCATTATTATTAATATTATTATTACTTTTTATTATTCTATTATTATTATTATTTTTATTTTTATTATTATTGCTATTATTATTATTATTATTATTAATATTATTATTACTTATAAAAATTTATTAATACTTATAAAAACTTTAAGTATTATTATTATTATTAATATTTTTTTTTTATTATTATTATTAATATTATTATTACTATTATTATTATTATTATAATTATAAATATATTTATTATTATTATTGTCAAGGTCATTGGATGACTCATCATAATTTTTCAAGGTCATTCAAAAGTATGTCAAGGTCATTCAAAAGTAGGTCAAGGTCATTGGATAAGTCATCAAAATTTTTCTAGGTCATATTATTTTTTAAACATTTTTAAATTGTAATTTACTACTTATAAAAATAAGTAGTATATATTTTGTAAATTATTTTATTATAATTATTATAATTATTATTAATATTATTATTACTTTTTATTATTCTATTATTATTATTATTTTTATTTTTATTATTATTGCTATTATTATTATTATTATTATTAATATTATTATTACTTATAAAAATTTTATTATTACTTATAAAAACTTTAATTATTATTATTATTAATATTATTATTAATATGCTTATTACTTATAAAAACTTTATTTATACTTATAAAAACTTTAATTATTATTATTAATACTTTTAAAAACTTTTATTAATATTATTATTATTATTATTATTATTAATATACTTATTACTTATAAAATTTATTAATATTATTATTATTATTATTAATATTATTATTACTTTTTATTATTATTATTACTTATAAATTTGTAAATTTTATTCTATTTTATTATTATTTTTTTCATTATAAATATTATTATTATTATTATTATTATTATAATTAATATTTTTATTATTATTAATAATATTATTATTAATATTATTATTATTATTATTATTATTATTATTATAATTATTATTTTTATTATTATTGTCAAGGTTATTGGATGACTCATCATAATTTTTTAAGGTCATTCAAAAGTAGGTCAAGGTCATTCAAAATTTCTCAAGGTCATATTATTTTTAAACATTTTTAAATTTTAATTTACTACTTATTTTTATAAGTAGTAAATGGATTTAAGGTTTGATTATGTTTTTAATGAAATTTTTGAAGAAATTAGGGTAAATCTTGTATTTTAGAAACAATTAATTTCTTCCTAATTTATTAGATTAGACTTGATTTTAGGATTATTTTAAATAAAAAAAAAAATAAATAAATAAATAAATTTAGGATCAAAATGTTTATGAAACATCTATTTAAGATAATTATTTACCAATTAGAATCCAATTTGAATGATAGATTTTGAATAGTAAATGATATTTTAATTATAATTTTATATTCTATTTAAATAGTTGATTAAATCAGTTAATTTTTAAAAATATTTTAGTGAAACCTAAAATTTTAATTGATTTTACAGTGTAAATAAAGGGGTCAATAATTACTTTCATTTTCAAATCTAATATGGATTTCATGGATATCAATCACAAAAGTAGTATAATTTAGAGATTTTAAGGGGATGTTCAGTGTGGTTATCAGTATAGTTATGAAAATCATTGAATTATCTCTAATGGTTGACTGGTAATTTTTATTGAATTTATACTTGATTTACTGATTAATTTTAATGAGCAATATGATATATATTTTGTGATTTTACAATAATTTAATTTATGTGGAAAACATAGATTTTATTCGATTTAAGTCATTTTTGATGAATTTTTTAATTGCTTGAAATTGTTGCCAGAACAAAATTGTGGTGATTTTCGATGGAAAATGATGATAACAATTTTGTAATACTTTAAAGAAAATTTATTTTTATTGGTAAAATTCAAATTTTTATGATAATTTTAAGGGAATTTGATTTGTTGAATACAATAGTAAATATGATTCGAATGATGAATTTTTAAAGAGTAGAGTCGGTTAAACATAGATTTCTAAAGAAATTTTACCTTGTAGGTTTTTAAAAAATATGTATATTATCGGTGCAGTTGGGGGGAAATGTTATTTCAATGGAAATGATTGGTTAAGAGTAAATTTTATGATATTTTAAGGAAATAATCGATTAAGAACAAGTTTGTTGTCATTTTTAAGGGGTTGAGTTGGTTGAATATCTGTGTTCAAAGGGTAAATATTTTCTAAATGGAAAATATAGATGAGGAATTTATAATATTTTTAGGGGATTTGTTCAGATAGATATCAGTATGTGTGTAAATATTTTGAGAGAGTGGAAATATTGTCAATTAAAGAGAAATGATTTGTTAAGAAGAGAATTTATGATCTTTTAAGGAGAAATGATTGGTCATGAGATGAATTCTATTGTAAGGCGATTTCAAGAAATTTATTCGGTTGAATATCGATATAAGTCGGTGATTTTTATGAAAATAATGAATATAGGTGGGATTATTGTCATTTAAAGAGAAATGATTGGTTAAGAGGAGAATTTATGATAATCTTAAGGTAATTTGATTGGTCAAGAGAGGAATTTATAATATTTTTAGGGATTTCAAGAAATTTATTCAGTTGAATATCGATATGTCGGTGATTTTTATGAAAAATATTGAATATAGTTTGGAATATTGTCGTTTAAAGAGAAATGATTGGTTGAGAGTAAATTTTATTTTAGGGGGAAACAATTGGCTAAGAAGAGAATTTATGATCTTTTAAAGGGAAATAATCGATTAAGAACAGATTTGTTGATATTTTTAAGGGGTTAAGTTGGTTAAGTATCGTTATTTAATAGGTGATTTTATAAAAAAAAATAATGAATATGGTAAAGTAGGAGAAAGTGTTATTTGATGGTAAAAGATTGGTCAAGAGATGAATTTATTTTAAGGGGATTTCAAGAAATTTATTCGGTTGAATATCGATATAAGTCGTTGATTTTTATGAAAATAATGAATATAGCTGGGATTATTGTCATTTAAAGAGAAATGATTGGTTGAGAGTAAATTTTATATTATTTTAGGGGAAAACGATAGGTCAAGAGGGGGAATCTTACTTTTAGGGTGATTTATTCGGTTGGATATCAATGTCAAAAGATGGATACTTAGTGAAATCGATACATTTTCATTGACTTAAGGGTTATCAAAATATAACAATAAGATTTTGGTTAATTTTAATGATATTATTGGAATCTGAATAAAATATACGATACGTGTTCAGTTCTAAGAAATTTTTCGATTCATGCATTCAAGTATTTATTTGATTTTATTATTATATTTGTAATTTAATTAAAAACTAAAATTGATTAGTATTTAAAAAAATTATGTTACCCATTACTTATGTTGTTATTGACAATTTTCTGAATAATTTAAATATTTACGATTATTTCCAGGAATGAAGAGAAATTGTACGATTAAAAACTATGAGCTGTTGATAAAATACATTAATTTTTATTCAACAAGTACCTAGAACAATTACCTAACAATCTTTAAATTTTTGAAAATCTAACAAATTTTTTCAATTATTTTACAACTTAGTTAATTTAATTAACTGATAAGTACAAGTTTCTTTACGATTTGCTACTGTGTTGAAACTTTTTTTTTTTTTTAAAAAAAATTCTTATTCAAAGTACTAACAAATTTTATTAAAGATCTATCAACCTTTGTCAAAAATTATAAAACTTTGGTAATTTTAATAAGTATTACTCAATAACTACTATTTTCTTACCAATTTGCTGAAGGTCTTATTTTAAGGTCTCAAATTCAACAACTTTCTCACAACTTTAATCAAATTTTAATCCCATGATAATCATAAATTACGTGTATTTTCTTAAAAAATGTCCATAGTTTTTCTTATATCGGTAAAACAAACACCTATATTTAAATAAAAAAAAACACGTGTGTATCATAAATTATTTACATTTTTTCTTAACAATCTCAAACTTTACATAAATATTGAACTATTTTTATCATTTAACATATACACATTATTAGCCATAAAATAAATATTTCATAAATTGTTGAAAAATAACACATATTTTCATTAAAGTTTTTCCATAAACACTGTAACATATCGATGGTTTAACACACACATTTGAGCCATAATTAGTTTTGATATTTATTTGCACATATTTTCTTAAAAATATAGAATTTTTCTTTAACTTTTTACAAACATTTATAATTGTTCTATCCCTGTATACTATGAACCACAATTGAACAAACTTTTTCTATTCAATATTAATTTTATATACTTTGTTGAAAATTTATATAAAATAATAATGAAAATAATAATAATAAAAACTTGGAATATTATTAATAATAAAAATAACAATGATAATAATAATAAAAATAATAACAATAATAAAAATAATAATAATAATAATAAAATAAAATTAAAAAACATTAAAACACTACTTATAAGATAATAATAATAATAATAATAATAATAATAATAATACTAATAGAATAAAAATTAAAGAACACTAAAACACTACTTATAAAAAATAAGTAGTATATTAAAATTTAAAATGTTTAAAAATACTATGACATTGACCTACTTTTAAATGACCTTGAAATAATATTATGACTCATCCAATAACCTTGAAAATAATAATAATAATAAATATTAAAACATTATTTATAAAAATAAGTAGTAAATTTATATTTAAAAATGACTAAAAATATTATGACTTTGAGAAAATTATAATAATAATAAAATTAAAATTAAAAAACATTAAAACATTACTTATAAAAATAAGTAGTAAATTTATATTTAAAATGACTAAAAATATTATGACTTTGAGAAAATTATGATAATAATAAAATTAAAATTAAAAAACATTAAAACATTACTTAAAAAATTAGTAGTAAATTTATATAAAAATGTTTAAAAATACTAAGACCTTGTGAAATTTTAAATGACTTTGAAAAAAAAATTAAGACTCATACAATGACCTTAACAATAATAATAATAAAAACAATAATAATAATAATTATAATAATAATAAAAATAAATATAATTAAACAATATTATTAAGTAATCATATTAATTAATAATATTAATAATAATATTAATAATAATAAAATTATTTCCTTATAATAGAAGTTTTATATATTAATAATAATAATAATATTATTAAAAATAATAATAATAATAATAATAAAAATAATAATAATAAATAAAATAATAATAATAATAATATTATAAAAAGTTTTCAAAGTATTAATAATAATAAAAATTTTAATAAATTTTTATAAAAATTTTAATAAAATTTTTTATAAGTAATATAAGAATAATAAAAAGTAATAATAATATTAATAATAATAATAAAAATATTAATTATAATAAAAATAATAATAAAATAAATTTAGAACATATATACTACTTAGTAAAATAAGTAGTAAATTAAAATTTAAAAATGTTTAAAAATAATATGACCTTGAGAAATTTTGAATGACCTTGACCTACTTTTGAATGACCTTGACCTACTTTTCAATGACCTTGAAAAATTATGATGAGTCATCCAAAAACCTTGACAATAATAATAAAAATAATAATAATAATAATAATAATAATAATAATAGTAATAATAATATGAATAATAATAATAAAATAAATTTACAACATATATACTACTTATTTTTAT
>CM039680.1:180095040-180232540 GCA_022537955.1 Schmidtea mediterranea
ATTATTCAAGTTGCCACAGAAGCCAAACGCTCTGATATTTATATCGAAAATTGCAAATTTTTATTAAAACTATTAACTGGAGCATCTGTTTTATATTTATGTAATAAAGTTTATCATAGAGCTTAGTAAATATTTCTTTGTTATTATTATTATTAATAAAAAACTACATTTTAAAAGATTTATTGATTATTACATGTACATTCTTCATCACCACAATATTCTATCATAATATTTTCTATAACATGGTCAATACAATTCTTAAATTCGGTAGGCTCCTCTTTAATAATTTCGGTAGTATCTTCAGTATCATTAATATTTTCATCATTAATAAGTGTATCATCAATAATTTCTTCAGTATCTTCAGTATCATCAATAATTTCTTCAGAATCGTTAATAATTTCAGTATCTCCATCATTAACAATTTCAGTATCATCACTCTGACATTCTGAACCTGAGTCTTCTTTACTCAATGCTTCAACTAGAGTCAACATATCTCTAATTTTTACACCGGTTATTTCTTCGAGTTTATCAAACAAAAAGTTTATTAAATATTCTAAACAAAAATTAATCAATTATTTTATATTTTATATTTTACCTTTTTCAGACATCATTTTTAAAACTATTTTAAAACTATTTATAATTTTGTTTATAGAATAATAAAGAAAACATTAATACATTTATTAAACACTAAACACTATATATTAAAATAATTGTGAAAGTCTAGCAGTAACAATTT
Source organism: Schmidtea mediterranea (assembly GCA_022537955.1). NCBI lineage: Eukaryota > Metazoa > Platyhelminthes > Tricladida > Dugesiidae > Schmidtea > Schmidtea mediterranea. The sequence goes on from CM039680.1 coordinate 180,095,777, forward strand.
TCCAGATTGGAGAAAGCACATCATTTTGATCAGCTTTATATCCTTGGATTGTTATTGTTATATACCAGTTTTCTTGTTCTTTGAATCCTATTTCTGTAAATGCATCATAATATCTGGTATATTGACTCGTGAAGAAAGCATTTTCATTGCATTTTAAATTGGAATTGATCTTTTTGAATGTATTATCAATATCCTTGATATCTAACATTGAGAGAGTCCCAGCAAGAGATTGAAATTGAGTTTTATTGAGTTTGACTGGATTTGCCAATTGCATATTGATAGGCTCCTTTAAAAAATACATTTTATAATTGTGGAACATCTGAACTGGTTGGACACTTATTTTCTTGGTCATGTTTGATTTATGATCTCTATAAGGTGTTGATGCGCTTTTATACCCTTGACAGATACTGATTAACCAATCAGAATCATGCATAATATTATAACAAAGACAATGCATGTTAAGTGCATGATAAGTGCAAGATAAGTGCGTAACTGAAAAAATATATGTGAATTAACCCATTGAGTTTGTATATGATTTTACACACATCACATATATAAAATGCATTATTAATATCACGTGTTTTATTATTACGAGTTATTATTATTATTATCAATATTATTATCAATATTTTTATTATTATTATTATTACCACAACCAAAATAAAACTACCAAAACAAAACAAAACAAAAATAAATACAAAACATTTATTTTCTTAAAAGTTTCATTTTTTGCAAATTTCTTATTGAATTTGTAATATTCCATTCCACATAGCGCTGGTACCGGAAATCACAGCAGCTGTAACCCAGAATACAGGAGTATTCCGTTTCCATTTCCTTGACCATGCGGTTGATTTTATTGTCCCAAAGAGCTTGCTTAATCAGCTCGGAAATCATAATTCTGGATTCTTCATATATTGCAGCTTTGATCATTGCTGGCTCCTTGATCTTCAAAATTTCCTTCATTTGAGGATAATAATAAATAATTCTTTCAATCACCATAGGGGCATATGTGTCTAAATAAATAATAATAAAAGAAAATAAATAAATAATAAATTTACCATATTGACTGGTATTTTTCTTCTGGATATTTTTCTTCGGTGTAGTTTGCATTTTAAAAATGAAATGAATGAATAAGCAAGTTGTTTTAATCAATCATTAGCCAATCAGATATCGACCAATCCCGTGATTTCATTTTGTATGTCACAAACAATATTTTTGTACTCTAGATTTCGCAACCCTAATATGACTATTTTGCCACTAGCAAACACGTTAACACACATTGGGTTGTATTTTAAAAGCCTCAGTGCAGGAAATAATTCTGGCTTGAACATGCAAAGACATTTTGTTGACAAGTTGTATAGATTGATAGATTGTCCCATATCCATGGTAACCGTAATTGACTGTATTTTAATTTCCTTTATTCTGAATTGCAATTTATTGACGTTTAAAGGTTTCTTGCATCCCATGATTCTGCATTTGCCTGATTTGAAAAATATTATAGGGTATTTTCCACTTCTATCTACAATTTGCTGGGGTTTACCATTTGGAAACTTCATTTTTGATACATCGAAAGTTCCTTTATAATTTATATTTGATAACATAATTAAACAATAATGAAATATTAATCTATACATATGATTTTTGGAAGAGTTCATTAAATTATATAATATAAACAAAAACCTATAATTATACAAATTAATAATGGAATTAAGAAATGATGCTGTATATCAAATCGTCGGCCCAAGTGGTAGTGGTAAAACTATGTTTGTGTGTAAATTACTGAAATCTAATTTATTTCAAACAAAATTCAACAAGATTTATTGGCATAGGGGCGCTGATGAAGAACATGGATTAACTCAAGATAATTTCTGTAAATTGAAAAACATGAAAATAGTAAAGGGTTTCGATAAAAACTGGTCAAGTCGTTTAAGGAAAGGTGATGTCATCATTATTGATGATTTGTATCAGGAAGCTAATAAAGAAAAGGATTTTAATAATTTATTCACAAAAATCAGTAGACAGGTTGGTGTTACTGTGATCTTTATTACTCAAAATCTATTTCATCATGGTGGTGCACATCGAACAAGGAATTTAAATGTTCAATATTTAGTTATTTTCAAGAATCCTAGAGATGCAACAGTTATTGATTTTCTTGCTCGACAAGCATACCCTAATAATCGTAATTTTCTCATCAGTGCATTTCAAGATGCTACAAAATCACCACATATATATATTTCTTGATTTCACACAACAATGCAATGATGATTTACGGGTAAAAACAGATATTTTCAATAAAGAAGGTGCCATGGTATATAAACAAAGTTGAGACTATTAACATGTAAAAATGTTTATGAAATCCAGGCTTAAAAATATCCGAAAACTTAGACAGAGTATTATAAAAAAAAACAAAGTTCCACCAAAAACCAGTTATACACCATCTAAAAAACTAATAACCGAGAATTACCCTGCAGTGAATCTTATTTCGAAAAACATTATTAAAAAGAGTAAGAAAAAAGTTAAAATTGTAAAAAATCATAGGAGTTTCCCATATTTTAATGCATTGTTAAAGGCGTCGAGTATGAAAAGAATGTCTATTTTACAATCATTTCCAACTTTTGTTGTCGATGATTTACTCAAAATTCTATTAAAAGTAGTCAAAGGTAAAATTAAAATTAGTAAATCTAAAAAACTAGTATTGAATAAACATCGAAAGCCTTTGTTATCACTAGTAAATAATAAAAATCGTAAGCAAATGAGAAAAATTATATTTAAACAACAAGGCGGTTTTATCGGAGCAATGTTACCATTAGCATTATCATTATTATCACAATAAACGATGGGGCAATCATTACCTAATGTTAAATTAAAATTTAAATCATCTTGTTGTAATGGAGAAGATTTGGACGAACCCAGAAGACGAAGCAGGTTTCGGTGGAGTGGCAAAGTTAAAGAAAAGACTCCCAAATTCGAAAAAGGAAACGCAAAAGTGGTTGTCAGATCAGCTTGCGTACAGTTTAAACAAACCAATGCGGAAAAGATTTCCAACAAAAGCTTATAAGACATTCGGTATTAATGATTTATGGCAAATGGATTTGATGGAGATGATACCGTATTCGAAGATTAACAAAGGTTATAAATATATTTTAACGTGTATCGATGTTTTCAGTCGTTTTGCTCGCGGTGTACCAACAAAGACAAAATCTGCAGAGGAAATATCTAAAGCAATTAACTCAATGTTTAAAAATGGACATCCAGTCAATTTGCAAACCGATTTAGGTATTATTATTATTATTATTATTATTATTATTATTATTATTATTATTATTATTATTATTATTATTATTATTATTATTATTATTATTTTAGGCAAGGAGTTTTACAATAGTAAAGTTAAGCAAATCCTGGATAGCTCAAAATAAATCATTATTTTGTACATTCTCAATACAAAGACGCACATGTTGAAAGATTTAACCGGACATTGAGGGATAGATTGAAGAAATATTTCGTGCATCAAGGTAATAAAATATGGATAAATGTATTACCGAAAATACTTGTTAGTTATAATAATTCATCACATCGAGGTCTGAATGGTTTGAGACCAGTAGATATCAGCTCAAAAACACGAGTACGGTCAGTAGTTGCTATTACAAAACCAAAATATAAAGTTGGTGATTACGTTAGAATTAATAAAATATCTGCTTCACCTTTCATCAAAAATTTCGATAGTAATTGGAGTGATGAGGTATTTCGAATTACTAAAATTAATACTAAACAGAGTCCTGTAATGTATGTTATTAAAGATAGTGATAACAATGTAATACAAGGGAAATTCTATGAACAGGAATTACAGGTTATTTCCAAACCTATAGTGTTCAGAATTCAGAGAATATTGAAAACTAAAATGGTGGTTAAGGATAAACAATACTATGTCAAATGGCATGGATATCAAAAACCCTCATGGATATCATCAAAAGACCTAGTAAAATGAGTTTCTATACAATTTTACCGAGCAATAGTTGCCCACTAATCCATCCAGAAAATCAAGCGAGTAAATTTATGGTTAATCTTCAAAATCCTATGTATTTACATAGAAATTGGGAAGTTGCTTTGCAAGACTTTACATTTGTGTACAATACATTCCCATTTTATAGTCATTGTAAAATCGGTTACAAGAAACGTGTTCCAAAAACATGTAGTGGTATTTTCTCAATCAATAATTTTGAACGATATTGTCATATTCCGAATCAAATTTTAGATGAAAATAGTGGCATGTTTTTCAAAGATGGATTGAATGTTAGTTGTGATTTTAGCCTATTTACAATAAAGTTCGAAAGTATTGAGGATGCCAAGCGAATGGGTAGTGATAAGCTTAACATAGTTGTTCCTGGTACTGAATACCTAATACGTTTCAAAACATTTGATGAGAAAAGTGTAACGATCGAAAACATCAAAATATCTGTATCATATATTAATGAGGTGGAAGATACATTTACATTTACTAATGATCTATATATTGAAACACTTGAAGAATTACATAAATATATTTCATTCAATTATTTACATATATTTAAAACTATTGAATTTCTTAAAGATGGAATATGCAAATTCAGTCTGAATAATAACATTTGTGAAGTTACATTTGATAAAAATTTGGCTAATACATTGGGATTAGATAAGCAAACATATAGGGCAAGTGCTTTTGGTGTACGCAAACCAAAAACAATAAAACTTCATAGGCAAATGTTCATATATACAAACATCATCGATCCTATAATTGTTGGTGATTCTTTGGTTCCTCTATTGAAATCTGTTTGGGTTGATAAAAATGACCAGGATGAAGTTATCAATAATAATATCGATAATCCCATGTACTTACAGGTATCAACATCATGTATAAACAATATAGAAATAAATATTCGTGATGATAGTGGTAAATTTATTGAATTTAGTAAAGATACAAAAACTCATTTGACATTACATTTTCGTAAATTAGATGGCCAATAACGATATTATTAGTATGTATAGTGGTAGCCAAAGTGGTGGCGAATTACCATATTTTATTGGTAAACAGTATGGATCAGGATGGTTGAGAACAATTGGTAGGTTTGCACTTCCTATTCTAAAACGCATTGGTCGTTTTGGTATGAAAACTGCTAAAGATTTGATAATGAATGAGCAGAAAATATTACCATCTCTGAAATCAAATGCATTATCAGAGTTAAGGAAAGTTCTACCTAGTGTTGCAGGTATGTTTCAAAAACAGGAACCAGCACCAGCACCAGCTCAAAAACGTAAAAGACATCATAAACATATAAACAAACGAATGAAAGGCCATGGAACTATATTTCAAAAATGATTTGTGGTAAATCTGAATTGTGTTTATTTGATAGACCATCTCCCCAGGCGGTAAATGAAATGGGGGCCTTTGAAGATGTATTCCCGATGAATTCTATTATGGATAGTAGAACTGATATTGAATTTTATATTAATGGTTCCCAGACTGAATATCTAGATTTGAACGATACATTGCTAACTGTTCAGATCAAAGTTGTAGATAAAGATAGAAAACCGTTGGGTGAACCTAGTGATGTTATACCAAACAATTTCTTGTTTCATACACTTTTTAAAGATGCAGTTCTCGGATTTAATAATATCAAGATTGAGGGTGGTAACAGTACATATATTCACAAAGCTCTAATAGAAACTATTATAAATTACAATAGCGATACTAAAAATACATGTTTATCTCCTATGGGTTATGGTAGTGATGACAATAGAAAAAAGTGGATTAAAGGCTCGAAATTATTTACCATGTGCTCATCATTACAACTCGATTTTATGGATCAACCGAAATATTTACTCCCAGGTGTTAATGTACACATTAGATTAAAAAGATCTGATTCGGCATTATCATTAACAAGTACTAGCACAGCACCTATTCTTCAATTAGTTGATGCAAAATTATTGGTGAGAAGAGTTCGTGTTGAGCCCTCTGTATTAGCCGGTCATCAACTGGGGCTTAATTCTAAGCATGCAATATATTCATTGAAAACAAAGGAAATTGTTCAATTTGCTATTGCTAAAGGTTCAGCATTTTTCTATAAGGAAAAAATATTTGGAGATAGAAGAATGCCCAACTTTATATTGGTAACATTTCAAAGTGAATCTCAATATAATGGATCATACTTCACATCGTGCTCAATTTTCAAAAATTTTGGTGTAACATCGTTAACTTTATCGAAAAATAGTGATTATAGAGAAACATATACTCAAGATTTCGATAATGATAATTATTATGCTACATATATGCAGAGTATAGTGAGAAATATGGGTTATTTGGATAAAAACCTTAATTGTGGTATAACTCTTGAAGATTTTAAAAGCAAATATCCATTCTTTACATTTGTTTTGGCACCCGATTTTGATTTAAATCAGAGTCAATTACCTCAAAATGGAAATTTACGATTAGATATAAAGTTTGCTAAAGCTACAACTGAGCCTGTATATGTTGTAATATATGGAGTATTTGAAAATGAGGTTCAAATAACTGCAAACAGAACTGTACTAGTTTGAACAGAGTTCAAACATTGTTGGTTTGAACGAACATTGTTGGTTTGAATGGTATAAATGTATAGATAATTTATGATAATTTGTCATGGAGTAAGTTTTTCACTTATTATTAATATTATTGATGTAGTTCTGTTCAGGTCTATCGAATTGGAAAACAAATACTAGGACATGAATTTTTAGGGATTTTTCCTCTTGATAAAATTCCATATTTACGTAATAATCAAGCTATAATCGTCAATACTCAATCGTCTCATCTCGGTGGAGAACATTGGTTAGCAATATGTATGAAACCTAGCAAGATATTTGTATTTGATCCTATGGGTTTCTATTATCCGGCTTTAATGGTTTCGAAACTTCAAACAATGGGTAAACCTATTGTGTATAATAAAACTATGTATCAAAAACCATGGACCTTAACATGTGGTCAACATTGTTTAGCTTGGTTATTATCCAAGCGATTTGATGTATAATAAATGTTTTATTGTTATTGTTATGTTTTATTATTATTATTATTTTTATTATTATTATTATTATTATTATTATTATTAATTAATTAATTAATGGTCACAAAGACAGTGCATGATAAATGCGTGATCATCACATGATAAGTGCGTGATAAGTGCGTGACTAGTAACACACACACAAAACTGTATGTGAATTACAAAGAAAACACAGAGTATGTATGTGAATTACAAAGAAAACACATACAAACTCAATGTATGTGATTTTACAAAGAACGCATGCAGTCACAGTGTAGACTGCATGTGTTTTACAAAGAAAACATGTCTAAAAATCTCTCACCTATATGTGTGTATTGCTTAAATATGATTGGCTAAATCCTGAAAATTTGATTCTCTTTATAAACATTGACAATTTCCAAAGTTGTCACAATTAATTCAAAAATTTATCAATTTTCAAATTTTCAAAAATTCACGCAATTTCAAATGGAGAATACAAGTATTTTAAGAAAATTATTGGCCGATGGAAATGGTAAATTTTTATTTTATTATTGCTAATATTATTATTGATTAAGGTACATTTAATTGGTTTGATGTAACCGAAAATGATAATGAAGTTATTTTAATCGAGGATAGCGGTAAATTTATTTATTAAATTATTATTATTATTACTTGTGTTTTAGAAGTAATTACACCGACTGAATTCATAGTTATCAGTGATAGCGAAGATGATATCAATCATGGTAAATTTTTTATTTTATTTTATTTTTTAAAACCATTTTAGTAGATTTGGACAATAATGTACTAAAAATCTCATTAACAAATAAAATAGCTAATAGATTAAAATATGAAATAAACCAAATGGGGTCGGTTAAATTACAATTCGCCATTCTTATCCAATTCGAAAAAGATGGTGAAATAAAAGATAACTTTTTCAGTAATAAGGCAGAACTTTTCTCTGATAATTTTCTGCTTGATGGTATTACTAAATTAAATAATAAAATAGAAAGATTCACATATTTAGGGAGCGGATGGCGGGTTGTTAAAATCAAATAAATTGATTTTATATTAACAAAGTATTTCCCCATAAATAGACTAGCTGGCCATAGTTATATCCCAACACCGAGATCTTTATCTGGCAAAAAAGCTATAGTTAACGTTCAAACCAATGACCATCATTGTTTTATATATAGTATATTAGCCCTTTTAAAACGTAGTGTAGTTCGCACCCATAGAAACAGAGTTCCTTCTTATCAGAATTATTTGGACGAATTGAATTTTGACCCCATTGACGATTGTCCTATGAGACTATGTAATATTCCCAAGTTCGAAAGAAAGAACAAGGACTTAAACCTGGCTATAAATGTTTTGACTTTTAAAACTCTAGATGATATAAACTATATCCCCCATCATCCACATTTAGATATAATTCACCGGTTCAAGGTTACTGACGGTACACCTATTTATTTACTTCTTTTGGAGGACGGTGATAATTATCACTATACTGCAATTTTTGATTTAGATAAATTAATGAACTGCCATGCGACTACATCTTGAATGTCCAAATCTCTGTTCATTGGTGTCCCCATTGTCTTAATGGCTTTAGATTAAAACCCGCATTTGACACACATGTTGCCTTGTGCATTAAAAATCAAACAGGCACTACCCTTTATACTTTGCCTAAAAATAAATATTTAAAATTTTCAAATTATGCAAAATCTATTACCCCGCCATTTGTAATTTATGCGGATTTTGAGTCAATTTTACCACTGGATATAAGGCATCATCAAATACATATGCCGATAGCAGCAGGTCTATTATTAATTAACAACTACACAAACACAAAACATTATTATAATTTTATTGGCGATGATTGCGTTTTGGCGTTTTTAAAAAAGATTGATGAAATCGCTCTTTCGATTGTCTTGCCATATTACGAGGTTCATTGTCAAAAACCTATAGGACCACTAACATTTAATGACGAACGGGAGTTTAAGGATTGTCGCACTTGTTATTTGTGTAAAAAATTTATTAGGGATAAAGTTAAGGATCATTGTCATTTCTCAGGTAAGTATTTAGGGGCTGCTTGTATGAAGTGTAATGTTTCTCGACGAATCCAGAAACAATTACCTGTGGTTTTTCACAATTTGAGGGGATATGATCTCCATCATATTTTAAAGTATGGTCTAAATAATTTTTCTTCTTGGGAATTAAATATTATTCCGACCACTACTGAAAAATGTATCTCCCTCATCGCATACATTAATAAATTGCCTGTTCGTTTTATAGACAGCATGCAATTTGTTAATTCATCTTTAGCAAAAGCGGTTAAGACACTTACTGATTTGTCTTTAACTGATTCTGTTTTTGATGGTGCAATTGTTAGAGCCAAGGCTATTTTCCCTTATGACTTTGCGAAATCTCTTGAGGTTCTTGAATCGACGACTGAATTGCCTCCTATTTGGGGTTCTGTATCTGCTGATGAATACGCTACAGCCCAACAAATTTGGACACAGCAAACATGCAAGACAATGTTAGATTACATGTTAACCTACTTAAAATTAGACGTATTCCTTCTTGCGGATTATTTTCAGCAATTTCGCGCAAAAGCAATTGCTTATAATACTCTAGAACCTCTTAATTTTTATGTAATTCCTGGTATGTCATGGGCGTCAGCTCTCATGACATTACAGGAACCCATAGAACTTTTGCAGGACATAGAAATGTTTAATTTCTACGAGGGAGGAATACGGGGTGGGTTAACATTTGTTAACAAACATTATGTCGCAAGTTCTGAGGATACAGAACTCTTGTATATAGATATTTATATAATTTGTATGGTTGGGCACTTAGCCAATATCTTCCGTATGCTGATTTTGTTTGGGTGTATGATGGTTTTGATAATGTTTTGAGTGAATGTGCGAATGTTGTGGATATCGAAATCCTTCCATATGGATATACTATGGAAGTTGATATCGAGATTCCAGATAATGTACATGATTTTTTGAATGATTTTCCGATTGGGCCGGAAAAGATGATAAGTTGATGCTCACGCATTAACCTAAGAAGAACCATGTTCTTCATTGGCGACTTCTCAAGCTTTATCTTTCTCTCGGTGTGAAGGTTGTTAAAGTTCATCGCGCAATTAAATTCAAGCATGCACCTATATTTCATGCATACATTGACAAAAACACAAAATTAAGAGCTCAAAGTACTAGCAAGCTATATAGGGACTTGTTTAAACTTTATAATAATAGTTTCTATGGAAAGTCTGTCGAAAACCTTAAAAACGGATGAATTTGAGGCTATGCAATTCTGATGAAAAGATGATTGTATATGCCTCAAAATTGACTTTCAGAAAATCTATCGTAATTGATGATAATCTGATTGCTGCTCATCTGATATGTTTAGAAAGGCCTAGTTACATCGGACAATCAGTTCTAGACCTGTCTAAACTTAGAATGTACGAACTACAGTATAAAGAACTAGCGAAATATCGCAATGAATTTAATTGCGAAATAAATATCGTTGCCGGTGACACTGATTCGTTTTTCTTTGAGGTTAAGAACTGTAGGCTAGACACTCTTTTGCCGGCAATGATAAGAGACAGCCTTTTAGATACATCGAATTACGACCCGGCACATCCCTTATACTCGAGGAAATTAGATTCTGTGATAGGAAAATTTAAAGATGAAAGTAAAGGTCTCGGGTATAAGGAGTGGGTTTTCTTAAGACCCAAGTGCTATAGTCTTTTAGGTACAAAAGATTCAATGAGGACTAAGGGGTGAAGTTGCTGGGGACAGAGATTGAGCACCAGTCATATTTAGACTGTTTTAATAATGACACAATATTTACGGTGCCTCAAACTAGGATAGGGACGCGGAACCATCAATTATTCACATTTAAAAATAATAAAATTGCGCTTACCAATAAAGACGATAAGCGTAATTGGGTGGGTAGAAATTCAAGTCTCGCATTTAGGAACTATTTAGGAATCGATGCCATTGATGAAGATCAAGTATCGCACAGCCCAAGCTATGACAGCTCCTGCACCTGTTTCAGTAGAGACATTGATGATATAATTTTGTCAGACTAATTTATTTCAATATAATTTGTGATTTATTTGTTATTTGTTATTAATTTTATATGATTATTTGACAATTTGTGTTTTTTATTGTTAATAATAATGTATTTTATTGTATTATTAACAATTTTATTTAGAATTTTTTATGAATCATAATTTATGTTCGAGGAAAAATAGATCTGTAAAGAAAAATTTATGTTTTATTTATAATAATAATGTATTTTAATAATAATGATAATAATTTATTTAGAGTTTTTATTAGTATAATTAAATTAATAATTTTATTAGTATAAATAATAATCATAATTTATTTAGAGTTTTTATTAATAATAATTTTGTTTATTTATTTTTTTTTATGTTCGAGGAAAAATGGATCTAGAAAGAAAGAAAAATATATATATATGTTTTATTGATAATAACGTATTGTTTTATTGTGTTAGTATTGATACTAATAAAAATGTATTGTTTTATTGTTAATAATAATTTTATTTAGAGTTTTTTTATTAGTATTAATAATAGTAATAATAATAATAATGTGTTTTATTGGTATAGAGTTTTGATTGGTACAATATATATATTAATAATATGTATAAATAATAATAACAATAATAATAATAAAAAATAATAATATTTATAAAAATAATAATAATAATAATGTATTTTATTGGTATAATATATTAATAATATTGTTGGGCCAGAACACAAACGGCCTTGAGAAATGTTTAAATGGATCGGTAACAAACATGCAAATATAACATGCAAAATTAAATAAACCTATTGAAACACCAATTAAACCCTACCAAATATGAGGAAAAAGAGAATTAAATATAAAATAATAAACATAAAAATAAATTAAAATAATAAGAAAATGCAACAAGATTCGCACGATACAAACACAAATATAACACGAAAACCCAACAAATTCGACCGAGAATTAACAAATTAATAAAAGTTCATGAAAATGAAACTTAAATCAAAAAATTTGAATTAGTAATAATTCAATAAAAATTCTAAATAAAAAATTATAAAAATAAATCAAAAAATAATAAAATTAAAGATTAGAATACACTAGAAAATAACAAGGTCGAATTTTGTTTTACTACATCAAATTTAACACGCGAGGTTAGGGACAGAAAATAGGTATAAATACCGATTCATTTTCACATTAAAACACACCATTTTTCAAACCGAAAAATTATTTTGAAACTGTTTTAAAAACTATAAAACTTTCGTTGTGAACTAATTTTAGGTGAGAAATAGTTTATTTTGGAGCTCTCTCTCCACGTCACATCCTCGCAACCTCGGTAGAGCTCTGCTTGGATGTCGGCGTGGGAAGAGATGCATTTTTATGCCTTTGTGAAATTATTGTTGGTCAAGTAATTTTGTATTTTGGTTCTTTAATATATTAATAAATATTTATAATATTCACAAATTGTTTTTATATAATTAAATAAAATTATTTTTGTCGAAATTTTTCCGGCCCACAGCCAACACATATTGCAAGTTAGTAAAATATATACAGTACAGATTCGTGTAAGCGCGTGGAAAATCGCCAATGATATGTACCCGTGAAGACCCAGCGTGCGGAACGCAGGGGTCGTAACGTCAATATTATTCCATATAGAAGAAATGAGAAATAAGGAAGAAGTCTTTTGGCTGCTCCCTCGTTTCTCATTTCTGTAAAATCGACCTAAATTATTTTACACACGGCTCAAATTCATCACACCGAGTAGTCCAGTGGGCACTCATTAAATATAATATAAACAATATGTGCCTAAGGCTTATTAAAGGGCAAGGGTACGGGGAATAAACTAATTGTTGATTAAAGATAAAATAATATAAATTCGTTGATTAACAATAAATTAATTTGTTGATTAAAGCTAAAATAATATAAATTCATTGATTAAAAATAAATTAATTCGTTGATTAAAGATAGAATAAAATAAATTCGTTGCTTAAAAATAAATTAATACAAATTCATCGATTAAAACGGAATTAATACGAAATCGTTGTTATAGAGAAAAAAATAGAATCGTTGATAAATTAAATTTGTAAATGAATTAAATTGATGAAACCCTAAGGTTGGAGACTCGCGATCAGTATTAGAAACCCCTAATAACGTAAAATAGTGAATCAAGACGACGCGTGGCCGCCAGGTAATTCAATGATTAAAATTTAATTAAAATTAATATGAACACAAAGAAAAAGAAACCATAATTTACTTAAGAAATTGAAGAACAAATCCAATGATTGCACCCCATAATTTCTGCACCATAATCTAAATCCAAATCAAAGTATGAGAAAACGCATTTTCCTGAACCATTTCATAAAATAATGAGAATTGAATGAAACGGTTGAACATCGTCGAAAAGTAATGAAATTTATTCCCTCAAAACAATGATTGTTCCATCATCCGCTAAATAGTAAATAACATCATCGAGAAGTAATAAATGATCATTCCAATAGTCGATAAAGAGTAAATCCCGAATTCCTATGACAACATTAAATTTGTGCGAAATTAAAAATCATAAATTAGAACACCAACCATTTGCAGAACCCGTTGTAGAATCACCCTCGGCAAACCAAACAGAGATACTTAACAATATCTAAAGAGAATTAATAACACAAAAAAACTGATACATAAAGCAGAAAACTTACCAAATTACGGAATGTCGAATTGTCGACAATCGCCGAAAATTAATAATCGATCATTAACCATTCAATCCACCATGATCGGAAACCGACAAATTTGACAGGATGTATATTCTAACTGTGAATAGGGTCAGCGACTTAAATAATCAGAATTGGTTTACCATTAATAGTCCAATAATTTCAGCATCCGGAGAATTGGCAGAAACGAATCAATAAATCTGATCAGGAAAATTTGCATAATGGAATTTACATCACATTCGGAGGAGACAACCATAAAACCAGGAATGTTCTTGAAGGGAGAAGGACCGGAAAAATTGGTCGCTGTAAATAGTGGTAACTTATTTTGAATTTTACAATATTTATCGTCTTTCTTTAATGATAATTAAATGATTATAATTGCGATGTATCTTGTTAATCTTATTAAATGATTTTAATTTCTCTTTTTACAAACAATGATAATTTTATGAAACTGTGTAAATCATAAGATACCATTCATAAGATAGTTTGGATTCTAGCGTATAGTGTTATCAACCTGGACAGTTTCATGTCAATGTTAACAATATGTCGTTGAATTACGGTTAGAAGGTATAGTTCCTGTAGTCAAGAGTCTCATTGAGGAAAGCGATAGTTGATATTTGTCTCTAAATATTTACAACCCTGGTTCATAAATTTCAGATTAGAATATTTATTTCAGGAGCTAACTCACAAATGTATTATCAGATGTATATGGTGAATCAGCATTAGAATTAGTTCTCTAATATATTATCTCTAGTTTATATATTTATTACTTACTGATAAACCTATTAAATTAAAACAAAAAATTATTAATATTTAAGGAAAAGATCTAATTAATAAGAGTCTTAATGGTATCTACGATAAGACAATATAATATGACATCTTCTTAACCTATAATATATTTAATCACGAAATTCATTTTTCAAAACCATAATAATAAAGGAAGAAACATCATGACGCTAAATACCTGAAATATATCTCAAGGGAATTATTTCCAACATCAATCTGCAATCATAATTCGTGTCAAATACTGTTGACCAAAACTACAAGTTAAATAACAAATACGTTGCTGAGGCTTTCCCGTAAATGGATACCTTATTGACAATATTTAATTTCAGCTATCAATTCCACACTTTCCCTCGCAGATCGCTGGAGATGGGCTTGGGCCCAATACCGCCAAGAACGATGTCCGGATTTCCCGCCGTCGAAATTCCTCGACCGGGATAATCTGGGAGTAGGCACGTCTACTCAATGGAGCCCGGCGGAAGAAATACATCAGCAGGCCCGGCAGCAATTAGAAAACCTGGTGTCGCAACAACGAGACCTGAATTCGCAGGTGGCCCGAGCTCGCCAGCATTTGGCAAATGTAGAAGAAGATTTGCTGGCGGGTCGGATCGCCAACTCGTACTGGCACCCCCAACAGACCTCACCAAGCAACGCGGCCCAGACCCGCAATACTAAAAGGCCGACGATGGCCATTTCCGGCTTCACACCTGAAGAGTGGGTGGCGAGCCAATTCCCCTAACAGTTGTGACGATTCTACTTGTTTTAAATCAATATTAGTAACTTGTGATTTCTTGCTACTCTTATATCAACATTAAAAATAAAATTTGTAAACTTGTCGTTAGTTGTTTCTACCCGATAAAATTCTTCTCCTTACTACATGAATTTTGTTTGAATTGATGTGATTATACCCTTAACATGAATTTCGATACTTAATTTTGTTTGTATTAGCTGTGGATCCTACTCGATTATTGCAACAGGAACTATCCCGAGCACAACAGAACAACCAATCACTCGACGGACAAATCATCCAGCTTACCAAGGAGGTACAGCAAGTGAAATCTACCTGGGTAGACCCAGCCAGACTAAAATCCATCTATCAACGCCTAACAGCGGCTCAAAGGGGTTGGGCAGAAGAACGTCAGTTAAACCAGAGTCTCCGGACTCAAATCCGAGGGCTGGAAGTCGCCCTGGCTGCAAGTCGGGAGGGGCAAGCGGTAACTTACCCACTCATCTTCGCCCCATCCCAGTTACCCTACCAGACTCAGACCCACGATCCTACACCGACCAAAGATTCTCCAACCGTCCCATCCAGCAGTCGTCGACCGGGACGCAAAGAACGTGCCCGCCGCAAAGCCGAACGGCTATTGGACAAAAATAATCTTGAATAATTGACTTGACAGATGAACTACATTTTTCTTTAAAATTACAATTGTGATTAAATCAAAATTAGTATGTTCTCAATATAATTAAAAATGGAATGATCATCGGAAGGTCGTGAATACTCTCATTATGTCGTCGGAAAAATAGTGTCCTTCTCCTACGGGTCAGCATGAATTTTGAATTTCCACACAAGGGACAGAAGAAAGCGAGCACAGGTCTTCTAACGACAGCTCGTTGAACCCGCGGGTTGTCCGGGCAATTACAGTATTAGTAATAGTGCTCAATTTTTGAGGACAATCCACCCACTCGGACACATTTCCAACGGGTGCCGAGTGGCGGTCGAAGTAATATTTGTATGGCGTTACCGGGGCAACTACGGAATAATTCAAACAAATAATGAAACCCAGTAACCCACCAATATGGATAAATAATAATAACAATAATAATAATAAAAAATAATAATATTTATAAAAATAATAATAATATTAATAAAATAAATTTACAAATATATACTACTTACAAAAGTAAGTAGATAGTTTATAAAATAATAATAATATTTATAAAAATAATAATAAAAAATATTTACAAAATATATACTACTTACAAAAGTAAGTAGACATAATATAGATTAATAATGATTAAAAATTCCGTGACCTTGAAAAATTTTGAATGACCTTAAAAAAATATGTACTTTTCAACATAGAAAAAATTTTGAAAAAATTTCAAAAAATTTTCTGTTTTGGTCTAGCGGTGACATAGGAAATCATGTACTTTTCAACATAGAAAAAATTTTGAAATTTTTTTTTGAATGACCTTGACCTACTTTTAAATGACCTTGAAAATTAATAATATTTTTAAAAATAATAATAAAAATAATAATATTTATAAAAAATAATAATAAAATAGAATAAAATTTACAAAATATATACTACTTATAAAAGTAAGTAGACATATTATAATTGAAAAATGATTAAAAAATTATAGAGCTTGAAAAAAAATTTTGAATGACCTTGAATTTTTTTTTATGAGTCATGGTCTTTGTTTCAATGACCTTGAAAAATATGATGAGTCATCCAATGACCTTGCATGAGTCATGGTCTTTGTTTAAATGGCATTGGATGAGTCATTGTATT
This sequence comes from Schmidtea mediterranea, assembly GCA_022537955.1. Lineage (NCBI taxonomy): Eukaryota > Metazoa > Platyhelminthes > Tricladida > Dugesiidae > Schmidtea > Schmidtea mediterranea. The sequence continues at coordinate 180,112,855 of CM039680.1, forward strand.
TGTTTTTAAAAAATTTGTACTTTTAAAAATTTGTACTTTTAGACTTAGAAAAAATTTTTACCGGGGGATGGGGGGAGGAGGTATGTGGTCCAGCGGTGAAATGGTCTAGCGGTGACATATCCATCTACTATCATACCTAGCCAAAATTACTATGCAGATTACGCGTATTTCACTAAATGAATGACAAGCTACTAAGTAATGGTTTATTACAGATACAAAAAAGTTGGTAATTTCTTGTCACAACACGGAATACTTGTGATGAGTTGACAGATCAAAGAGAGATCGGGACGCACTCGTTGGAATTCCGACTCATACATTAAATAGAGTCTCGCTTGTCAAGAGATGTCATTACGTTGGTTTATAACACTAGTGTCGGTGGTGAGTTTTGATCGCTCAATATTCGCACTTGCCAAGTAATTTTTATGATGTTGCATTCCTTTATGAGCTCTTATTAGTTATAGCTGTTAGCCATCCCGTATATGTGGACATAATTTGGGTTGATTCTCAGTGTCAGTCCGATTTTCTTATAACGTATTTATAGATCAACTATTTCCTCACAACTCAAGGTTCTTCAATGGATTTGGATTTAGTTCCTGAATTCAACTTTAATTTCTTAATTACATTAATTAAATTCAACCAGTATTTCTTAATTTTATTAATTACAATCCTGCTTCGATCACTTAATTTCTTGGTTAAAAATCAACTCTAACTTCTTAATTAGTCAACATTCAACACTAATTCCTCAATTCATCAGAATTCGAATTTAATTTATTAGTTAGTAAAAGGTTTGAAATGTTGTTGCAGCGATCTAAATTATCCCCCACTTCCCTTAGCCTCGATTTGATCCAAGGACATTGATTATGTTCATATTATATTTAAGAGTGCCCACTGGAGTGCTCGATGTTGAGAATTTTAGCGGTTATGTAGTTTAATTTAGATCTATTTTTCTGGTGTTGGGGGAAAGAATAACGAGACAAAGGACCCGCTGTCGATCTCCATTCACCACTATAATTTATTCATTTTACGTTTGGATCCACTGGTATCCACAGTCGAATCTTCACGGTCACAGAACCGCCACAGATGAACTGTGCTTATAAGGTTCCGTTATACTGTGTGATATTTAATTCTTATGTAATGTTTCGGCAATCGGTCGAAAAAATTTCGACGACGATAAAAGATATAAAATAATATACCTGTCTTCAAACATATAATTAAGCATAATAGGTAGAGTACATTCATAAAGCATTCTTCTCATACATATTCGACATCTTGATAAAAGAATAATAATTATTGTCCCTTGAATATTTAGTTTAAATATCAGGTTTTCATTGGGTTACTGGAAAAATGATTCGTAATCTTCATTAAAATTTTCCGATTTCGATATTAACTTTTATTAAATTTTATTTGTTTGGTATTTTTGTATTTGCTATTTTATTTTTTTAGAAATCTCAATTCATGTTAGTTATAAATAAAACTAGACAAACAAATGAGTCAAACACAGACCAAACACGCCATTACAAATAAATTGAACCATTACACCCGTTATAAATGACATTAGAGATGCATTCTAATGGGTTGCGTCCAGTAAAGGTGAGCCATATTGCCACGACTGCTAATACCAATTCTCTAGGTCCAAAGGCTACCACAGAAATTATTCATGCTTATTTGGTATTAGTGTTCCTCTTTCGAAGTTTGTAATTGAAACAATATCGAGAAAATAAAGGAATTTACACAAAACTTTTTAATAGAATTAAGAATAATAACAATGGTAAGTAATGGCTGGTAAAAGCAATAATAAAAAAAAATTAAATTTTTATAAGTACAACATTTCAATTGCCATAGCAGGCATAAGGAGAGATCAATTTCTCGTCCCTTAGATTTTTCGTTTTAATCATCTCAGTACATCAGGCGAACCAGGCTAGTGTCAGTTCGCAGAACACATCATCAGCGGTCGATCAGGCAGCCAGCAGCGAGAGCAGAGGGCATCACTCGCTATCAGGATTCAGTCATTCGGTTTCGGACAATATCATCATTCAGTAGAGGTAGGAACATCTCAGCTCAGATATAGAAGAAGCCAATATCATCACTCAGCACGCATTTCCTCTCAGCATCGAAATAGTTAGCAGTCCAATAGTAGTTGTATTTGAATAGAAATTTCTTTTGATGTCGGTTTTGATCTAAGTTATAATAGTATCGCATATATATATATATATATATAACTAAGGAGGATGATCCGGGTTAATGAGGTGATCATATAATACAACTAATAATAAGTATTAATAAATATCAAGTTAATTAGTAAAATTAGTATGAAATGTCACAATACATCTTTATTTAATATTATCGATTTTTCCAAAGCAATTGTATATAATAAATAAATAGATAATAAGTATAAAAAGGAATAAGGTTTTAATTGTTAATACTAAAAATTGATATTATGGTGGTACATAGTTATATAGGTAAACAATATGTTATTAGTATAATAGTAACTAGAATATAGATAATGATTAGTATAAGAAATAATTGAGGCAAATAGGAGAGAGTAGCGACATTATTACGAAAGTTAGTTTGTTGAAATATGTTCTCTGTAAATGTCGTAACTAGCCCTAATTGCAGAGACAGATGCTTTTTTAGAAAGGGTTTTAATCTCAATTTTAAAAAGACCTATTTTCTTAAGTGTTAAAGCGATCCCATGATCCAAAAGTGTCAATTACTAGTGCAGAGATATTGGTTTTACATTTATGTATTCGTCTGACCTCCATTGCTAGTTCTTTATATTTTGCGCAGTTATCTGCTCTAGCTGTGTTAAAATTTTTTCAAGAGTCGTATGGTACCTTAATGTCAATAATGTGTATAAGTTTGTTTCTTTTAGATGTTATTAAGAGGTCAGGCATTAGATTTGTGTTAAGTCCTACAGGTGGTTTTTCAATGTCCATACTAAAGTCTTTTTCTAAAAGATATTCAACAACGGCATCTAAGACTCTTTTATGTTTGTTACGTTTTGAGCAAGGTTTTGAACTGGTTTTCCAATCTTTTGCCAAAAACTTTTATTGTTATAGCAGCTCCTGAATCCCATAGCATATCAATTTCAACATTTCCAACTTACATTTTGTTCCACTGTCTTCCATCACTCGTCTGATACATCAGATCTTTTCTATCTTCATTTCGATTTAAATTATTATATATTGGTTCAATCCCATTGACGAAATTTAAGCAACAGGGTTGCTCTCGTTTTTTTTATTGCATAACCTCATGATCTATTACATCTTCCTCGCGATACAAATCAATATTTTCATCATGAATGCACATACTTGGTCTATTATAATTTTGGCTTCCATTTGTTAATAAATGACAGTGTCTATATGTGTGTCCATCTTTTCCACATATTCGACATTTATTTTACAATGGGAATTCGAAACGTAAGTGTTACTGTCACCACAACCGTAGCATTGACCCGGTAATAAGATTTTTTCTTTTGGTTCAGGTAATCCATGACACTTGGTGTATAATTTCCTTGCTTGATGTTTCATTGAAAATAATTGTCGAAATCTTTGATTTTCATTGATAATCTTCTCATTATTATATCGCCTGTTAGAAATAGCTGGGTTATTCTCATAATTATAACTTACTTTATTTCCATAATTTTTTTAGACACGATTGGTTCAGCCACAATATTTCTATTTCCAAAGTTTTTCTATCCATATTATGATATCTTGACGTTTGGCTATCTAAATTTCGCGTCTGGTTCCCAATATTTAAATTATTCTGTTTCACCGAATCCGAGTAACTCTTCTTTTGTACAGCATCCACAAATATCTCTGACGAAGAATGTTGTACATATTCCTCACTTTCATATAATTTGGCCAAATTGCGAATATCTTCTACTTTCATAAATGGTTTAGAAATTATTTTTTCTTTAAGCGCCGTACTTCTAGCTCGTTTAGAAATAATATCTTTTACAATTTCTTCACGACTAATTCCTGAATCAAAAATACTTTCCAAAAGATTTCCTACCCTGATTTCAAATGTAGAAAATCTTTCATTTCCTTTTTGATTAATTTCGTCCAATTCCACAATCATATTGGTAATTGATTTCTTTATTGTAAATGTATCTTAAAACCATGATTTTGTTTCCTCCTTTGTAACTGCATCTATTTTGAAATCATTCCATAAAACTCCAGCCTTATCAGACAGTAACAAATCGAAAACACTAATGATGCACAAATTGTTCATTCGGATCCATTCTTCGATATCTTTAATCCAATTTGATGATTCTTCAATACTTCGCCCATCATATTTTCGAATATTGAAATTGAATAAATCCTGTGCTTTTTTCTGAAATGCTTCAACTATTAATTTCTTTTCTTGCTGCCTTGTAACGGCATTAATATTTCATCATTCATATCAAAATTCGTAATCCCCCAATAATTATTTATTATTAAAACAACAGATATTAATATCATAAATGCAATATGTCCAAATCGATTTTACAACTTCTTTTGATTTTCACCTCTGGTTTCTTTTCATTTTCCAATTACATTAAAAAATTCTATTTTTAAAATTTTTTATGACTATGAATTAGTAAAGATATTGATGTTTTTTGATTGAAAAATTTTCAGCAACACTTTTTTTATTTATAAAAAAATCAATTGAAAAAAGATGTGCCGAAAATTTGTGAATTTAACTGAGTTTGGTTTGAGTTAATGCCTCGCCGTTTCTTGCTCAATTAGTTACTAAGGAAACCGCAAAGAAATATATAGATAATTTCCCACTAGCAGCAGATACCATAATGAAATCAACTTACATGGAAGATAGTATAGATTCCGTTTGTTCTGTGGCGGAAACAATAAAATTGAAAAACGAATTGACGGTGAATTGGGAAAACGCTGAAATCCAACCCAAAATGTGGATATACGGAATTGACTAGGATGATCCTATCCCATTAGAACTACACCTACAAATTATTGATTGAATTTCTGAGTGTAAAAAAATCGATTGCATCAAAGTGCCTAGATGTTTGATTGATAGTGCCCCTGGTTTTGCTTATGGTGCAATTGCCTTTTTAAGAGAATATGATGCAAAAGGTATAAATGTAAAGTTTGTTGCTGCAAAGAGATTAATGGAATTAATGGGGCGTATGTTAGTTTGAAATTATCTAAGACAATTGCAAAAGCACTACAGTTGGAAATGAAAGAAATAACTTATTGGTAGTACAAATGTATTAGTTTGGATTAAAAGCCATACAAGATTATTTAAAAATTATTGTTGAGAATCGAGTTGGAATCATTCAAACAATTAAAGGAGCGGAGCAATGGAGATATGTTCAACAAAGCAAAACCCTGCCGATTTATTATTTAGAAGCCTTATGGTTGTTGATTGTAAAAAAATCAGTTGTGGTGGAATGGGACTGATTTTCTTAGAAAAGAAAAAGCAAATTGTTCAAAGTTAGTTCCAGCCGAAGTCGGGGAAAATATTCAATTAGAAAAGAATGTTCAGAAACTGTTTATACATAATGGTGGAATAAATAAAAACAAACGATAAGAAGTTTGCTATCTAATTGCAAAAACATTTTCAAGTTAGAGACTCTTGATTAACGTCAACTGTTGGGTCACATGGTTTATAGACAATTGTAAAAGAAAGGTTAAAAGGAATTCTATTCTGATGAATTCATTGACTGTTAATGAAGTAAAGTGATATAAGCAAAAGATTTTGGGTAGCACGGTTACATAAGGTAATTAGTTCCTTTGAAAAAGATGCTTTTATGTTAAGTGATAAGGGTACTAATTTTGTGGGGGCTGTATCCAAAGTACAAACATTTAAATTGGATAACTATGCATTGACAAAATCGATGACAGAAAATGTTGTTAAATATGTCTTTAATCCACCTCGAGCTCCTCATTTCGATGGAATATTTCAAAGCATGATAAAATCCTAAAATCCGTAAGACGGTCGATGAAACTAGTTTTGATGAAAGTTGATAGAACAGATGTAAAATTAACAGCCGTGTTGACAAAAGTCGAATGCATGATAAATTCAAGATCAATTACAAACCCAAGCATGGACCAAAAGTATGATATACCATTAACACCAAGGTAATTTTCTACTTCACAATAATTTGAAAAATTGCGGAGAACAAAATTCTTTGGAAGAAAGAAATATTAGTCTTCGAAGACGTTTGAAACAAATGCAAAAATTGTCAGACCATATTTGGAAACGTTGGGTGAAAGAGATTGCGGAGTTAAGAGAAATGGAAAAGTGATACAACGTCATTGAAAACCGGTAAAGTTGTTTGGATACTCGATAAGACTATGGAAAATAGAAAATGGGTATTAGCCGTATCACAAAATTAATTATCGGAGCAGATAAAAAATCTAAGGTGGTGGTATTGCGATGTGGGGATAAAGAGACATATCTTCCAGTAGTGTCCACTAGAAATAGAATGTGAAGAGGATGTTATCTTTTCAACAAAAGTGTGAGAAAAGGAAATCAGAAATAGGTCAAAAAGTGAGTCAGCTAGCATTAAAGATGCGACAATAATGGAATGGGACCAATCATAATTATGATGCAGAAAGTTTTGATGTGATCCGCAGTCAAACTAAGAAAGGGAAAATGGAAAATCATAATGAAAGCAAATTTTAATAAAAGATTTAAATAACAAAATTATAAATAGCGTTAATGAGTAATAAAAAAGATTGTAATAAAAACAAAAAGGAAATTGAAAATAAAATATAATATTGTAATTTGTTATGTTAAATTATAAGTTTGATGTATTTGAAAAATGTAGTTGAAAATTTAACAAAATAAATCTTGGAAAATTTGTCAATTCCGGTTTGATTATTGATTTCTCTTAATCGTTTTGTCAAAGGTTCATAGTTTTTTCAGTTTATTTCATTATTTTCGTTTCATGATAAAATAAAAGCTTCATCAAAAAAACTATTGTCGTTGAAAAATAATATAAAAAGTTGTAACTATGACTGCTTTGATACATTACAAACTTTTATCATTGAAAATAAAATAACACCAAATAATGATTCTAGTTTTGTAATATTGAAAATTTGGATAAACTTATGGGAAATTTAGATTTTTATTTTCAGTTTATTTGATTCTCTTCACCTGTTCCGGCTCGAACCAGATGGACTTGATCCTTAGAATTTCTTGTGTGGGCTGGATCAGTCATCGAATAAGGCGATTGTTAGTATTTCTCAACCTGTGGTTAACCAAGTGTCCGTTCTCGTTAGTATGCCCGTCTAAAGGTTGCGGTCGATTTGAGCTAGCCTCCTTCGTGCCATCGTCTATTTCCATTGAAGCTTCCTATACTACAAGTCAAGATGGAGCAGTAGGAAATCCATCTGTTGCCGTGCTCTTACTGGATCCTCCTTTTTGATCTTCACATTGGGAAGCTTCACGTCCCCCAACATCTCAGATGGGACGGCCATGTTGAATCTCCTGGCGTGGAAATTGAGTAACCAAAATCACACAGTATTTGACAACATTAAGCCACATCATTTAAATGAAACTGAATGAGTCTCTGCTCTTCCGGCATCGTGTCGTCTTTTCTCTCGAAATGAATCACAAACGCTATTATAGTGGGGCGTAACCACATATAAATCTCAAATCGAAATGTGAAATGATAAAATACCCGGCAATATTATGGACATTAAAAAATAAAATCCGTTACTTCCATTTTGCTGTGGCCGTGGCACCAATTTGGGCATTAGTGGGAGTGAGCTTAGGTAATTCTTCCTCGAGGTTATTCGCAGCTTATGTTCTCAGAACGTCTTTTCCGGTATTCAGCTCGATTGCTGAATATTCGGTTCAGCATTCATATAGTTAATGAGACTATGAGAACGTCACCTAAGTCTTTATTCATTATTATTCTGGTTGTTATTATCATGTGTAGTATCATTCATTATTATTATGATTAGTGTTATTATTATTATTAATATTCTATTTTATTATTGTTAATGCTATATTTTGACTGATAATTGATGGTTCAATTCCCATGATGTTAATAAATAGTTGATTTGATTGTTGTTGTCGTCAATTTTACATTAACCAGTAAAGGAGGTGAGTAAATGTGGACCATTCATCTAGCGAAAGTTAGGGACCCAGAAGTATAAGGCGAGCATAAGCCTTGTAACGGCACCTCGCTGAACCCAACTGAAGAACGGGCCTTAGCAGTTTTAAAAATAAAGCTCATCTTTGGTAGCTTCAGGACCATTGGTTACAGCATCAACGTTGCCTAGCAACGGGTAATCAGTGGAGGGTTGGAAAGTTGTTTGTGTTGGGCTCAGAGCCAAAATTAAAACAAAAATTACAAAACCAATTTAAACAAAAAGGGAAAATTGTGTAAATTAAAACAAAATAATTAATGTCGTTTGGAAATTGTCAATATGGCTGCTGTAACATAAGCACGCACCGCAAGAAGAGACCAAAAATAAAATAAACTATATTAATTAAAACAAATTAAAAATATAACAAAAACAAATAATTAATTAAAATCCTTGAAAAAGCCTACAGCTGCAGACAGAAACATACGAGAAAAGAAATAAACTGCCAAAACCTTGCAAAATAAGGTTTAGAAAAAACACAGGCAGAAGAGGTGACCAGAAAACAAAATATTGGGGTTAAAAAATTATATTGTAAGAAAATAATAATAAAAATAAAATCCAACAATAAAATATTAATATATCAAAAAATAAAGAAAAATATATAAAAAATTACAAAAATATTTCGAAATCAATAAAATAATTAAAAGGCCCTAAAAATGGCGAAAAATCGCCCATTGGTCTCACACAGGCACAAAAGCACTATATATACGGCAGTCATTTTCATAATTTCTAACAGACTTACAGACAACAGAATTTTAGACTACTAGACTTTCTTAGAAAATTTTAGTCAGGCAGAAAATATTTAGAAATTTTTAGACATTCTTAGACGAACTGTGAGTCATTATTAAAAAAAATTTTTATGCCAATTTATGCCAATTTTTCCAATTTGGTTGCATGACTGTAAATTGTAAGTATTATTTTCTTGTATAAATATATTTGAAGTTAAAGTTTTGTTATTTTGATTTTATTCTGGATGGTCGTGGAATCTTTTGGTGCCACTGACAAGTCCCATTAAAATCTTATCTATATATATGTATCGAAATAGTTCTCGATTAGGCAGATCCGTGATCCGGCTGGTGAATTAAGTTCCCAAATTGCGATTTACGGTCGAGCCTAGTCGAATTCTCGGTCTGTCCGGCACGGGGCCTGGCAAAATGGCACAGGACCCTCCCCGCAGGGCATCATTAAACAACTCACAACGACTGATGGAAACGTCGGTCGAGGTGAGCAGAGAAATTCAAACTCACGGGAAGTGCTACTTTAGTTAAGGGGGAATAAAGTTTTGTATTGAAAGATTAAAATATTGTTGGAAAATTAATTGGAAAATCAAGTAGGAAAGGATAAGATAGTGTAGGAATGTAAAGTTGAAAGTATTTTTCCAAAAGTTGAATGATATAATCTGACAAGAGAGAAATGTTTATTGAAGTAACCGTAGAGGGTTGTAACTACTTAAAATTATGGAAAATGTGCCGGGAGTTAAGGAACTGCTAATCAAATTTTTAATATAGGGAAAGAGAAAGGTAAACTAGGAGAAATGTAATCGATACCGTGATTAAACAAATGAAATAGGAAATTTACCGGAAAATAAGGGAGGAACGCTGCCCAATTTTTTGAAGGATACCTTTATAAATAACGGATAAAGATGACAAATAAGTATGAGAATTGTAGGAATAGACGAGTAAGGACCAGGATATAGAAAGAGAAAGACGTAAGACCTTCCATCGGCAGTCCAGAACCCGAAAGTGAAAATATCATGAGGAGTAGTTCTTGAAATGGAGCTCACCTGCTCATGAATTTTCAACCCCTATGTACAGTACCAACATGGCAATCACCATGAGTACATAGGAAGGATAGAATAATAATCTTGATGGCGTTTAGGTGGTAGATACACAAAAACCCTAGAAAAAATAAATAAAAAACCAACCCTATTCGCCAACATTTGTATTGGGTTGGAGGTCACTGGCTACTAACCAACCAAATTTGTGTTATTAATATTGCGTTTTATGCAGTTATTATTGTTTTTATATATTTAAACGAATTTACTGCTACCTAATTGGTCTCAATAACTAAGATAATTTTGTTATCAATAAATATAAAACATTACTTAAATTGGTTTTTTAAATTTTTAATTAGTGATAAAATGTCATTTTATCAGGTTTATGAATTGTTTATCCAATCAGAATAATTATGTTGTGATATTTTTCTATTAATTTCAAAATTTAATATTTCAAAAGAATTTAATGTTTCTTTATTTAAATACTTCGGCTTTGAAATAAATAAAAACAAATTTTTAATTTAGTTAGTTTATAATGACTTGTTTAAATATATCATTTACTTATTAAGACGAAAAGATCAATTTAAAATTACTATATAAAATCACTTGTGTTAAGGTAGATTTCATCAAATTGAAATTTTGAAGTGATAAAAATTGACATGCTGATATATTTATATGGTTACTAAACAAACATTTAACTATTTCTCTTGTGGAACTATGTCAATCATTCAGAATATTATGTCATGTATGCGTGGATATCGTTCCAATGCATACGTGTCTGGTAAGTTATCTAAAATCAAATTTGGAGTTCCTCTGGAGAAATTAGCACAAAAGTCATGTCATCATTTACCAAAGCCTTTATTTGATTTACTTGTCTATCTTGCTCAAGAAGGCATTAAAACAAATGATTTGTTTCGAAGACCCGGAAATTCTAATCAAATGAGAAAAATTATCGATATGCTTGCTAATGGAATCGAAATTGAATGGTCAGATTATAATTTGTATACAGTGGCAAATGTTGTCAAAAAATACTTCATCAGTTTACCTGGAGGATTGTTTGGCCGAAAATTTGAATTAATGTTACTTTCTACTTATTCTATGGTAGAAGATCAACGTCGTTCTGTATTTCACAAGTAAAATTATTTTCACATCTTATAATATTTGCATATTACCAATTAAATACGATTGAAAAAACTAGCGTTATTTAAAATTTGACAATTCAATCCGAATGAATTCTATCCAATTTTCCTAATTTTGATATCTAATAAATGCAAAACTCAATATTTTTCCATGATGTAAATATTGGCATCAAATGGTGTATACTCATATTTATGCACCTAATCTTATATAAAAATATATCTTTTTAAATTGCGAAGTTTTCAATGATGGCTTGTTTTTCTTTCATGTACTTTTTATGCTAAAAAAACTGTCTTTTGGGTAAAAACTTTTAATAAGAGGATCTTGTCCTTAAGTTTGTTCAACGTCTATAAAAATACGCGCTTTTATGCTTGGTTTGAAGGTTCTTTTTAATTATCTTCTTTCTTTAATATGTTTTATGATATTCTCAATATAATTTCTCTTTTGACCCAGCTAGAATTTTTTATGAGTTTTCATCTTTTTTAAAGTAATAGTTATCAATTTTAACATTAATGCGTTTAATGTCATATTTTACTGGCACTTAAATATTTCCAAATCTTTTTGTATTTTAAAAGGAGTTTTATGCTTAGCAATATATTCTCATAATGTACATGCTAGATAATAACTAAATTTCAGAAACAGTGGTTACACTACAGAAACCTCTTAAGCGCTGTTTTTCTTAAATCCAATATCCAGTGGTGGTTTGAGTTGGTAATACTAAAATTAGAGGCGATGACAGTCATTTTTCAACATATAAAATTTTGCTTTATTTCATTCCAAACAAATTAACTTTTCTATATTCATTGAAATAAACTTTTCAGGCAATAAATAGCAATATTCTACTTACAAGTATCATCCATTTGAAAACATCTTATGGGTTTTTTAATGTGTGAGCATTAGTTGTGTTCTAAACAATTAACTTTTAATTCTACCTTTGTAATTTTTCTTTTTTGATTCCTCGAGAGACCTTATTCAGTTTTTCGTTATGTTTTACTGTAGCAGTGATGCGAACCTCTTTGACAAGTGGTTCAAAATTAAGTTTTTTAAAATCAAACAGTTGTTTATTTCTATATTATTACATATAAATTTTATTGTGTTTCGATCAAGAAAGTAATATCGAATTTTACAATGAATTAAATAGAAAATAAACAAAAAGAAATTCATTTTCTTTAGAATATGCAACAAAAATCTTTGACATCTTGTTTATTTTTCATTTGTTTTGAAAAATTATTATTATTATAAAATTATATTTCATTTAACAGAAGTCATGTGGGGCAGTGACGGAGTATGTGTCTTTAATTTGCCCTCACTGTTCTATTGTTTTATCAATATATTTTAAAAGATTTGAACGCAATTTGCCTTCCTTTCCTTGTAGCAAAACTATATCTTGATATCTTCGTCCATTTGATATTAATTTTAAATTTACTGATTTTTATTTATTTTAATACAATATATTTATCGGATCTATTTCGTTTTTCTTTTCTGCTTTCACATTTACTTACTTCTATTTCCTGTTATATTGTATTCACTGCTTTTTTCTACTTTTCTATTTCCGTTTTAGACATCTATCTTACCATTCTGTTGTTTTCACAGTATTCTCTCACTTCAGTCGTTACAGCGATACCTAGTGTTTTACTTTCTAAGACTTTTTGATGCCACTTCCAACACATTCTCCAGTAAATACAATCACTGATTAGATGGTTTCTTTCAATTCTATTTACATTCTGTTTCCTGACCTTACTACATAAATTTAGAATTCTAATAAATTTATGATTTTATGAAATTTGAAAAATAAAAATTCGTTAGAAGCAATAATATATCGCGGTGAAAATATTTGAAAGCTCAAAAAATATAGAGCTTTTGTTGAAAATTATCGAGAGATCAGAGGTTTTCAACCATTTTAAAGTAAAGACACTCTAATGCACAAATGAATGACAAAATCTCCCCGACACAGAACTAATCCCACCGTTTTAGAATTCAGTTCAAACAATAAACTAAATACTACGATATACAGTTCAAACAAATGTCAGTGTATGTTCGGTCTAACATAGACGGATATTATGTAAAAATCCCTCCAGGAAGGTGATTTTTCACCTTCCCTAATATACAATATAAAAATTTCAAAGCCTCCTTTTAATATTTGTTTGATCTCAAGCAAATCCAAAATGTGAATTTATCAATTTTAATGCAGTGTAATATAAGATTTCATTTTAGTAACAAAATAATCTATTAATTATTAAATTAACATTTTATTTTCATTTAACAAGTATTTTAATATTAATTTAATCTTTTTGATTTTATTGTATTGCTATTTTAAGAATTCTTCATCAAATGCCAAACGCAAATCGTGAATTAGCTATTCTTATGTTTGGGATACTTTTTCGAATGGTCAGCCATTATGTAAATGAATACTCACTGGAAGCAGAAAATCACCCTGACACAAAATGTTCAGGTGACCCTAAATGCACAGAATTTGTTTTAGCGGAAGCTGTTGCCAAATCCGTTGCTGGATCGATATTTCATTTGTGTACATCTTCTCCAGAAAATGTCGAAAAAGCAGCGACTGTAAGTGATACAAACTGTATTTCTATTGTAGTTTATATTTTAATTCGTTTAGTGGATTTTTTAGATATTTTGAGATTTCGTCTTTAACTTTACGATGAAAATTATATTAGGTCATTGTATATCAGGCAATCTTCGAATAACGCAGTACTTGAATTACGTTTTTAAAAACTCTGCTTAAATAATGATTAAATAATGTAATATAACTTGTGAAAATTTAATTTTTTTCAAAAATTTCAAATCTCATATAAGACCGTTTTACATAACAAGGAACCAATTATTCGCATTATTCAAGCGTTATCTATTTTCAGAATCTATTTTTATTTAGTCATAACGAATATTTAATTTTTAAGAATCAACATGAATCTTAAATTAAAATTAGAGCTTGACCGATTTCATTATTCTCCTATTGTCCCGATTTCCGATTTTAATTCCGATACCGATTGTGTATAAATTTTAATTTTTGTTAACCATTCGACATTTTAAACGCGATTTGTCATAATTGGATTTTTTTACTTGGTTCTTCTAAATACGCTTAATGCTTGCATTGGGTATTATAATATAATTAAGTGATGCACGTCTTGTTTCGTCGCAATCTATATTTATCCGGAAAAGTTTGTTGTCTTTTGACTTGTTTTTTTTAATAGTGAGAGTAATTCCCCATTATCTGTGAATTAATTATTTATCTTGAACAATCGGCTCTGGATGGGCAACCGATTTCCGATTGTACCGATTGCGACATTTTACTCCTATAATCAGCCCGATTGTGAATGTTACCAATTAATCGGTCGAGCTTTAATTAAAATTAATTTTTTAGTTTGATAATTCTAACCCAAGTAAATTATTTTCAACATAATGCAATGTTTATGAGAGGAGTATCATTTTATAATTTAATAAAATTATGCTGCAAGTCAAGCTGTTATCACATAATTTGTTGTCTTCAATTTGGTTGTCTCCCATTATTAAAAACCAAATTATGCTAATTCGCTTCACTTGGTATGCATTTTCTAATTTAATTATCCTTTATTATAAGCATAACTGTATTTCCTATTAGACACACTTGGGCTCGGAAAAATATCACCAACATTAAATTCTAATGTTTTTTTATAATTTACTAAGTTACAAGTTATTAGTGGATTCACCGACCATGTTTATCGGCGAACCATTTGCACAAAGTAATTTTCAGTTCGTTTAATTTTAAGAAATTTACTATTCAGTTTTAGTTCTTTTAAAAGTGCATAGTCTATAATATTTGATAGTATTCTGCTATCCAATAAACTGTATTACTTTTTTTCCACCAAAATCCAATTTTATAAGTTTATTCTTAATAGATTCTGAGTGACTTTACGAGATTGAAGTTGATAGTGTCTTTTTGCATTGATAAATTGAGCTTCAGATTCTTAAATATGAAGCGCTTATTTTCTGTTTTCGATTAATATTTTTATTTATATTATTTATCGCAAAAATTGACTCACTTCCTGCAACTGTATCACTCACATAAATTTTTATAATGGAATCGTTTAAACCTTTAATTTTGCACACATTTTCTTTCAAACTTAATCTACTTTATAGCAAAATTTGCAAATGATGGGTTTCCGACAATCTCGGACAACCTGTTCTGTAGTCTCATGGTAACATGATCTACATGCTAACGTTTTCTTCTACCAATTCTAACAGATTTCGAACTTTCGCCTCAACTGTTGAATTATGACTTTCTTTCATCTTTTCAAGAGTTGAAGTATACTTTGAGGCATCATCAGAAACACAAATATTTTTTTTCTAAGAATTCCCGTGGAATTATCCCTTGAAAAAAATGATCAAACCTTGTTTGTGACGTGTAAGTTCATTAGAATTATAACCGATATAATGTTTATTAAATGCGTATCACACATGATCATCTAAAATATATGGGGCACAATCACGACGACTCCTGTATATGATCGAAATGATACATCATCTCAGTGTCATGATTTGCCCTCACATATACATTATGTAATATCACTTCATGACACCATGCTATAAAAACTAATTCTAAAATTGTATTCATTATAATAATCAATTAAATTCAGTCCATTTTAAATATTATTTATATAATTTATATTATTCAAATACAATATTATGGATGATATTGACTAAGCAGTTACTGTATTAGGAGACATATGAAATACACCTATGCATTTATATAATTTGAACCTTTAATCGAAATGATAAAAGCTAAATTTGATGAAATAGATAAACTTGCACATAAATATTAACTTACTGAAATAAAAAAAAACAATGAAAATAAAGATAACTACTCTATCTGATATGAGTAATAATGTTAGTATGTGTGAACCAGTCCCTTTCACCTAGAAAAATATTAAGTTTTAAAAATTAAAAGTAGGTCAAGGTCGTTTTAAGGCAAATTTAAAGCAAAAGAGAAGTATAATGTATTTTAAAATCTATATATTTATTTTAGTAGGTCGTATATCTTTAGAATCTAAACACTTTATTTAAATAAGTGATATATTTTAAAACATTTTATTTAGTTTATAAACTATATAGATTATATATTTTAATTATAATTTATTTAATTTTAAATCTATATAGTTTATTTATTTATTCTGAGATTAGTGCTGTATTTAAGTATTAGCCGTAATATCAATGAAAGGAAATTACCATTGATATCTATCTGAATTCATCGCTCAAAAATTACCAAAAGAATTGGTAAAACATTTGTCTAAAAAAATCTACATCATGAAGATTTATCTCTTCCGTCATCGATTCAAGGTGACTAAGCATGAATACAGATTAAATTGCATAATTTGCTATCTTTGCATCCTTGATTTATATTAAGTTTGGATTCAGTGTCGCATTCCAGCAGACGCACCTCTGAATGATCTGGAGTTCATCAAGCTTCTTATTGATTATAAGGATGTTTCTTACTCCATTAATCAGACTGTATTGACGACGATTGGCCGACATCTCTGGTACCTTAGTGCAGGACTCATTCCTCTGGTTCTTTTTCATCAAGGTGTCTCAGTGGTTGAGAAAAAACAGCCTTGCTGCTTGCTTGAGGCAACTTATGTAGAAATGTTTTGATGATCAGAAAGAAGAAATGTGCATCCATAGCACAAAGGATCCTTCAGCACTTTATAATATGACATTAAAGGATTTTGTGAACTCGTCAACGCTGCTCTTTTTAATGCTCTTCTGCTTTTCACAAATTTTTTCATGACTGATGCTTCCACCTGGCAACAAACTCCTTCCTTTCAGGATGCAACAGCAATAGTCAATTACTTGACAATTGTCAATGACTGTGCAGAGTAGAGCGTCATCATTCAACTCAACTCTCACCAAATTAGAGGAGAAAAAGCATTGCTTGTTCCAAACTGTTGAACAGCATCTCAAAGAGTTTCCAGGTGAAAAAATCATCTGTGTTGAAGAGATCGCAACTTAGAGACCTTTAAGACTCAGAAAGTTCAGACTTAAAAACTTTTAAAGTGTATTTTTGAATGGTGTACCTAGAAATACTCTGCAATACAGTCGGGTTAATGTGTCATGTAACTAGTATTATTTTACTATTTGATTCCTACTGTGTAATATAATTATTCTTTGTATCTAAAAAATAGCTTTTAAAACATTGCAAAATTTTCATTTAATGCAACTGCCGAATACCATAAAACACAAGATAACAAGTGCAGTATTTATAGTATCCCAAATGGTGTGAAATTTCGTATAAACACGTTTTAAATTCCAGTAAATCAGGAAACTTAAATGCTTAAGATAAAAAACCAACTTTATTTTTTTCCATTATAAAGTGGACCACCATAATATATATGAAAACATCCATTTTATATTAAAATATTGCCAAATATTATTTTTACATTGCAATATTATATTAACTAATGGTAGGATAAGTTTTAGCATTTCAAAACATGATCAATATGTAACACAATTCAGAGGCACGGCTTGAAGAATTGACACAATCTAGAAATATACATCAAAATTTATCAACTTAATCACTCTCAAATAGTTAGAATAGTAAAAGAATGAGTTATGAACAATTGTGTGTAGGAAATGATCCTTTTCTCAGACTAAAAGAAACTCAATTCGGAAAGCGTGTAGTATTGGGTTAAGTGAAGATTCCGAAATTTTGAGCAAAAAAACACAGGAAGCCATTTTTTAAAAAAGTAATCTGAAGATTGTGTAATGTATTTTTTGTAATAAAAATTTTTTTCCCGCAAAAGCTTAATCTTATATTCTATAAAGTTCATATTGAAGATAGTTAGATATTTCTAATCTAATAATTTCATTTAAATAATTCCCTTAAGATAGGTTCCTAGTTTATTATTAACTTAAGAAGTTTTGTACAGTCGGCTCAAAGCAAGTCAATTATATCGGTATCTATTTGAAGAGTTATTTCTACATTAATAGATATGATGATTTTTAAGAAAAGTAATTTGTCTACATTTTTTATTTCATTAAAAAATTTAACATGGCATTAATAAGGACAATTTAATAATTAAATTTTTTTGAATGAGCAATTTAATAATTGTGAATTGAATTAAATAAGAGGTATCAAATTTTCAATTGAAATTCTATAATCTTAAATGAATTTAATTATAGCGTGACAAATATCAAATTCTAAATATCCCTTGTAACAATAATCAATCTGTTAATTGATTTTTCACATTAAAATCAATTTAAAAAAATTATATTAAAGCAATGCAAAACATTTAATCCATTCCATCAAATTTTTTGTACATATTTATCAACAGAATTCTGTCTTTTTAATTAAGCATTTGAGATTTTGTAATAATTTAGGATTTTTCTTAAATTTTACTTTTCAAATTTTCATTAAGATAAAATAAAATATAATCTTTTTGATGCAATCTTTAATTATTAATTTCAAAATTTTGTAGTTATATAAATGTTATGTATATGCAGTATAATTTTAACACTAGAACTACCGAGCCCATCAAAATGACGTTTTTCTTATGGTAGAACTAGGTATATCAAATATGTTGGTAATTAAATATTACTTTTTTTAATATAAATAGTAATTACAAATTGCTATTGTCATGAATTTTTATAATTGTTATTTAAAGATTAATTCATTTGTTTAAATTTATTAACTTAAGCAATACTGAATTATTCAAACTAGTAAATATAGTAAGTTCACTTATTCGAAGTTATATGAATTTATATATTTGTATTTAGTAGAGTGAAAATTCTGAAACAAGTTTCATCTTTTACCACAACTAATAATCGTAATTATTTTAAATAATATATAAAAAGTATATAAATAATAATTATATATTACTAAAATAACATTAACACTAATTATAATAATTTGAAACTAAATTTAGTGTTTTCTTGCATACTTATTTCAGTATATAAATAATCAATTGCCACAAAGGCAGGAGAGACAAAAATATTTTAATTTTTTGAAGGAAATATTAAATATTGTTTAAGAAAAAATTCTGGAAGCAATTATAAACGAAAGAATCAAAAATAACCAGACAAAATTTGATTTTCGATTAAGTAGGAAATTATATTTTAGAGAAAACATCAAACCAATTGAATTTTTATTTTATTAGAATTATTCTCGCGGGAAAATATTTGCTTTTTTGAAATTAGAAATAATTGGACTTTTTACATATGAAACTCATTACATTTACTTTTTACTGTTTATCTTGATAATTCATGAGAGCATATTTTTTCATTGATACCAGTTTTCGTACTGTTTATCTCTTACGTTTAGTTTAAATTTAAAAATGAGATCGATAGGAAAAATTAATGGCTGTTTTTTGGGTCATTACTATCGCATCAAACTTTGGATAACCTTCCTCTTTTACTTTTCATCTTGATTGGCTGTTAGCGATATAACCTCCCGGAAGGTGTGGCACAACTGATTTCTTACTTTAGCTACACAGTAGTACAAAATCTTTCATTTTTCTTCTATCATTACAACTACACGAAATTTTATTTTATCAATAAGTATTATCAATAAAAATATTCAGGGTTTAAGATAAATCTAGAAAAATACGAATTCAATAAAACAGAACCTTTTCCTTGAGCATACAGTTAATGGGTAGTGTGTTCAAACAAACAAAGAAATTTGAAGAAATTGAGAAAGCATAAGTACCAAAATACTCAAAACAATTAAGACCGTCTCTCGGATTAACAAATTACAGAATATCCATCAAAGCCTATGCCAGAATCGTAGAACCATTATATGTCGATACACCTGGATATAACAAAGATTTAATTTGGACTAAAGAATGTAATGAATGTTTCTAAGCATTTAAGGTATGTTGTGCGAGACATCTATTCTTAACTATCCAAGAGAAGGGATAAATTTATTTTACACACAGAGGTTAGCATTGAACTATTAGAACAATTTTGAGTCAAGTTAAAGAAGATAATGAGAAATTCGTTATATATTATGGCTCGATGAAAAAGACTTGCGTGTAACCAGGAAATAACTTCTCGTTGTATATGAATATATTATACATTTTAGAGAATATTTTTACTAGAAAAAGTTCATAATTCGTACCGATCACAAAGCATTGTTGTTTATGAACACTACAAAAACACCAATCAGTCCATTTTTTCCAACATCTCTATATAATCTATATGAATATGAATTTTAATTGTAATATAAGAAAGATGGAGAACACACATTAATGTAGATGGGCTCTAAAAATTGAAAGATTATATTTGCACCCAGTGGTTAAACAAGACACAAAGAAGCCAAAGAAGGATAATAAAGACCACATATCCAAAGAAAAGAACAGAGTCATATTAGATTTCAAGAGATGCTTGAAAATTAATGTGTACAGAGAAAAAATCTTGTTTTCAATTCAACGTAAAATAAAAGAATTTATGGAGGATTAGTTACTGTAGAAAAGATTGGATTTGCTAATTTTGATATTTCAGATTGTTTTACTAAAAGAAGCTTTTCTATTTCCTTTGAGTAAAATTCGATATCGCCATTTCTTTTATTCTTTTCGCTATCTACTTTTATAATGTTCTTGTCAAGATATCTTAGGAAGATATCTACTTTGTCCCGTTCAGTAATTCTTTCGCAATCATTTTGTTGACCCTTTCAGTGTGTTGTTTGACCGTTTTCCCAGAGCTTCCGCTACTTTGAATAATATTGATTTTCGAAAACTTTTTCTTCTATCAAAGCTGGTGTAGTCATGTTAGATTTAATAAATAAAAATAATTAAATTTTATTTACTCAATTCGAAAAATGTCCATTCAAAGTCCAATATTAAAACAACATCACGTTATAAACTAAAATCAAAATTTGATTATTTAATAATGATTATAAATCTTAACATATTAAATCTATAATCTTACAATAGTCAAGACTTGTTTGTAAACTGTAAATATCTGTGAATGAAAATTTATAAAATCGCAATAGAACCGATTCTTTTATCATAAAATAGCTATGGGTAAGCCAATTTGGTGAAAAAATTATTCTAATTTTTATTCATTACTTCCATTAGAAATACACAACATAATTGAAATCTCTGTTCATTAAACAATATAATTCAATTAGCTTTTCAATGTAATAAAGAAAAACATTTTCATCATGCAAATAGATCTCAAATCGAACATTTAACTAATCTAAAATATTTCATGATGTATATAAGTGGTTTTCAACCCATCTTCCGCGAAAAAATCTACATTTTATCTTTAAATTTGCATTTAAGATAGATATCATCAAAAACCTCAATTAATTTTTTTATAAGATGATTCAATAAGAAAACCGTTACACAGATATATAAACATACAAAGATAAAAATATTTTTATTGCTTGTTATTGTTGCGCGTGCATTTTCATTGCTTCTAAGAAGGCATTGTTTACATTTACGACAGGGTTATAGTAATTTGTGATTGGTCACTGATTGTGGCCCCACCATGAGATTTTCCCAATTAGTGTAAATATGAAACATTCGTTATCAATGTTTCGAGATGTACATTTACTATAAAAAGATTGGCAGTGAATAAATGTAATTATCAACAAATTAATAAATTTATTTTTCTACTATATTATAATTTAAATCAGTTACGTTAATAATATTACATTCAATAAATACAATTATTAAAATCATAAAACTAAAGTACTTTATTATTAATGATAATGGATAAATTTATCATAAGAAAATGTCTTCGCGATAAAAGTGATGCTGATGATAGCGATAATACTAGTAATAGTGTAGTGAAAACTAATGAAGACGGTGCTAAAGAAACTAAAACTAAAGCAAGAAAAGTCATTCGCTTATATGACGAAGAATATTTAAAATTTGGGACCGGAGAAAAAGATTGTCCAGTTCCAATTTGCATTGTATGCGGAGAAAAACTTTCAAATAGTGCAATGGCACCTGCTAAATTGAAACGTCATTTATCCACTAAACATTCATATTTAGCCAACAAAACAAAATATTATTATAATAGACTTTTGCAAATGCAAGACAATCAAGGGAAACTATTTGAAAAACATGTGAAAATATCTGATCAGGCTCAATTAGCATCTTAAAAGTTGTTGAAATATTAGCATTAAAACTAAAACCACATACTGAAGCAGAAACTATCATTTTACCAGCCAGCTGCGAGAAAGTTAAAATTATGTTTGGTGAGGATGCAAAAACTGAAATTTTGAAAATCCCTCTTTCTGATGACACAGTTTGAAGAAGAATAAATAATATGTCTTGTGACATTGAAGAAACAGTCGCTGTTAAACTTTCCAGTGCACTTTTTTCGTTACAAGTTGCGAGTTGCGTTTTCTTTTATCTGACCTGATATTTCTGAAATTTGCAAAAAATACAAATTAAACATATCACATTAGTTTTTTTACTGTTTTATTTTTGTTGTATATATGTTTGCGTGTTAATTGCACTGTGAATGTTTAATTTTTTTTCGTGTAAGTACAGGTAACCCCCGTTCACTGCGACCCCGGCGAGTACGAATTCGTTATAACGCCACCGACAATTTTAAAAAAAATTTTCAGACACTGACCTATTCCAGTCAGAAATCTGACTGTAAAAACTGTCGGAAAGGCCCTTTTTCTTCACAATTAATGCATGGAGTTGTTAGAAGAGAACGTTGAAGATTACGAGCGAGTAAATGCTATTAAACATGGCTGTAATGCATTGCTTGATGGTTATCGGCAAATTTTGCGCAATAAACGTAGAGAAGCCAAACAAGGGGATATAGATTCCTTTATACAACGTCGAGAAAAATGAATAAATTATTAATTTATCCATTGTATTTTTTTTTAATTCTTAATGTTATTTGCCATTTACCAAATCGAATTTTAATTTTTTATTCTTAATGTTATTCGCCTTATTATTATTCTAATGTTTATTTAATAAATATAAAGTTTTTCGGGTCTTTAAATGTTTTTTTCAAAAATCCACCGTTGATCGCGATATTTCGCTTAACGCGATCATGTGCCAGAACGTATCCCCGCGTTGAACGGGGTTTCCTGTATTTCTTTGTTGAATAAATTTGTTTTTGGTAATGCGCGTTTATATGTAATATCTTCAAGACCATTTATTAATAGAGGATGGTTCAAAAGTCATTTCATTATTCACAAATGAAATATTATGTTCGTTTGTGAATTTTTTTAATGTATTTGTTGTCAGTATTCCGCGTTAAAATAAATCATGTGAATTGTGTTCCGCGCTTTTAAATTTGTTGAGAACCACTAATGTATATATTAAAAAATTAATTAGTTTAAAATTTTATGCTTTTAGATTTTGTAAACGAAATATTTACATTATCGTAAATTCTGCATTGTATTTAATTCGGCTAATGCGTTTACAATAGATTACTAAAAGATATGTCAAAGTTTAACACTCGTTGAAAAAAAATTTATTTCATAAATTTTTAGAATACTTTCAATTTCGACTATTAAAATTCGCATTAACTGCACTTAAATATATTCATCCATAAAGAAAAATGTAATATGTTGACAAAAAAAGGTAGTTTGACAATTCATTATTCCTTAGACTTAATTTTGAAACAAACCGCAATTTGCTGAAATACAAATTTAATTTAGATAAATTTATTAAAAGTTGATAGATTTTCTATTAATTCCTTATTTATATCTTTATCCTACTTCATTTTTAATAATATTTTATTATTTAGACTAATATAATTATCATTTTTGAGTGTTTAATAGCTTTTTTGATTTTGAAAAGTATTTTTTCAAATTTATTATAATCTTACAATATTTGTGAATGGAAAAGCAAATTTTATTTCTCTGTTATGAATATTAAACAATGAATTTTGTACAAAAATCTAAAGTTTACTAAACAAATTTTGCAACACAAATTAAATGAAGAGGAATCGCATAAATTTCTTATTATCCATGCAGTAGAAGCTAGTAAAGTGAAAAGATCTTAAATTAAAGAATTTAAAACTGTGGAAGAAATGAAGAAAGAATTAAGAAACATGAAAAAGGAAAATATCAAATTTACCAGATCAACAACCAAGATGCAGAAATGAAAACAAGTTAAAAGTGAAGCTCCAATTTAAAGAGAAGTCGATAATTCGAGATCAAGATTTAATGAATTTTGATTTCACCTAAATAATAGACGAATTTTAAAATGTTGGGCTTGTCACACGAAAGAGCAATGCCCAAATGTTAAATACAACTATTGTTATAAATCATAACATTTCCGTCGACAGTGTTTTGAACTTCGACTTGCCAAATCTAGACACATCATTAACTCAATTTTATCTTCACACACTAAAGGTGTATTCCACAGAGAATTACTTTATTTTACTATGCCAAACCTTTCTATTTCATTAATTTGTTCATCGATTTTTTCAATCAAATGAACAAACTGCCATGTTCGGTTAATAACTATAGTTAATTTAAAGTCAAAATTTCATGAGTTAGGAAATTTGTTTTTTCTACATACCATTTATGTTTTATTAAAATGCAATTATAATTATTCTACAATTTTTTCATATTTTTTGTCTTTCGATTGATCAATAATATTCTAAACTTTTTACTACGCTTTACTTGTCCATTTATTAATTTCAATTTTATTATTATTAACTGTAATTTCAACTTTTAACATAATGTTAAATGTTTTCCTGAAATCAATTCCTACCATTACTTTCGAAAATATCTCTTTAGCTACAATAAATTCGACAACTCTCTTTTTTAATATTCCAATAATTTGTACTTCCAAGCTAATTTTTCTCAATATTTCAATAGGTGATTCGTCTCCACATCTTAATTTATCAAAGGTCCGAATTCCAAACTTTTGTTGCAAACTTTTATAAATCACACTTATTTTCTTAGTATCTAGTAAGAATCGAAACTCATTATTAATAATATTTAAACACTAGTCCTTCCATTTAATTTATCTTAAATCAATTGTTTAAATTATTATTATTATTGATCACAAAAATATTCATCAATATTTGAAATACCTTCATACGTTATTACCATAAATTATTATCATTATATCAATAGATTTTTTCTCAAAATGTCTAAAGTATGAAGAGTTTTTGGGTAAACTGTAAATTTTTGGTATATAAATTAATAAAATTAAAAATTCACTTTAAAATCATAAAATTTGTGTATAAATTGTCATTAAATTAAAACTTTAACTGAGATAAAGAACATTCTAAGTTAGACAAAGAACATTTTAACCAATTTAAATATTTAAAAAATCCAGGGTTGTACCAAATATACTCAAAGGTCTGATTTAATGACTCTTGGTGTAATATATAAAATCATCCATTCTCCATTTATCAACACACCAATCTCTATACACTTTTGAGTTTAACCGACAATTACGACTATTATCTAAAAGCCTTAATTTTTCGTCACTCACAGCATCAAAACAATCATCTCATTCAAATATTCCTTATGCAATATGTGAGGTGTTTTAAAATATAATTAAAATTATTATTGAATATTGCCTGTATTTTGAAATCCTTACATATGCATTAATTGTTTAAATATTATTGTATTATAAAAATCAACGTTGTATTCGAAATCTTTATTTTTAATGGATTCAATTGATACTAGAAGTTCTGTGGCTAACATGGTGACATTTATAAATTGAAATATGTGAGATGAAAAGTTTAGATTTAACCACTATTAGGCAAAGACTTTGATTAATATAATATAATAGATATATGTCTGGTTTATTTACATTCAGAAATTTTAAGTTAATTGCTTAAAACTTTCTTATCTTCAATAATAGAAATTTATCATAATATATCGTTATTATTAAAAAAAACTATATATACACTTTCACATTACAGAAAATATTCATGTCTTTTATTTAATAAATATATTTTACTACATTTCGTATTAAGAATTATTTCTTAAAAACAGTAGCTTCCTCGTTTTTATTGAGATACAAAAAACTGAAGTTAACTAAACTATAAACATAACATTTGATCGTCTGTTTTATAGATTGAAATAGTTATCAAGTATGAAACTTCAATAATATTTTTACTTGGTATTTTTACTAAACTGTGACGAAAATTGATATTTAGATGGATAAAATAAAATTGCATGTTTCGGATTTAATTGTTTTAATTGCTAATAAAAGGTTAATCTAACCAAAATTAAAATATTTTCACAGTGAGACCTATAAATATAAATGATCTTTCACAAATATATTCCAGTCAATTTCTAGTCAGTCCAATGTTAATAATTGTCATGGGAAATAAAATATCTGAAAACATTTTACTATCATATTCTTTTACTATTGGTGATTATTTGTGAAACTGCGCAATTAGATTTTATTAATAAATCATTTGACTACTCTGGAATTCAGTTGCAAATGAATATATAAATTTTATTATATTTCTAATAAAATTTTTTACATAATATAATTTAAATTTTTTAACAAAATATAAACCATGTTAACAGTTAAATATTATATTCTTTTTATCATTGATTCATTCTTTTTTTGTCAATTTTTATTATTTTCATATTTCCTTGATAAATTCCAAAATAAGAAAATGAAAAAATGTTTACCTTACTTTAATTAAAACTTATTTTTAGTAGAATATTTAAACACGTGTTGTAAAATTTTGTCTTCCTCATAAGATGGTATTAAAACAACTAACTTATTTTCATAGATTAGTTCAAGTTTAAATATATGACTAAGCCACATTCAATGGACAAACCATCGAATAATACATTTGCCTCTATGAATTCAAATGATGTTTTGAAAATGTGTTGAAATAGTAATAATAAATATATAAATTGTCGTAATAGAGAATAAAAAAGGAAGGATAAAATTTGAACAAATTGTTTTAATTGTTCAAAATTGTTTGAAACTCCTAGTTTGCAAATTTTGCAAAAAAGGTTGGTTTATTAAATAGATTTTATAGATTTAAATCAGAAAGAAAATATGCGTAACATTAAGAAAAGTGAAAGTTATTTTATTGTAGAAACTGTTGTGAGTGATACTGTTTTGGTAAATTGACTCAAATTTTGATATTAATGAAATAAATAAAAACCAAAATAGGACCTTCATATTCAAAGTAAGTAACGAACTCAAATTATTTAAAAGAATTCAAATTACTCCATGAAAAGATTGTATTTTATAGATGATAAACATATCCAATTTTTTTCTAAAATAAAATGCGACGTTCCAATCAGATAAGTCAGTCTGTGAGTGCTAATAGTGAAAATATTCAGTAATATTCCATGCATGTTATTTTAGATGAAGCAGTAGTTTTCAAAAGTGATAAAGAGTATTTTGTGCGGGATCAATTGATTACGATGACTTTTGAGTTAAATCAGGATTTCTTTTCGGGTATATAAAGATAAGTTGGCAGAATTTCATATATTAGTTGCAAATACACTGGATGCACTGATCGAATGTTTTAGAAAACTGGATCATATAGGACCTATACCACTATATTATAGGTGGTATAGTTGAGAAAATTAATAAAGATATTTATTTACACGCTGATCAGGCATCGTAAAAATTTAATTAACCTTGTTCAGGAAAGTAGAATTTAGTAACAGTGAAACCAATTTATCTAATTCCAAAAGCAACACAACTTTTGGATTCCTTTGGAGATTTTAAAGTGTTAATGAGCAGACTGCGTTAATAATTAGACGAGGACAATTTGAATTTAACAGTAATACCATATGGACTTTCATCAGCACCAGTTACTTTTCAGTGATTGAAGCACGTGATTAAAAAAGTAAAATTGGATCCAATGTTTAATATACGTTGGTGATATTTTGATCTATGGAAGTGCATGTGAGCAACATCTAAAAGGGTGAAAGAGATGCTTGGAAGATTAACAGAATCAGGTGTAAAATTAAAACCTGTAAATGTTGTCCCTGCAAAAATGAAGTTTCATATTTGAGTCATATTATTTTAGATTTTCAGATTTACATTTATTTATAGCCTATTGTGATTTTTTTAGGAACGTTGTTCTAAATTTCTCTAAAGTGGTTAGTCCATTGGAAAATTTATTAAAAGATTATCCCAGTAAAAATAATGGCAAGCACAGTAAAAATCGAAAGAACTGGAATTGAACAGGTATGAAATACATTCTCTACTCTAAAGTATCTGCTGACAAGAATTCCAGTCTAGACTTATAGAATAAAGGAAACTAACTTAATTAAAAATACTGATGCCAGTCATTGTCATATCGGTTCAAAAAGGTTCCATAATGATAGACTACAAAATATTTACCTGGTTAAGAAGTTGGAATACCTTGAGTACATTTCATTTACATGGATCACGCAGTTAGAAATGCGGATTTTTTCAGTCGTCCAAATTGTGAACAATGTGAGATATATCACGAAAAGCCTTTAAACCGTAGAAACGTTAAAGTAATTGATAACAATCAGGATGCGTGTGTAAATTGACAATTATAGAGATAATTTCAAAACAATAATATATTTACCAAGAAAGAAAATATTAGAACTTAATCATAGTAATTATGGATGCCCCAGAGTCGAATAAGCCACAAAACTTGTTTAAAGATTATTTCACAGAAGAACATTGATAAATAAATTAAAATTGTTGTAGATCAATGTATACCGTGTGCTGAGAGCAAATTTGAGAGAATTTGCGTATTTAGTACAGTAATTATGATATAAACTGACGGTAAACTTTCAAAACCGAAAAAAACGGATTACTACAATAAATGTTTTGAGGTTTATGTATAGCGATTGATACGATGTCATTTGAATGCAAAATAATCAGAAACGCAAAGAAGGAAAAAAGATTTTTTAGTTCAAGACAAGAAATAGGAATTCCTTTCAATACTTCAATTATTAGTGCAGAAACAAAAATCAAGAAGCTAAGCTTAGAAAATAATATAGAGGTAGAACTTATATGTAAAGATTATATAATTTAATAGAATAATAATAATTTCGAGTGTAACTAATTGTTTAAACTAATTAGTGATTGTATACATTGACTCGTATTTATGCTTTTACTGTAACTGTTACAGTGTAACACATAATACTTAAAATTTTTCAAGCGTGATGTTTTTATAGTAGAAAGAACATGATTTTTTCGATTTTTTTCCTAATGAATTAATTTCATTTAAAAGTAGTTTACTATTATTTTTGTAATTTATTGTCATGACTTTTATAAAGAGCTAAACATATTTAATTAAGCTAAAAATCAAAAAACTGTTTATTTTGCTAAATGGAAATTTTAATACTCGTGATATATATTACTATTTTTAACTTTTTAAACAATTTTTTTAAAAAAATGGCAGTGAAAATTTTTGAACAAAATTCCGATAACTCCACTTTGAGTTAAAAAGAAAATTAAGAAATAATTTCGTTAGATTTTTCACGAAATTCAATCAATTTAATATTTTTACAGCATTTCAGATATTTCAGAAATATTCATCGATACTCTAGAGTCTAGATTTTTGAGGAGATGAAGAAATAGCAATGTAAAATTTACTTTGAAGTTAAAATATGGAGTTGACAAATTAAGCGAAAACGTAAGTTTTCCGTTAACTTAAGTTTAAAAACAATATTTTTATAGACAAAATCCAAATCATCAATACCATGGAAAATGGCAAAAACTTTTTATAAATTTGGGAAATTATGGAATTTTTAAACCCTCAATAAAATCAATAATTTATAAATATCAAAAATTTAGATTTCTGTCAAAAGGAAACAGAGGTGGCAGCCAAAACGAATTTCCGAGGAACAAAGAAATAATTTATTGGAATATTGAAACGAGAATGAATAAATGAATTTACTTTTAATAAATTTTACATTAAATTTATTTGACTTACATTAAATTGAAAAATAAATTTAATAATTAACATAAATTGAATAAAATTCCTAAAACCCTAAAGAAAATTAACGGCGCGAATTTTTCAGATGTCATTATTGAGCATCCACCAGTTCCAATACCAACACAAAAATCAAGATTTAAACCAAAATGTTGCAGTTTTTTAACGACTAATTTCCCAAGAATTTCCCCGTTCACTTTTGGTTCCTGTCCAATTTGTACGTAATGGACAAAATATACCGATTCACTTTTATTTCAACTCTTAGTTACGTACAAATTTAGTATTGCAAAAGGATTTTTCAAAACTTTAGTGAATTTCTGTATATATTTCCTTTATATTCTTGGCGCTATTTTCTATAGATTTGCGTTTTAATTAATAACATTAATGATAAATAATTCTAATTATCAAAAAATTTCAAATAATGATTTCAAAATAATAACTTATAGATTTGCAAATTCTCCGTTAATTAAATTTTTATTAAAAGTAAATATTAACAATCAAATGAATAAATATATTCAAAAATTTCAGTTTTAATTTTCCTGCAAAAAACTTTTGATAGATTTCCTTTATCCTAACATTTATTTATTTAATTTATTTGAGATTTCTGCTGTCTGAAAAAATTATCAATTATTGTTTTAATTGACAAGAAAAATAATGAAGTAAAAATCTTAGTGTTTTTCAAACTGGATTCGTATTTGAATTATCAATTCATTTTAGCAGGCAATGTTTTCTTGAATAAGTTGAAAATAATGACCGAATTATTTTCTTGAGCTTCTTATATATTTAAGTGATAGTAGGTAAATATAATCTAATCAGGAAAAGTAAAATATATTTAATCCTTATCGGTCGTTTGAGCACAGCAACAGAGTACTCTTGAGACTTGAAAGGTGACTTATGACCAATAAGGGTTAAAGGTTTATTTATTGCAGTAGTGAAAAGTGAATTTAAAATTTAATGAAATATAGAGGAGCAACAATAAAATCTTCAATAGAAATGCTTTAGTCAATTAGCATTTCTATTTGTCAATGGTGAGACCAAGCTTGTTGATATAAATTCAGTAAAATTTAATTATTAAACAAATCAAAATAATTTTAAAAATAATCAATGAATTTTCATATTTTTAATTTGAATAAATTTTTATATTTTTCTAAATGTCGATTATCTGACATTGACTGTAACGTTTTAATAAGTTTTATTATAAATTGTTGGTAGCGGATTTATTTATAAAACCAATTCAAATACAGCATTTTTAACATTTTATTTTTACGTATCACATTTTAGTTCTGAAGAAAAATGCAGTTAGAAAAAAATATTTTTTTTTCGTTTCAGTTCATTCTAATAAAACTCTGTTTTTAACTTTTGGATGAATTTATTATTTCTTTCTTTCTAGTCATTTAAAAAGTGTAATATATATTAACTCAGATTATGGTTACCAAGCTTTCTACTTTTGGTATAATAATTCTATAATTAATATATGTATCCTAAATCATATATGAACGCATAATTATTCTATTTTATTTTCAAAGGTTGAGTCATTTTAAAAATTGAAAAGACACATAAAACATTCAATTAATTTCTGAAGGCAAAATCTTTTCTGACGATAATATTTTTCATTTTATCCCGAACTCCCTTTTTTTGACAGAAAGAGAAGCACTATATTTTTCATTAGATTCAGCGAACTCACCAAAACATCTAGTTATCGAATTGTATTATAAAATAAAGCCCCAATCCAACATATGTATTATACTACAATATATTTCGACACTCACTGTCATCGTCAGATAGATATGAACTTGAAACTACACAGAATAAATTATTTTAAATATAAAGGAAGAAATTTGTTTAAGAAACTGAAGAGGATTATTTAATAATCAAATCTTTTTTCAACAATATAATTATTGCTTTGCAGAAAGGGCTTACTTTATTATTATTCACTTATCTGATATCTTAATTTATGCCGATGTTTTTCGTAATTAACATTATTTCTTTTCCAGAATATATTTCATAGCATTTTATTAACTTTTTTGTCCTATTTTGTATTTAAAATACAAATTATCTATCTTTACATTTATATTCTTACTGTAGTACCTGCGGAATTTCTCACGTAGTTAAAATTTGAACTTACTTTGTTCGTATTATTTTGCATTTTCTTGCTATTTATTTAAATTTTGATTGATAACCTTAGTGAAAAATTTTTGTAGTTGAAATAATTGATATAGTTATAAAAGACTCAAATCGTTATTTGAATTTTATTTTAGGTGCTTAGGTGTCTGATTCTGGATTTCCCAAGTTTTGACGAAGAATTTGTCGACTTCTACTATAGATCAACTCTTATTTCATATGGAAGTCAATATCAGAGATATTTCCAATTTAGTGATTCAGGGAAGCAATCGCAATTCGAAACTAACATTTCAGGTAATTCATTATTATTTTACATCTTTCAACTATTAGTTTATACTACACTTTATCGGATGGAACTATAAGACAATATATTATAAGGATAACGTCTTAGAAATAAACTGAATAGAGATTTAGGATTTTTTTAAATGTAAAATTTAATGTTAATGAAAAAGAAAAATAGTAGTCCAAATTAATGTTATTAATTCTTGACGTTTTGTTATCTAGAAAACCTCAGACCGAGACAATATGGTTATAAATTTACGTCTTTGTTAATGAAAAAATATTGTCATTAAATTTATAAATTGGTTCATAATATATCATCGAAACATAAAACCAGATCATAGGTGACTAAAAAAATAAAGAAATGTTTATAATGCTTGAATGGTGATGAAATTCACCATTTTCAGTAAAAATAAATTTCAGATAATTAATTAGATGGAAACGGAAAATGAAGAAAGTTTAGATTTCAACCGCGTTTTACTACGTAATGATTTATTTCTTACAGTACATAATTTAAGATTTCTTATTGAATATTTTCAGGTTTTAATTATATTTTATTCCTTTCATTTATGTAACAAAATTATATATTTTTAAAATCATGTTAAGTAACTATGAATCGACCTCAAAAGTATACATTGTGACTGTATTCTACAAAAGATCACACTTGGATATCATTAAAACAAATATAAAGATAAAATAGGAAATTTTAAAATATATTTTGATTTGTATTTACAAATTCTTTTATTTGAAAAGTGGAACATTATTCGTTGTTTTTAAAGGATAATAAGGGAAATTACACTCTTTTGACCCAAATTCAGAAAATTGTATTCTATTTGATCTGTACGGTTACAAACATTGATATAATATAAAAACGTCGTTGACTATTCGAATTTTAAATCCTTAGGGAAAAGAATCCTTTTCTGTTACAGTGAGATCAAAAATTTTCTTTACATGACAAAAATTTTGAATGCTAATAATTATTCGAAAATAAAATCAACAAATTTGATTCAGAAAAGTACAGAAAATTTATTGTGTTCAATTTTGTTTTTATTATAAATATAAATAATTTTTTCCTTGTTCTTTCATATGATAATTGTATTATTTTTCATTTTTGTATATAATCAAGATACTCAACTTTTTTTAACCCGATCCAAAAATGGACCGTTTTTTAAGAATTATTGGTTTTACACAATTTCAAAAGTAATTTTAATCAAAAAGTCTGTTGTAAGTTTTATCGTGTCTTACGTAACGTGATGAGTTATTGTTAAAATCTACATGCTTCACAGAGCAGCTCTTGTGTCAAAAAATATGAGCGAGGAACTTAACAACACATTTACAAAAACTATAAAAATTATAAACTACATTAAGAACAGTTCTTTAAGGTCTAGGCTGTTTGCAAAGTTGTGTAGAGATATGGAAGTTAATTATACCTCACTTCTGTATTATTGTGAAGTTCGCTGGCTATCTCGTGCAAAAGTGACAAAAGGGTATTTGAACTCGAATAAGAAATAGCAACCTTTCTCGAAGAAAATCACCATGAAGAGGTACATATGTGGAAGAACGATTATTTACTTGTTAAACTTGCCTATTTGGTAGAAATTTTTTTTGAAAATTGATCATTTTGAATAAATCAATGCAGGGATCACAAATGCATCCACTTGTTCAAAAAGACAAAGTAAAAGCTTTCATTAAAAATTTGAAGTTATGTAAGTCAAATTTACAAAAGAATGAGTTGGACATGTTTTCACTGTCAAAAGATTTCTGGGCCACAGCCAATGTTGAAACAAGCAAGTATCTTTTTATTGAACACTTGGATGGTTTAGTGCTGCATATTATTATGTTAATTGTAGTTTTCAGTTTTTTTTTGTAATAAAGTATTTATTTTAAACTCGACCATAAGAGCGGTTTTGTCAAGTCGGTCGTAAATGTGCAGGCTCTAATCAAGTAGTGTTGAATAGTAACTTAATAAGTTTTCTACTTTTTAAATATTTTTCTTCAATTAAAAATTAATTTGTTACCATTTTTATATTTATTAAAATGTGTATGGATTATATTTAGTCTGTACTATAATCAGAACTTTTATGTTGGGTCTTCATTATTATTTTTTGCATAGTATTTGAAAGGATAGTTCTTTATTTCATCGCACACGTTTCTTTAAAATCGTCAACATATCCTAGATTTTCCTGTGCACAAAGTTGGAGTGAGCTTGTTTAATTTTAGAGCCAAGTTTCTCAAAAAAGTTCAATTTGACCTCTATTTTAAATCTTTTCTCGTGGGTTAATTTATTAAGCCATTAATCTTTATTTTGGTAGTGTATTTTATTGACATTTAGCAAGGAAGTGCTATTTTATTTCTAGACATGCATGCTATCTATTTCTTTATAGTGCAGGCAAAATATCAGCACTAAGTCAGTAAATTGATACTATAATTATTGAAATGCATTCCTGTGTCATAGAAAACGATTTAATTAATTGTCATCGTTAATTGCAAGATTTTATATAATGTCTCGAATTTTACTGTATTAGAAAAATTAAAATAATTGTTTTCTTTTGTATTAATAATGTATTTTAATGACTTGTTATATCAAATTTAAATGACTTATTGAACCCTTTAGAAATTATTTTTATTGTTTAAACATAATGAAGTTACTTTCTTGAATGCATAAAAAGCTGTGAAAAAATAAAGTAGATTTAATAAAAGACAATTAAAACAAAATTTATGTTGGAAATCATGTTAGATAGGGGTTTTTAAACTACAAATCAAAAATATCAATTGTGTTTGCAGATTTTGAATTTCCAAACAATTATATCAGGAATGAAATAAAAACTCTCATCATATTTCTATAATGTGAAACTTGATAAATTAACTGATTTATTATTTGGAAATGGGGGAAATGTAAATGAGGATGCTTGACGAATAAATAAAGCATATTCTAAATCTTTCTTTGGCATAGTAGCTGAAATATCCTGTGTAACTTGTCAAGTTCTGTCTTAAAAACTTAAATATATGTGAACTGTTTATATATGTGATTATATATTATATATATATATTATATATATTATATAAAATGATTATTTTAACTAATTTGAAATAATTAATAATAATAAACAAAATTACATTAAGCAAATTGTTTTTTCATTTATGCATTGTTATCTAGATTGCATGTTTTATTCAAATGAAGGCCACCATGTTAGTTTTTAACGTAAATATTCAATTTATATTTATTGTCAGTTCAATTGGTTTATAGTTTATTTTATAAATAGTTATATATTATTTAGCCGTAACCAATCCAGTATCTGTTAATCACAGATTTTAATCGTGAATCCCTTCTATTTTATATTTAATCAAATTTTCTTTCTATATAGTTGAATTAAATCCTATGAAGATTCATATTGTAGAATTAAAACAAAATTTGCAAGTCCGATAATTTATAGAAAACAGGTGTGCGATTTATTAATTGGTACACATGACTTTATGTCGTCGAGTTTCCAGGAAATTTCTCCAGCAAATCTCAGATTAGTTTTTTTGTGAAAATTTTTCTTCCATCTAACATTTACATAGTTCACTTTTTGTTGAATTTATAATTTGTAATTTCCATTTATGAAAATCACCAATTGACACTTAATAGAATCGGTCTAAAAATAAATTGTGTTATTTATTTACCCGAGACGATTTTAATTTGATGAATATTAATAATTCTTATCTGAATTATTGATAGATTTGGGAATAACACTTGGCTCCCAGAAAGATTTTTTTTCTGAATGACTTAAAACTAGGAAATCATGTTTTGTGATGATAAAAATGAAATTATTGTTTTCTCTATGAAAGCCGAAATTCAAAGTATGACATGATGTAGCTGGCGCTGAAACTGATAGACTTTTGAGGTTTTCTATGTTTAGAAAATGAAACTGAATTAAAAATTTTACGGCAAAATTATATCGGACGTTTCAATTAAGCTGGTTAAGATTTCCATATCATATCGAGTACAAATAAAATTTGAACATTGTAAATGATTATATGAAATCATGTATTAGCTGAATAAACGATTATTCATCTATACAAAATAAAAACATTGCGAAGATTGTAGAGTCTACAATGTAGACCAACAGCTACCCACATAGATAACTAGATTCGGGTTTTTGTATGTATGGGATTCCTCTTGAATTTTTTTTTTGCATACTTTTCTTCTGGCCGCCATGATTGATTCATTTGTATAGATTTGACTTTTGATATCGACTTTCGTATTTTTTCCTTCGCTCTTATGACAATTTCTATTATTAAATTTTCTTTTTATTATTTCTTACCTGGTATCCATTTCAAAGTTAACCTCTTTATACTTCAGTAGCTTTTAAAAGCCTTCTGAACTTCCTTTTATTTTGCTGTTCTGAGCTTACTACAATTGTCACTGTGGTTTAGAATTTTTATAGATGATTCCTTTGGAAATTTCCATTTTCTGCATTTGGTCCCAATCTGCTTTCTCTATTAGCTTGTTTCATGGGGAAGTTAAGCATATTAAATCTTGCATTAATGATGAATTTTTAATCAGGATCTTTCAAGTTGTTTGGCATTTTCCACTCCGTGTTTTTGGAATAAGAAAGTTGCAAAATATTTTCTTATTATATGGATGCCTTCCATATCTCCTGATATACTTCTTCTATCACTCAATGTATGTTTTTTTCACACATTCCATCAAACCGATTGGATGCTTCTTTCAGCCCTGTTATCGAATTATCTGTTCTTAGTTCTGCTACGTCAATATGCTTCTCGCTGAATTTTTAAAATTGCTCATTTGTTACTATTAAATAATTCTACCAACCTGTTTTTTGTTTAAATGGCTTGTTCATTTATTTACTTTTTTACTTGCCAATCCTCCCACTTCATTGTGGGAATAGATTATCACATACATGAATGTGCATGAATGTAATTCGAATGTTTGTGGCTTCATCTGAATTGTAGAATCTTTGGTTTCACTAAACACTTTAGGAACACCACCTTCTTTTATTCCACGGAATCCGCGTTTAAGATCGTTGAACTTACTTAATGCTAACAATTAGACATTGAAATTCATGCCAAAAGTTATTTTGCAAAATTATTCGTTTACAATATGAATTTTTTCATTTATATTGAATCTGAAAGAAATATAAAATTTATAGAATATTTTTTATACGTTATTAGCGGCTCACGTAGTACTATTTTTTGTACGTAATTATATTGTGTATAGTTTATAGTATATGGTCGAAACTTCAATGAAGCAATGTAGTTTTTTGTGGTTAGTGATTTTTCACTATTTCGATTAAAAATATTAGGTAGTTTTTAAGTTATAGCGATTTTACGAATTACGTACCGCTGAGAATGTTTTAATATTCACATTTCAAAACGTTGACCTATAATGAAAACTTTACACGTTAAATGGGGCTATTACGGGAAATCCTCATTATATTTATTCGCTCTTCTCTCCTATTATAAAAATGATTGGTCGATGACAAAATAATTATTGTTTTCTTATACTTTTACTAAATATTTATTGTGTAAATAATTTTGCTTGAATTTAATCAGGAAATATAAATGCCAACTGCCACAATTGATTGTTCATCTGTTATTTATTATGTCATTTATCAATCATTTTCTTTATTATCCGTTTGTACTTATTA
This sequence comes from Schmidtea mediterranea, assembly GCA_022537955.1. Taxonomy (NCBI): domain Eukaryota; kingdom Metazoa; phylum Platyhelminthes; order Tricladida; family Dugesiidae; genus Schmidtea; species Schmidtea mediterranea. The sequence continues at coordinate 180,150,759 of CM039680.1, forward strand.
CAAATAATGTTCATGTTATAATTTTTTTCTTTTTATTAATCATTTATAAAATTTTACTTTCTAGTAATTTCTTTTACCACGAGTTTATAAGTATTACATTGTGATCTTGATTTTGCACTGTAGAATTTTGACAGTAAGCGTCAAGGGATTCTAAATTAATATTTGGAAATTTTACAAGATTAAAATGGTTTATTTTATTACATTAGAATATTCCGTTTGTAAAGTGGCATTTTCGAGCCATATTTTTGAAAATTGGCATGTTTTCCGGAATTTGTTGAGATAAATAAGAAATGAAAAATAATTTTTGCTTATAAAATTGACGGCGTGAAATGTTCGTTAAATATTTTATAAAATGAGAAAATCCCATTTTTATCTTGTTCCATTTCTTGTTTGAATTTTTTTTCGTGTGGTGGTGACTTTTCCTTCTGAATTTGATAATAAATTCAACCATCGGTCTAGAAGAGGGTGATTAGAATTTTACTGAAATGACAGAAGAAAAATTAATTCAAACTAAGTAATAATTTTCCTCTGAAAATGAAGCATTTGCATTTGCTGGTAAAATAAAAATAGGCATCTAAGTAAAACACCGAGTTAACAAATAAATACAAATTTCATGTCTTAAAGTTCAAATATTAATTTTTACTGTAGAGTTAAGGCTACCGTGTTTTACTTAATAAAATCCCTATTTGGAATAGAATTCCTTCCCAGTTTGTTGACAAATTTTACATTTCACCTTGAAAAGCCAACCATACAAGCCCTCCTGCAAAAGGAATTCAATCTAAATTCAAATATTTCAATTCAAATTCATCCAAATGATTTGATCAACGTCATTTATATTATTTTATAATTAAAAAGATTATAATGACACAAAGAAAAGACTACACATTTGAATTTAAGAAAAACACTCGAGGAATGTAATTTGTTCAATAACACTACAAAATGCCAAAAATATAAATTGGATTCGAGATGGAAAAAGAAGCCCCTTATAACACTGAGAATGAAAACATTGCCTACTTTTCCAAAAGATTGAAAGGAGAAGGAAGGAAGTCTACAATTAAAGATCTTTAGGATATAATTTATGATTAGCTTATTGATAAGCGAACTTTAGATTTTGTGCGGAAGAGAAAAGATGCCTAAAAAGTTTCAATTATGCAACATAGTGAGGGTGTATTTAAGGCTTCGTATACATGGCTAAGCAATTTTGTAACATGATATTCATTCTCATTTATGACATGACTACCTCGCAATTACTTTATATAATTAAATCGAATTGTGTTTTTAGTCCTGAATACTGAAAATGATCTTGGCAGTCAAGTGTTAACTTCAATGGTCGTTTGGCTTTACCCACCACAATCCATTACCGTTTCATTCATTGAAATAACACACTGTGGATCTTATGTGTCAATAATAGAATCTACAATCTCTTTATCTGTAATTTTAAAGATAGTAGTTGAACGCTTTAAAGAGAATAAATATAATATCATAAGATTGTTTAGCCATGTAAACGAAGCCTTAAATATTTATTTCATAGTTGGCAGTCAACATGTTAAATAAACTCATTCGATAAGCATTTGATAGCTTCAAAGTCACATGTATTCATGCCATAAGACGCAATGTAAAATAAATTCAACATTTTATAATTAATGAAAGCAAAAAGAATCTCATTGAGTATTGTAGACTGAAAAGGCATGGTGGTCCTTATTTTTCAACTTTCAAAAAGTGCCTGTCTCACCCTTTTATTTTGTTCCTATATATAAGAAAAAAATTTAGGCCAAATATGAGCTCAATTGAACAACATTTAGAGGTAGCTCAATGAAGTCAAAGTTTTATAATAGACCGCATTATCAAAAATAGTGAAATACATAACCCCCACTACTGCTGAGTTTAAAATTTAGCAATAGATTATCATTTAAATCATCCCTGATTTTTTTACTTACTACTCAGTGTGTGGGAACCAGCCTTTGGTGTTCTTGTTCTACTTCTTCAATATTTTGTGCAACTAACTGTCTGGTGAAGTTATAGTGAATTGTTATTTACTTTTAAGAAAAGCTCTGAATAGTATTTATTACTGTAATTATTTAAAGGTATGTACTGATTATCTGCTAACTTATTGTTTACATTTTTGTGTAGCTTCTGGTTGAAAATATTGTAATAGTTTTTCTGTTACTGCAATAGTGGCAACCTGACTGTGAATTGTAGTTGCAGTTTTACTGGACTTAGTGGATTGCTAGCAGTAATTAATAAATAATTTCTCACTGTAAATCAAATCATGACATACATTGTATTGTACTTCACTTACTTTTAGAATGAACAGTACCAGGTCTAAGACAAATGTGTATCTGCTGGAGAGTTATACAGAGGTTTTGACTGGTGGGAAGTTGCCTTCATTACGGCAGGTACTCGGTCTTTTCCTTCATGAACACAAAGAGAATGGCAAAACAATACGAGAGGCATCAACGATTGCCATTGAAAGTACTGCTAAGTTTTGGCAAAAGGCAAGAATACCAATAAGGGCAGTTCAGCATTGCCAAGCTAAGCTAGAGAGTGAATTCGATGTATGGCGATGTATGGTTCAGGAGTTAAGCGGCATGCTCACAAAAAATGAACAGCAATTCCAGTTCCTGATTCAAGTTGTGCAGGAGAATCGTAGACTGTTTCCTAACTCCCTGAAGCAGACCCTAACTTCAGAGAATTTTGCCATAGATATTCATGAATCGGACGCGAATGTGTAAGACAAGTGACAGTGGGGTGCCCGGTGCTGGCTGCCGAATGCCGATGCTGCATCCTAGCAACAGTGTGGTGCTAAAACTTCTCCATTTGTCTTTGGTTTATTTTATATACCAACTCCAATGTCAGTGATATTTGTTGATGGCATTAAAAGCGTGACAATTTGCTTCTTTCATTTTTATATAAGAGTTGCGAAAAACGCACCATTCGTAAAAACTTTGATGCTCTTGAGCTACTTCTAAATGTCAATATTTTTCTCCAGTGTTTTTTGTCTAAAAGGAACAACTGTGGAGGGTGAGACATTGAAAAACACCAAAAAAATTTTTTGGCCCTGTATAAGGACCACCCTAGTACTCAGGCAATCAAAAAGTATGTAGAACTATTTTCCGTTGATATTGAGAGGGTGACAGTACGGCCTTCTCATATTGAACAACGCAAGCACTCGTCTCGCTAAGGCGACGAAAGAAAATCGAAGTTAGCAGAAATATTAACCAAATAATGATAATTCCTCCTTATCTTCATAGTCTCTATATCGTGATCAACAAGCCGTTTAAAGATTATCTTAAAAACGAAAATAACCTTTATATTGAACATACGCTGTCAATAAATGAAAATGGAAATCTGCTGAAGCCAAAATAAATATCCGTTATAAATTGGCTAAAACCATTGTATGAGCTAATCGTCCCTAATATTGTAGGAAATGCTTTAACATCTGCTTACATTTTCCCTGATTAATCATTTACTGACAATTATGTTTCAAAAAACATGAAGGAAATATGTTGAATATTCCAACTGTAGCTAATCTTCCATTTTAACTGCAATACGATATTTACGAAAAGGATGAATATTCTATTCGTGAAGATAAGGAAATTTTAAAATAAATAATTTAATAAAAAATGAAGTCCTCTACATTTTTTTGGGGGTAAATTAAAAATTATTACAAAATTAAAATTAAAAAACGAGTTTAATTTATAAGATGCAATTGATAAGTTATATTCATAATGTCAAAGAATAAATAATACCATCATTAAAATCGAGTGGTCGTAGTAATTTATATGTATACGCTTTTATACGATTGTAACTCATAGAACTATTGAAGTAATTTTATATGAAGCTTTAGTGAGATGTTTGGTTGCGCTCATAACAGCGCAAATTTGAACTTCCTAGCAATCATTTAACAAAATTATTTTATTGTGAATTTTGTATTGTTATAAAGAATAGAATTTTTTTGAAATTATTATTGTTTATTGTAGGGTTGTTGATTTTGAGTAACAAAAATGAAGGATTAAATATTAAATGATTGCACAATTTTAACGTTGATGACAAATTTTGATTTTAATATTTCGATTTGTAAAACGATCAAAATGATGAAGTTAAATCGGATAAATTAGTCAACCAATTTTTATATCAATTTAATTTACCATTTCTTGACATGAAAGTGAAATACCGATATAATTAGGGGGAATCAATTAGAATTATTATCTCAGTTTATCTAAATAATTCATTTAGTGATGTTTATGAAATGGATTCCTTATTCCATGGTTTCATGCCACAAATGCATCAATTTTAATTAAATTTTTGCAATTTTAAAATATGTCAAAAATAACCCAGATTATAGAACGATTTAGTGTTTTTTTCAATAAAATTATTGTAGCAACATCATTTATCCTTCAGTGATTTATAATAATGTTTTATCAGCAAAGTAGAACAGATTTGGTAAGAAACGTTCTTCACTATCAATTTTTCTTTAAATTACTATTATTATTGAAAAAGGCTGTGCCAAAAATTTGTGAATATCAATAATGATATCTGATTCATAGTATACAAAATGAAAAGCAATCACATGTGAAAACTAGAAAAAGTTCGTTTAATATTTTTATTATTATTTAACGATGGATTCCTCGGAGTAACATCAATACTCAATAATAAATTATATAAGATCTGAAAAGTCTTTGCTAAAAGTTTTACGTTTATTAAAGACAAAAAGAGAATTTTCGACTCTGAAATAGTCTTCATTCTGCTTAAGAAAATAGTTTGAATGTTGATTTGGTGATTTGATCTTTAAATTTTTGAATTATTTATATTGGGTCTTGATTTAATTTTGAAATAAAAGTTTCGTCTTTTATATTTAATTTTTAAAAGCTTTAAATTTTAAAATAAAGTTCATCATATTTGACTAGTTTTTCTAGTTTTAAAAGTATTTTTCTTGAAATTTCTGTAATCAGTGTGAAACTGATTATTTAATTTTATAAAATTTCAAAACTAAGAACTATAATTCGACAGGGCAATATTAGTTGTGCTCTAAAATATATATATATAGGAAACTAAAAATTCTAAGTTGTGCTCTAAGAGAAATTAAAAGATCACATAATTATTTTAATTGAGCTGTTGTTTAAAATTAGCTATAATTGTAATTAGATGCGCTATAATTTTAATTAATCGAAAACTTAAAAATTTGTTCCATCAGTTCGGAATATGAGTATGCACAAGTGAAAAAGTATTCGATTATCAGTTTATTTTTGAAAGTCTTCAAGTTGGAATTTCAGATACTGAGAACCCAAAACTACCCAACGACGGATCTATTGCTTTGATTGCTGATGGTGCTTATTCTTTACCATTATCTTTTAGTAATCAATAAATACCCTTTCAAAACGTACTCCAGTATTCAAAATGAGAATTTTCAATGATTCGTAATAAGTTCATGTTCTCATATAACTTCAATCAGAATAAAAGCAAATTATGTCTTTATTATTTAAAATAAATCTTAAATTCAAAGTATTATATCTAAATCAACACAAATTTTGCATAAACTGTGAAGGGATCTTTTCGCACAAATGCATTTATAGCAGAAGACTCGCGACTCAAATGGGTATGATAACATTTTTTGGCTTTTGAATAACTTTGCCGAACTTCTCCAACTCTGGTAGGTAATTCAGGATTGAATATGTTATCAGAAAACCATAAATCCACCTGTACACACGAAATGAACTTGAGAGATGGTGGTAATCGATCTCTTTTACGTGACAGTAGAATAAATCCAGAAATCAAGAAAATTTCTTTAGAATTACAACGCGCGTTGCTCAAATATGGTTGTTTTTTTGAAATGGAAAATTTAAAAATCACCATTGTCCAAATATTACCAAAACGATAGATGAAGTTCGAACTAGAATTGCATCTCATCTGATCTATCAATAGCAGGAACTTTGAATTGGCTGATTTTCTCTTTTAGCGACCCAATTTTTCGTAAAATATCATTCACAAATTGATATGCTATTTGTGGCGAATTAGTTTGACCTCCTACAACTGTATCCCGACGTCTTTCAAATTTCTATCGAAAACATGATGTTGGAAGCAAATATATTGTGTAACTGGTAAATTTAATGGCATAAAGTGACGTTGTTAGCTGTAGAAAATACAATTTCGCTTATCACAATTGACATCAGTTGTGTGGGTAATAATAATTTTTATTTCTAGCAACAATTCAAAATAATTCAATGTTTCTTCGATACCACATTCAATAGTTTGTGCTCGTGATTTTTCTAAACTGAGAACTGCTAATCTAACTTTTTAATCCTACTTTAACATAATCCCTTGTCATTTTTCCGTCCATTTCTCCCATCAAAATGCTAAGCCATTCTTCTTTCTTTAGGGTTTCTTTCATTATACACTTCATGTTTTAAGCTTCCTTGAATCTTGCTTATGAGTGTGTTGAAAATCGGATTTCATCTTCACAAAACTGTTGACATACTTTTGCAACTTTTTTGGTGCTCAGGTTTATATTCTTTACGAAAGACATGGTATTGGTTGTTGAATAGCGTTTTCTTTGAGCAGGTTTCAACATAGTGGGTGGTTCGTAATTTTCATGACTTACAATCATTATTTTCAGATTCTGTTGTGGATCTGTTGTAATCGATTCCATAAATTGATTGAAATGACTGTAAAATAGAGGATTACTTGATCTTTGGAATTCTTTACTGGTTTATTGGAGAATCTTTATTGATTGAGATTCTTCTTCACTTAAAGGCTTATTGAAATGCAACCAAATTTTTCTTCTACTACAAAACTGGATTGCATGAAAGACATGTTGCAAATTTCAAAACTTAACCACTATTTAATTTATTTATCAAAACAATATCCCATACTTAGATGAATAACTAAATATAAATAGGATATTAATTAACATGCTAGAATGTTTATATATTTTCAGTTTTGTTGGCAGTTAAAGCATGAACTTAAGAAAAGTAAAACCTAAAAGTGTAAAATATTTTTTAATAGAGCATGCTAATAGTGTCACTATAAATATATTGAAATATTTATTAGTTTACTTTTGTCCACTATGTAAAACTTAAAGACTTTAAAACTTTAAGTTTAGTTCGGGGGAGACGTTTTTGAAAAGGATAATGTAAGTTATTTACAGTTTTCCTATAGTATTTCTCATTATGTAGGACCCTACCTCAATTGACCATCTTACAAAATAGAATTTAATGTGTCATTTATTCAATTCATGAAACTTTTACTTGTTGGTTTTAATATTTATAATTGTTTCTTATTTTAAAATCATTAATTAATATTACCGTAGTGATAGACTGGTGATATTAATGTTCCAGGGTCAAATTCCCACCATGATCCATACCTGGAGAAAGTAATTTCAGCTTTTCACTCTCGGATTTTAAAGATCAATTTAATAAATTTTTTTGATTAAATTATTTTCCATATTCATTACAACCTATCAGTAGCATTGTTTGCTATTTTACTTTGATAATAATAATAATAATAATAATAATTATTATTATTATTATTATTATTATTATTATTATTATTATTATTATTATTATTATTATTATTATTATTATTATTATTATTGTTATTATCGTAAGTCTTCCAATATATATTCTATTAATCACGTGATTTTGAATTTAAAATTTTCCTTCAGTTTTGCAGTGTCATTTTTCACTTGCTTTTCTTTTAGGAGATAGTAGAAAATGTTGAGAAGAAAATTTCCGTTTGAAATTTTTTTTTGTATATCTTTAAATGTAATTTTAAATCCATATTTTATTTAACGGAATTAGAAATTTTAAAAATCGATAAAAATCATTTCATGGCTAAAATTTTTTTTAAATTTAAAAAATATTGATTTTAATTAAAACTTATAGATTTTTGTAAAAAATGAATTTTGAAAAGTTGTGCGTCCATTAATTTTTTCAACAACTTCTAGTAAAATTTTAACCCTTATTGTCAACAGTTGTTAAACATTCAAATTTCGTGGAAAAATTATTCTATCCTTTAGAGAAGATGCTTTGTAACGGAGAAGTTTAACGTGTTTCTTTAACATGATTTTTGGATCAACTTTTTTGCGAAAATTTTGCAAATTGCTTCAACCAGAGAGGACTGAATTGAGAGACAATAAAGAGTATTGAATGCTCTAGGAAAATAAAGTAGTAGTTTATCGACCTTGAAAGATTAAATTAATAAATATTCAATTACCTTAGCTTAAGGTAAGATAATGAATACTTTCTCTATTGCATTGTTACAAATGATGAAAGAAGAGCATATGTGAAAACCCTAAATTCAAATGGCAAAGACTTTCACCTGGAAAATGATATATTTCATGGGTAAATCCAGGAATTCACGTGTGGGATAAGCTGTGCGTGTGGTGGAATATTAAAGGAATTATGTCTTGCGAATTGCTGAAAATCTGGTGTTACAATTAACGCGGGTGTTTATTACAAAAAGTCAGACCGACTGAAGACAAAATTTGACAAATAGTCTCGTGTTATTGCAAATCGAAAAAATTTTTTATGTTGCACCAATATAGTGCTCAGCCACACATCGCAAATAAAACACTACGTAAAATCAAGGAGTTTGGCTGTGATATTGTGCTTCACTCACCATGTAATCCAGAGCTTGCTCTTTCTGATTTCCTTCTATTCAGATCATTTATTTAACCGGGGATTTTCATATGAAGTTGTCAAAAATATAATTGGGGTAGTTTTTCACTTCTAGACCTGGAAGTTTTACTGAGATGGAAAAGTGGGTATCTAAATGGAAAGAGATTCTAGAAATCATACATGAATGTACATTTTATTGAGTTTATCGCTTATATAAATCTGATAACTTGGAAATTGAAATTTCGGGTATAACTATTGAATTTTGAGAATAATTCGAACAAATCCTTATATTTTCCAATTTTTTTAATAACTGATAAAATGCTTCTAGTGAAGACAGGCTTTATAAAATTAGGCCTTTTTTGGTTTTTGTTACAAAGTTTCAGTGTGTAGGCAAAACGCTGTCAAAAACTAAATCTATTTTGGAGCCATATCTTGATTATTAGTATTACGTATATCAAGATAATTATTACATCAAGGTTTCTACAACTAAAATATTGCTATAAAAGAAAATACTAGTATGTGATACTTCATAAGAGAGAACTTCGGCTTGCCAAAAGAACTAAAAGAAAAGTCAAAGAATCTTCAGAAAAGGAAAATTAAGTTTCTACAAAAAGGATCCATTGTTCTTTTTACATGAAAAGATAAAAGACTAGTTTGTATAATATAAACTTTTCACAATTCCTCTATGAAATTATCTAACAAATTAACTGCCAAACGAAAGAGGAATTTTGCGTATGAAAGAAAATTTTAAGAAAAATATAGAGTAGATTAGATAAGCAACTTCTTGCTTTATTTAATGCGTTAAAACTCTACTGTAACTACAATTTGCAAATTAATATGCATTTTATTTATCTTATTTTGTGAATTTTTTTAAAAAATGATTAATTGTCATATCAAAATAATTATTTAAAAACTCCAACAAGAGCACTTATTATTTATTTATTCGGAAAATTAATTTTTGTATCGAATTTAATTGCATTTTATCCACTATGTCTAGATTTTATTTGCTTGCCGAAAAAAGAAAAATGAGATCAAACTCAAAGAAATCTAACAGATTTTTTGTCACATTGGAAATTTGGTGTAGTCGCTGAATTTATCGGAATTATTTTTGGACGTATAAATATTCAAATGAGAAAAAAAAATTTCTTTCAAATTGATGTCATATGCTGCATGGGATATTTGTACGTATGTCATAGAACGTTGGTGTGTATTCTGCGAAATCATCGTTTGTGTGTATGCCACCAAATCAGCGTTTGTGTGTATGCCACCAAATCAATGTTTGCGTGTATTTGTTCTGTTTCTCCTTTACATTTCTACATTGCAAATCTAAAGTTTGAAAATTTTACAATACACTCACTAAGTCCGATAAAAACTTGTTATACGGAAAGCATTTAAGAAATGTTATGTTAGGTTTTTCTAATTTACAATATAGGATTAATTAAACTTTGATCATTTATTTACTTATCTCTACCCAACACTGGACTGGGGATTTAAGTTTTCTATGCTGATTACCTCTGGTATATTATTAGTTCAATTCATTTTTGCATATTTATTGAATTATTCATCATTGTGATTGAATAAGAATTTCCTAGTTTATAAATAACAAATTTAATTTCTTCCAAAATATGAATGAAAATTCCAAATTTGAAATTAGTTTAGGCGGATCAGTCTTAAACTAATTATAAGTTTGATTTCTTTTCTTATAATTTTAACTAAACAAAATTCACAGAAACTCGGTGTATTTTTTGGTTTGAAATTGAGAAGTATAAAATGAGTTTATTAATGACGATATTCGCACATTTATTTGACTCTGGAAGTTCCAGATAGCGACTCTTATGCATGAGCTATTATTTGAATCTTGAATGAAACATAAACTTGTCAGTAAATTGGGCGATAGTAATGATAATAAATGAATCTTAAACTCGTCAATTAATTGGTTGAATTATAAATATTTTTTGGTTTCGCTATTCTCTAACAAAAGTTGGCAATATTTGGCAAAATAATTTATTTTATTTTTACAAACTTATTATACTTCATTTGTTTGTTGGAGTCAAATTTTCTAGTTTAATTTTAATGCCGTTCCACAAATTTGATTGACTTGCAATTTTGTGGTTGGTTCATTATGTACTCGGTATAACATAGAAATAATTTAGAACACTAAATTTTCATTCATAATACCTAAAATGCATGTAACACAGGCATCATTTTTCGATATATCCACCGAAATTACCGAGACATTTTCCCCAGCGGATCACAAGTTCTGAAAATGAATTTTTGAAGAAATCTGGGCCTCAATTGTCGAAGAAATCTTCCACTGCCTCCTACAGTTCATCGTTATTTTCAAATGTTTTTCCAGCCGTGCTTGACGGAAAAGGTAGGAGTCACTCGGAGCCAGATCTGAGCTGTATGGGGATGTGAACGTACACTAAATCCAACATTGCCCATTGTCGATGCTGCAGCTGCAGTGTGGAACATTTCTGGATTTTCGTCTTTTGGTCCGTACAATTTCTAATAAGTGGAAGTTCAAATCAAACATGATTATCCCGAGAGAGTCCCAAAAAACTTGCGCATTATTGATTTTCGATGGGTAGTACCACTTCTGAGTTTCTTCGTAGGCTTTTCGGCGGATAACTTCCACTCACTGGATGATCTCTTTGACTCCGAGATGAAGAGAAACAATAGGGTTTCATCTTCAGTAACAATGTTAGATAGGAAAAATCTGTAAATTTTTACTGCAGTACTGCAAACGTCTTTCCATCATTTCAAATTTTAGGAACATTGGTGCAAATCTGGAACACAACTTTCGAATTCCAACACCTTTCATAATAGTGGGAACCGTATCATCACTAATATTGAGCCTCTCGTTCTTCCTATACGATTTCTACTAATTTTTCTGTATTTTCTTCAGGAATTGCAACTAGTTTCGCGCACCCAATATTTAAGAGTGCTATATGATGGGCATCCTTACCATGTGTATTCTTTAATTCCTTGAAAATTTCTTTATCGGTTTTCTTAAAACTAAAATTTTTATTATACTTCTGTATTCAACAGCTTCCATGCTTTTTTTCATAAATTTGCTGAAAATAATTATAAATTAATCAATACATGAAAACAAGATATTTATATTTAACTATTCTTATGTAGCTATTAGCTACTAGCTAGCTATATATAGTCAAAAATTCGTTAATTTTAGAATACTATTTCTATGTCAGTCCAAGTACTTTATGACTAATCACGTACGTATTTCTGATGATAATACAATCATTAAATTTGATTTCTCTGTAAAAATATATGAAAATAAATAAAATATATTGTGTCGTTGTAAGATTTTTAATATTTGCACAGCCTAATATTTTTAATTTATCGGTGTATCTCCACAACATATGTGTCACACTTATATTCTGCTTTGCTTCTGGCCCTACATTTTAATAAGTTTGTTTTTAAAAAAAGTTATTTATTTATTGAAAAAATCACAAAACGTAGAGATTTAATTAATAAATAAAAGAAAACGCCAATCCTACATATATTCTACTGCTGTATATTTCGACAGACTCACTGTCATCGTCGGGTAGATTCGAACTTGAAACTACAAAGAATAAATCACTTTTATTCAAACAGACTAAAAGAATTGAATAATATCAGTGAACACAATTGTTTTCTGATTTTTGTGTTTATAAGTGGATTTCAAGTCCTACTTAGATTTTGTTCGTATCTTGGTTAAAAATATTTGTCATTGGTACAATGTCACATACATTGGAATGACTGTCCGTCATTTCCGCACTCAAGTTCTCGATCACAGTCGACTTAGTGAATTGATTTATATTAGAAACGCAAATTTATGTTGTAGGGTGAAAATTAATGTAAAATAGATTTATTTAAAAATTTAAAAGTATTTTATTGAGAATTTATTAAAGTTTTGTTAAAATCTAGATTTTTTAAAATTTTGCCAAATAATTTTTTTTAACTTCAGGTTTATTAAAACAAAATTTGTGATTTTTAGTAAAATATTTTTAAAATATAAAAGAAGAAATTTTTTTGAATAAAAGTAATTTATTCTTTTAAATTTCAAGTTCATATCTATCTGACGCTGACAGTGAGTCTGTCGAAATATATTGTAGTAAAATAAATATGTTGGATTGGCGCTTTCTTTTATTTATTCATACTTTTAATTTGTAAAATATATTTTATATAATTAGTTAACTAATATTTGAATTTTATAGAATCATATAAGACGAAATCCAGCAACTCGGGAAACATTCCAAATTCTCAAAAACGTAGTTTATATTTATTAATATTTAAGATAGTGAATAATTTTTATTTGCAGAATTACAAAGGCATCCGGAATACTTTGAACTGCCTATCGTAATGCTAACTAACCCTTTTGGCGATGTTGAAAATATGTCAACAGATAGTTCCCCTGTTTTAAAGATAAAGTTCACTAAAGATGATGATGACATCAGTCTGGTAATTCAATTTATTGTTTGTAAAATTACTGTTAAATTAGTGTACAAATGGTAGATAGACTAATTGTTATTAGAAAATTAACTTAATTGAAAGTGTTAAATATTTACTGCCTGTATATTTATAATTTTCCATACTAAATTTCCCTATATTTTCTAATACACTTTTATCTATCATACAGATTTTTACATCTGTATCTAATAAACAACACAGTTCCTAATCATTTATCAATATTGTGACACTCAGTCTACCATTTAATTTATTATATTTAATTAGATTATTATTATTTACATTATTTAATTTGTAAAAATAATATACAAAAATAATAATAATAGTCCGCAAATATTTCTATTGATAGTGAAAGTTTTTTCGACAGAACATAAAGAACATTGAGTATATGACATAGTGTTAGTGAAGAGAAATGAAATGGAAGTATCTGATCCAGATATTTAGAAGCTCCTTACAACTGAGTCTTAAGTTCGAATTTCTCATCCCATTTGACTACATCTTCTCGAAAAATATCGATATTTTTAGTAAGGCCGTGATAGCTTGTAAATCCATAAAAATTGTAAGTTACTGTAAGGTTTCTTTTAATGCGATTCATATGATATCGCTTAAAATGCAGCAACGTAATGTGTGAGACACAATCCTATGTATGCGTAATAGAAATCATGACACAGTGTCATGATTTGCCCTCCAACATATATTAAATAATATCACTACAAAAAGTTATGCCAAAACTTTGTGGTTATATTTAAATACAGTCAACCACCCTTAATCCGAAAAATTAGAAATCAATTTCCTTTCGGATGATGAATTAATTAGGATAATGAAAAAATCTATACGATCGCCAGATTAATGATGAAATTATTAAGAAAAAGACAATTATTTATTTAAAAATTTATCTAAAGTTTTTTGTAGATTTTTCTTTTGAATGAATTTTTGTAAATCATCTTTGACTTTTAAATTTTTTACTGTATCATTGATTTTTTTTAGTAGAGCTGTTTGAAGAAGAACTTGATTTGATGACAATTTTAATTGCATGGAATAAATTTTTTAGACTTATGTTGTAACTGTCATCGACCTGACCATCTTCAGCACTAAGTACAACATCTTCAACAGTGTATTCTTCTTGACACAGTGCAATGATTCCATTATCATCAATGACTTCTTCTGTTTGAATCATATCCTTTTCAACCATTTTTTTGTCAGGCTCATACTTGTGTGTCTCAACAACGGAATCCGATGATAAGTTTTGTTCAGTAAAGGAATAATTGCAACCTTTTTGAAACAATTTTTCATGGTTTCTTCTTTCACATCTTTCCAAGCTTCATGGAGTATCAATATGGCTTTCTTAAAATTAACAGCAAAGGCTTTTGTTTGATCAAGCGAGTTCATGTAATCAACTACTAACTTTTTTCTGTAATAATGCTTTAAATATTTTATTATATCTGCATCCATGTGTTGAAGATGAGCAGCTGAGTTATTCGGAAGCATTATAACTTCAATGATCTGAAAACATTTCTTCAAGCTATGACTTGGAGCGTTATCAAGAAATGGATAAAAAAAAATTTTGTATTTTCTCAGTTCAGTAAACAAGCTTAATATTTAAACAACATTAATTCGAAACTTTTAAAAATTATTAGAATTTTAATTCAAAAAAGAGCTGAAGTTTCATAAAATTTCGGATTAATGAATCAAATTTGTCTGGAAACTTTCGAAAATTGACAAAATAAATAAAAAAATTTCAGACTTCGAAGTTTTTGGATTAATAAATTTTCATTGAATAACAAAAACCTTTAGCATACTTTTAAAAAAAATTTCACAATATGTTGGATTGAGAAAAGAAAGTGTCACAGAAGAAATATTTTTTGAAATGGTTGTAGAGCCTACCACAAAAATATTTTTGGTTTCTGATGAAATTTAATTTCACTTATCTTTTCTTTTCACTCTGAATTGGAAATTAAAATTACACCAGTCTCATTAAAACACGAAATAATTAACTGGAATAGATAAAATCTTTTAGAAAGAATTAACATTAATATCAGTGATTTAAATAATTAATTCATTTATTTCTTCATCAATTTCAATAAATTCACAAAATGAATTTAAAATTAAAAATCACGTTCTAAAAAATATTTAATTGGAACATTTTATTCCGTAATTTGGTGTTATTAGTCAATTAATTTTGCATTAAAGTTAGATTGTTGCCCCGATCATCTGTCACTATTATTAGTATTAATAATAATATTATAATTGTGATTATTATTATCCATTATTAGTAGCGATTTTAGCGATTATCAAAATGAAATATAATGCGGTAAAATGAATTCCTTCTGTTTTCTTAATTAAAATTTAATTTTTTGATAAAATCTATTATTATCACCTCAATTTTATTTCTGAAAAAACACATAAATCAATCGGTTCTAGTTTCAAGACTTTTTTCCTTTGTGGAATAAAATACTTTATACAAGTTTTTTTATTACAGGTTTACTTAAAAATTTATTTTTTGAAATCTAAGTCACATGCATATTTGTCTACTTGTAGCAGATTCAATTTAGAATTCTGTAATATTTGCCGCCGTCGGTCGAATAATTTATTTCCTATATATTATAGTAAAATTGTCAAGCATAATCAGTTGACATTTAGGTTTATTTTTATCCTATACATCTATAATACCAAGCTCCATCTTGTTTCTTCTCCTAGTGAGTCCTTGAAACTGTTCTTGAGCGAATTTCTTACTTTGAAAATTTGATTCAGATTTTTTTGATTTTTAAAAATTTTGAAGAATTGCATATCGACTTTGAATATTTTCGTTTTTTGGTTTTATATTTTAATTAAAAGATTAATTGGGAAAATTGATGTCTCTTTTCTATTTGTTTTTGTTAACTGGTGGAATCACACCTGGGTTTTTTTTCATTATCAGTAGATTTTTATTTTTAAAGAAAGTCAATATTATGGCACTTGTAAAAACAAATTTCCCAGAAATCATGCTGAACGACATTATTCCTTTCTATGAATAGATCAATTATATTTCCAAAAATATATGAAAAAATTTAGAATTTGCAGAAATTATTTGGTCATCAAACAAGTGATTTAAATCACTGTTTTTTATGTGAATAATAAGCAGATTATATTTGTTATGATTTGCCGTTGTTCATTTGGACTATCTAGGAGCCCAAAACTAGTCCAGTGGAGCAATTTAATACCAGATTTTTTTATATTTTGAATATTTATAATAATCAAAATGCCAGTGGACAAAACATAAGTTAGATTGGGAATTTTATCAAGGCTCCACCGTAATTTATCAATAAGAAAAATCCATCAAGTTTAGGGAAAAGGAATTCTGGAGCAAGGTTATCTCATGAGTTAGATTAAAAGAGTTTCTATCAATTTGTGATTATACTGTCGCCTTATCTTTGACAATTCAGATGTTTGAAATCGGATCTTTAACAAAACCCTCACATTTCATAAATAAGAAATAAGTTTCTTTTCCACCAAGAAGATTTTGTTGAAATTAGATAAATTTAATTGGAAGATTATGAATAATTTGTAATATTTAGCTGCCATAGCCAGTCGAATTACAACTTATTCTGAAGTTTTCAAAACAATTTTAGCAGAATGAAAATTGCTAGTGTTCATAATATCAAAAGTATCCTTAAAAAGAGTTTTTTGGGAAATCCTTGAAGAATTTGTAAAATGGTGGAATGTGTTGAATATGTATTTTGTTGGTATATTTAAATGCTACGAAAAAATGCACAATTATAACCCAAGTAAAATCCACAGATTCCTGGATCAGATTTCCAATAAATAAAAAAATCAACAACTTTTTGTCATTATTACCAAATTTCTTTCTAAATTGCTTGAGGTTTTAAATATTATTTCTAAATAAAGTAAATATCAAATGTTATAGTTATAGTTAAATAAAAATATAATTATATTTTCTTTTAACACTAGAACTACTGAGCGCGTCAAAATGACGATTTTTTATATTTTAGAACTAGGTATATCAAATATGCTTGTAAATCTAGTGTTAAGATTATATTCTCTTTAATTGTTTTAATTTTAAGTCGAAACTTTGTTTTCTAAACTAGTTTTCCTTTGTGTAAAGCCGGGGTTCCCAACCTTTTTTAGTACCGTACCTGTACGTCGTAAACTATTTGATGATGTACCGGTAGACCAAAAATTTTGAAATTGTGAATAAATACAATAGAGAAAATATTTAATAAAGATTAGTAACTTGGGAGATGTTTTTATTGCTCAACATATAAATAAATTATAATGAGTGAGAAGCTAGGCCCTGTTTATTATTAACTAAAGAATTATTAGCAGGCTTTATGTTTGTCAATTTACAACCAAGATCCGATTCAGTGTCCAGCAAAGCTCTATATGTTTGGTTTTCATCGCAGTCAATGCATATCACTTTGTACTATCATATCACTTCTATCAAATTAATTAAAGATTTTTAATGATTACACTGAAGAATTACATTTTTATTTTTTTCACTTCAATTCTTTTATTTTAGTTGGTTATTTTGTAAATAGTTTAGTGAATGTTTTGATTAAATTTAAAAATTAAGTTGTTTTTTAAATAAAATTGATACATATTAAATTTTTGTGAAATATTTAAATAAGTTTGATTAAATTTGTTAGGACTTTGAATAATATTGAAAAAATTTAAAAAGAAAGCATTCAACATAGTGGCAAATTGTAAAGAAAATGATACTTACTGGATGAAAAATATTTAAATGTACTCGTATAATTTTCCAATAAATAATTATTAAAATTATTTATTCCTTATTTAAAATTCAAAAAATAAACATAAAAATTTAAATTATTCAGAAAATTATCAATAAAAATGTAATTAACGGATTACAAAAGAATATAAATATCTGATCAATTCAAATTTCATTCAAGTTTTAATTAATTTTTTTTAAATAACAAGGTAAATACTTTCATGAATACAAATAATTTCTTTTTTCAGATCAATCAAATAATTTCTTAGAATCGAACTCTTGTCACTTGTTTTCTCAATTAAATTGATGGAATCAGATCAAAATATTATCATGAAAATTTCCACAATTTAATTATATCTTCCTTTCTTATCGATATAATCTGATTCACCATAAATAATTGCAAAAGTAATCATTTTTCTAAAACATTTAAATTGACTTTTAAACAATTATTTTCAACTGACTGAATGATCTAATAAGATTAGAAATTTTTTTACTGATATCGAAACTTTCACAGGATAAATCTTTTTCTTTAAAAGTTTATAAAAATGATACTGATAACCAACATTCTTCCTTTAAAATCCATACATTTTGATTTTTACAGCTAAAACCAAGCAGAATAAGTCCCTACAAAAATGATCAAAATTTAATAAAATTCATGCTTTCTACAAAAATCATTAAATTTCACAAAATTATCATAAAATCACTAAATGGGGATCATATTTTCTCACTGGTAGTTAGTTTAAATAATCAAAATAGTCCTAAAACCAATTGAAATCTATTAAAATTATCGAAGACAAAATTTATTTAAATAACCCAAACGATTTTCATCAAAGTATACTGATATAACCCCACATGATCATATTGTGTAACCCTTTAAATCCACTAAAGATACCTAACTCTATCAGTTTTGTCATAGATATCCATGAGACCGATAGCATCCTAAATAAAAGTAAATAATTTAATGCACTTATCTCAAAGAATCACTATAAATATCAAATATTTCACTATAAAATCACATTCCACCTAATTTATTCTTAAACAATTTAAAAGAGAAACCTTTTAAAATTTTGATTTTAATATGGCCCACATTCTAGTAAAATATATCTGATTGAAAACTCTTGCGCTATATGTAAAATTTGGAGACGATCTGACGATCACAAAATATTTATAATCACTTACCTAATCGGTTAAATAAATAATTAAATAAATTTGGCAACGATTTAATTAAAAGATAACGCCAATAAAAAACCTTTCGTACGATATATTTCGATAGCACAGCTATCATCTTCAGGTACTCAAAACCAACTAAAAAAAAATTTAAAAATTTTTTATTTAGTTGGTTTTGAGTACCTGAAGATGATAGCTGTGCTATCGAAATATATCGTACGAAAGGTTTTTTATTGGCGTTATCTTTTAATCGGTTAAAACTGATATTTTCTCGAATCAGTATTTATTTTTACACCTATTTAAACTGAATAACTACTCTTAAAATAAAATGATAAAAATGAAAAATCTATTATAAAACATACATACTTACCTGTGTGATGATATAATTTGTTCAAAATAACAACTTCAATTATAAAGTCATAAAGTAGAAGAAAAAATAAATTTAACAGACAAACACAACACAGTAAAAAATGCCCACAAACTTTCAGATGAATAACTGCTCAATATATTATTATATTATAATTATATATTATAAACTTAGGTTTAAAATTAATCTGACCTATATTTTATGATAAAATTCAAAAAATCTCATATTTGTATTCCTAAAAAGCTAAATAGTCATTGAAATGGCTGGTGCATAAATTTTACTGAATTTTCATTATTTTCAGATTTTTTTTGTTATCAAGTTTTTTTCACGCATCAACTTGCATTATAAGAGTTGTTATTCAGCTGAACAATGTGTATTTAATTTTATTCACACTGCACCATGTCAACCTTGATGAGGGTTTTGAACATGTTTCCGTTATCTCGCAGTTAATTTATCAGTTTAAAAAACAATCAAATTTTTATCTATTTTAAAATTTTATTTTTTGTTTTCTGTTAGGCGCAATTAAATTTAAATCTTCTAACATTTATTATTTAAATTACAAAATATAAATTCAAATTCTTCTATTTAAATCTGAAAATTTAAACAACTGAGGCGTGGTAGTTCTTAATATTGATATGCTATCGGTCACAAATATAATTAATTTAATTTAAAATACTTAAATATAATTTAATGTAATATGATTTAATTTAACATAAATTTTAATATTCAAATTTAACACAAATAGTTGTTTCAACTATATTATTTTTAAATAGGAGTTTTAGAACTTACATTTTCATTGTGATATTTTTATTGAAGTATTTTTTTTCATTTCACACTTAATTTGATGACTTTATTATAACTCTTTTGTATGTCAATATGTCCCATAACATTAATACGATTATGGTTCTTCATAGGTAAATTCTGCCAATAATCGTTTCACGTCTTTTATCATTTTTCGCATTCTCTTTTCTTTGATGTTCATTTTCTCTCTTTTAAGGTGGCAATCTTACAAATTTGTTACGTATATTTCCTGTCTATGTCATTGCTTGCTACCTATTACATTCAATATGATCAAAAGTAACATGTCTTTGCTGGCCAAAGACTTCTGGTCATGAACCTCTTTTAGAATATATTGATAACCGAATTAAAATTATTTGTTTTATAGATGTCATGGATTACCGATTACTTGATAAATTAAAAACACGTAACTGCTACAAATTATGGAAACAGAATTTCAATTATAATTAGTAAAATTGCGAAATTTCGTATTTGTTTTCTTTATTAAGTTATAAATAAACATTTTGTACACTTTACAAATTTTGCTCTATTGAGAAACAAGCCAAAATTTTCAAAATGTCTTTATATTTGTTGTAATTCAACTGTTTCCTTTGCCTGCGGGAGGAAATGACATTCAATCCAATCAACCAATGGCAATCATTGTTCACCGGCAACAGCGATGGCAATATTTTTTCCTATGTTGTATCACTACGTCAACGATCTGTTATTGCGGCTGTAGAGTAAATCTGGTGTCACCAGAGTAGACTTAGGATTTATTCAATAATTATATTCTGTTGCTTTCTCTGGAATCCGTATTTAAACATATGTATAAGAATTTTTTATTAATAAATGAAGAAATTGATTCTTTATTTTTGCAATTACATTGACGTCAAATTATTTGTTCATTGATCATTCAAAAGAACAGATATTTTAGAAAAAAATGATTTTATTCATATAATTTGTGGGGGGGCAGTCTCATAATTATCTAAATCTATTAAATCCTTGATGTTAAGAATTTAGCTAAAAATTCTTCAATAAATTTAAAAAAATGTTAACTTGTTCGTGAAATCTAGATAAATTATTTTTTATCTGTAATCAGGAAGGGTTTTATAGCCTTTCATTAAGTTTATTGTATTTGTGAATGACTTCATGATTGACATTCTTTATAATTTGCATATGAGATTCGTAAAGCGAATTATATATACATATTTATTCTACTGGAGCCCTCCAGACCAAGTTTATCTATAAAAAACATTTTCAATGCAAATTAAATTACTGTGAAGCATTGTCTAAATAATCTTGTAAAAGTTAATTGTTAGAAATCTTGTATATTATTCACGAATTGATAAAGCTTCAAAGTTGGAATCAGCTTTATCATTGATGGATTTGTCTATATTGTCTTGTTACATCGAGTACTTATCTTGACTGTAGTGATTGACAAAATATAAAATCTAATAATTTATATTTAATTCTTGAAATGCTGAAAGTAACGATTTAACAAGTTGTTTAATTAATATTATATGTGTGATTAATAATAAATTTTAAACATCTATTGTGAAATATTAGCAATTTTAGTTTAGTGTTCAGAAATTAAATTCTTTATCAGTTGAATTTAAACATTTCTTTTACAAAATGTATATTTTATCCCAAGTAATTTTACAATAAGTTGAATATTATAACCACTCTCGGCTATACCTAATCAGTCTCCACATAGCAGATGCCACTAGAAAAATTGAATATGCTAGAGCTATAAAAGAAATCTAAGAAATATACTGTGGGCTATTTTAACCAAGTTTGGCAAGATTTTACCAAACCCAATATGTACCAATTGATTGATGCAAAAGTCCTATTCAATGGGGCAAATTATCAATTAATTGTAGCAAAAGTTTAATTTATTTTTAAATTTTAAAAACTTTGATAAATATAATAGTTTAGTAATTATAAAAAAATGTATTAATTAAATTAGCATTGAATATAAATTATTATTTAACTGCCATCAATATAACTATATCTAAAATTTTTACAAGCTTTATAAAATGGTAGTACCGGAAGCGATAAGACAAAAATAATAGAGTTGTTAGACCAATCAAAATTTACAAGAAAAGAAATGTATACAACTTTTGGAATACCATGTAGAACAGTAGCAAGAACATACGATCAATTTTTAAAACTTGGATGGTTTTCGCCTTGAAGAAAGGTGGAAAGAAACCAAAATTAATGAATAACGAATATTTATGTTATTTAAAAAGTGCATTGGCAATGATTGCACCCAGACACTTGTTGAGCTCAAAAGAAACTTTCCGAAAGATTTGGTTTATCAATATCAAAATCTACAATAAGCAATTATATTTCAGAATTTTCTTATAGTTTTAAAAGAATCCAACCAAGCTGTCACTTCAGAATTACAAGAAGCGAGACGAGCATATTGTTTAGAGTTTTTAAGAATGCAAAGCTCAGGCTGGCCAATAGCTTTTCTTGATGAAAATAACAGTTCCATCTCTAAGATCGAGGAATATTTCGTTAATAGTTGCCATGAACAAGGACAAACTTATTTCATATCAAGTGATAGAAGGTTCTGGAAATAGAGCGAGAATGGCTGAATTTCTACTAACTTTATTCGAAAAATTACGTTCTGAAAATTTAAATGAAGCATATATTGTGATGGACAATGCCAGGTTTCACCATTGCAGGGAAGTTATAGAATTAATATTGGAAAATAATCACGAAATTATATTTTTGCCGTCTTATATCCCATTCTTTAACCTATTTGAAAACATTTTCTCACAGTGGACACATGTTGTTCGAAGTGCTAATTCGAGAAACGGAATAGAGCTTATGGCTGCTATGACATTTTTTATTCTCGTGAACATTACCAAAATTATGTTAAACACATAACATCTAATATTGTTAAATTTTTGACTAGTGAGGCAATTATCGATAGCTAATTAAATTTTAATTGAACATCTTTTTTTATAATTACTAAAATGTTATCAAAGTTTTTAAAATGTAAAAATAAATTAAACTTTTGAGACAAATAATTGGGAATTTGCCACATTGACTTCTGACTCAATCGGTTAATGATCACATTTTCGATTCGGGTTTAGATATTAAAATAGTATACGCTTTGATAACTTGAAATAATAAATTATATGTAGGGAATATATTTATATATTAAAAATTTGATCTACATATAGAATTTAGTTTTAAGTCGTAACGTTTTTTTGTATTTAAGAAATCTTCACGAAGTTCGGATTATGACAGGGTTCAACAAAGGCAGCTTGACTTGATGCGATTAAGATCCGATTGGTTTCTTAATACCGGATCTTGTCACAATATCAGCACAAAACCGTCAGATTCAGCCGAATACAGTTATTATGAGAGCAACGAAGGAACTATCAGCATGGCATCAGATTCCAATTTGCAGTACCAAATCATCGCAACAAGCGGCCCAGATATTCTTCAAACTCTCCCACACAGAAATCGAAATCAGAACATAAATAAAAATTCGTTTAATCTAACTGTTCCGAAACGGGCGGATTTCGCAAGCTTTCGGTCCTCAGAATTATCGAGTATCGGAAATACTAGCAGAAATTCTTTTATCGATGAAATCTATAGCGACTATTGAATATTTGACCGATTGCATGACCTATTATTATATGATTTGTAAATCAATTATACAAATGCTCATCAATCAAATTGTTGATCTGAATCAATCTATAAATTAGAAAAATGAAATAAAATTCCATATTATATCCAATAAATTTGTCTATTACCTATTTTAAATAATCTGTTCAACGATTTGTAATAATTGAGATTCATAATAATTTTGTCGCTTTTGTGAATTTTCTAGGAATTGACCAATTGAATCTCAAGGTTTCGTTCTAATAATTTCGGTTGCCGCCATCAAGTGCTTGACTCGGGGGAATATTAAAATTCAAATATTGCAAGAAAAGTTGACCATCGGATTGTTCAGTGTTGGCAGCGATGTTCATTTATTCATTTTATGACAGGTTTTATAAATTTATAAGCTTTATATCGTTTTCGTCAATAAATATCAATATCCAGTGCTATTATTGATTTTCAATTTCTTTTCACTTTGATTCTTTTTTGCTTCACTGAATACTATTTTTGGAAATCTTTTGTTTATTATCTGGCATTGATTTGGTTTGGAATCCTAAATTCTGTATGAATTAATTGATGCCACGTAAGGCCGTTGAGGGACTGTTAAACATTTTGTGAATGTAATAACATAAATTAGTCAATACAATACTAAATTATAATTTAATTATAAAATTACTAAAGTAAAATTATTGTTGACCATTCAGGAATCATCTCTTGTAGAGTGAATATGTTCACGTATTTGCGTGTTTTAGAATATGTTTGAGAAAACATTTAACCCCATATTCATATCAGTATGTGAGAAAATTTTATATCATAATTTTTGAAGGCCTTCCCTAATTTTGGGGCTGTGTTTCACATATGCAATATCAGCTTCGACGCTAGCAAACATCAATGCTAGCAATTTACCAATAAGAAAGTTCATTACTGTAAATGGTGTTGAATATAAATTTTGGTTCATTTAGCACGTTAATACATAAAAAACATGTGGCAAAAATAAATTTATAAAAAGGATGACTCATTCAAACGACTACTGAGCATCAAAGAGAATAGAAAATTAACAGAAGCATTAAAAAATTAATAAAACCATTAAAAAAGAAATTGAATAAAATTTAAAGAATTAGCAAAAAATATCAAATTGGCTTCAAACTTAACGGAAAATGTAAAATAATAGGAAAGAAAATGTAAGAATCAAATAGCGAACTAAATTTAAGACTTTAATAAAAAGCACAAATCGAAATTTGATTAACGAACTACCTAAATTTGAAAAAAATCGTGTAAGTATTAAAAAGTATACGTTGGAAACTACAGTATAAAAAACGATACCGAATGAACGTAAGTGATTAACTCATCAGTAAGGAGATATTTTATTGCCTTTATTGTTATTTGAAAATTAACGTTGTATGGTTAATAAATGTTTTTTAAACGGGTGGCGTCGAATTATTTTGTTTTTAGAACTATATTAATTAACATTCATTTTCAGATTTTAGAAACATTTTAGGAAATAGTACTACTGAAAATCAAAGAATTATATGAATTGAATATTCATGAATCTATCTATTTTATTTCCAAATGTATGCATTCAGATTTTTTTGGTCGAAATTTCAATCACAGAATAAAATTCAGTTTTAATTTTTATTACATTTTTTTTCTTATTTTACTTAAATAACACTGCAGACAAGAGAGTAAATTAAAGTTTTTACCATCTGCACTTGTCCCAGTAACTTGATTGAGGGTCAGCCTTCCGATGGTAACACAACGGATCTGATTCCTTCCATTCGACTACATGTTGGTTGTTGTCTAGCCATTTGAAAGGCTTTAATATGATATACATAGAAAGAAGAATATAACTAAGTAAAGTTGCAAAACAAAAAATAATACAATTTTTGTACAAATAAAAATGTTACACTACCATATGAAACAATGAACATCAGTATTGAAAAAGTCAATCAAGAACATGTAAAAAATTCATGTTTGAAAACAAAAGGACAAATGAAAGATTCAGTTGATACTGTTGGTTTAAAATTTTCAAATAATATTGTCGTTCATATTAAATTTACCTTATATTATAATTCCAGTATTTTATTTTATTTTACATTATTTTATTTTATATCCATCCACTCATTATTTAATTATAATATTCAAATTCATGTGCTTGATATTATATTCATTCACAAATTAATCGATTGAATTTTATTTTATTTAAATAATAAATTCATATATTTTATTCTTTATTCGCCCACCCATTTATTGATTCAATTATATTTATGTGCCTAAGGTTATTTTATTGATGCATTAAAACAAATTAGCTGTATGTTTATATTTCTGTAGCTTGTTTCGGTTTAGCTTCATCTTCATTGATGAAATTAGAATAATTTTCCTCAAACATCTGTTTTCTTCTGCATTCATATTATCATTCTACTTTAGTTTCATTTACACAGTTGTTTCCTTTAATAATATTTTCTGTGAACATTCTTATTTTTTCATCATTTTGCTGTAGTAATCTAAAACATTTACATATGGTACAAAATCTAGCTAAATAATTTCCACAATATTGCGTAATTTGAACAACACCTTGAAATGTGACTTTATTTCGCACATTTAAAACAACCATTGGTAATATGTTCTGTCTTTTATTGACCAACATAAATGTATTAGATAACCAATTTTTCTACAATTATAAAATATTTTACCTTCAGTTTGTTGAATTCTGGTTGAATCTTTTCGTGATTGTTGTGATATCTCTATAATTTTCTTATGTTATCTTTATATTATCTTTCCATTGCCCTACTTTAATAAATTTATTTTATCCACAATTCCTATTCTCGAGTCTTCGTCCATACCCTAGGCAAAATACCGGCTGTTTCTAATTTAGACTAGCTTTATATATAATCCATTTGGTTATTGATTCTCAACCCAAATCGTCTTTGTTTAAAAATCCTCCATCTGTGACTTTTTATCCTATAATAGTGCTGGTGTACTGGGTGTAATTAATTTGTTTAAATCTGTGCAAAGCTTATTCAAACTTATTTCCCTCGATAAAAATACCTTCTTTTCCTAGGGTCTATGCTGTCTCACCCAGACGCCCCACAATTTTAATCCCACCACTATATACCTATGACCAAGCTCATGTTGGTACTGTATATAGCAGCTGAACATTCATGAGCAGGTGAGCTCCATTTCTAGAACTACTCCTCATGATATTTTCACTTTCGGGTTCCTGACTGCCGATGGAAAGTCTTACGTCTCTTTCTATTTATACGCTTGTTCATACTCATCTATTTCTACAATTCCTATATCAATTTGTCATCATTACTCATTATTTATTAAAATATTTTTCAAAATTTTGGGCAGCGTTCCGTCCTTATTTTATGGAAAATTCCTTGTTTCATACAAACGTTAGCCTATGGTAAATTGAAATGAATGCATTATTATAATGCCATTATTTTGCTTTCCTATGATCGCCACAGTTACCATCATTCGTAAATCTCTATATTATCATCTCACAGATCTATGCCAAAGTGTATCGTTTTATTTTAATTTTCCACCGCGATGATTATCAAACAATGTACATGATCTAACCCTACTTTCTACTTTCGTTAACCTAAATTTCTATCACTAGTCGTACCCTTGATAATATAATAATCGACCGGAGTTAAATAAAAATTAAATTTTCCTACTTAAACATATAATAATGTTGTCCCTTTAACTCTGACGATATTCCCATATTTTACCCTTTACCGCTTCGTCCACGCGAAGCATGGAAGCCACGGTGAATTCCAACGGTGTCCTACTATCGAGATCAGTGCAAACGAGGCCTGACCTGTCTAAGCAGACTCCGAGGGGTGGTCAATGATAAAATAACACATCAACATCCTGCAAATTTAACTGCCGGAATTGAATATTATTTCCCCACCTTCCACAAACTAATATATATATATATATATATATATATAAGATGAATATAAATAAGTTAGAGGGAACCTCCCGAGCGATGCCAAAGGACATCGTGGCCATCCAGAATAAGTTAACTTAAACAAAACATTAACTTAGAAAAATATATTTCTACAAAAAAAAACAATACTTACAATCGACAAGTTTGTCAGTCAAGCATCCAAATTTGAAAAATTGTCATACGTCGGCATAAAAATTGACTAACCAATTGTCTTAAAATGTTTGTGTCTAACACAAGTGTCTAAAAATTATGAAAATGACTGCTGTATATATAGTGTTTCCATGCCTGGGTGCAACCAATCACAGAATTTTGAGCCTTTTTTGGCTATTTTTCGGGAGGTTTTATTGCTTTTATTTT
Source organism: Schmidtea mediterranea (assembly GCA_022537955.1). Classification (NCBI taxonomy): domain Eukaryota; kingdom Metazoa; phylum Platyhelminthes; order Tricladida; family Dugesiidae; genus Schmidtea; species Schmidtea mediterranea. The sequence continues at coordinate 180,178,811 of CM039680.1, forward strand.
ATTTTAAATATTTTATGTTTCTCCTTATTTTTCTCTATTTTTTGATATTATTTTCTCAATATTTCGTAAATTTTTATTTTTTATTATTTAACCATTCTTTTTGATTGTTTCTCTTTTTACCATTTGATATTTAAATTTTTGGTCGCCGCTTCCGCCTATGTATTTTCTAAACCTTCTTTTGAAAGTTTTTGGCTGTTTTATGTTTTGGTTTTGTGTTTCTTTCTGTGTCTGTAGGCTTTTCAATTATGTTAATTAATATTTGTTTTATTTAATTTTGTTATGTTTTTATTTTGTTTTATTTAATATGTTTTATTTTATTTTTTATTTCTGCTTGCGGTGCGTGCTTATGTCACATCAGCCATATTGGCAATTTCCAAACCTCATTAATTATTTTGTTTTAATTTACACAATTTTCTCATTTTTGTTTAAATTATGGCTTATAGTCCAACAATAGTATTTCCTTATGATAATCTGTTCCCACATTTTCATATCAATTATTCTGTCCTGATAATGGCTTTTCGAATTCCCTTTTGTTTACTTTTCTCGTTGTTTATTGATTTACAATTTCTTGTTTTTGTACATTCCCTTGTATTTCGATCATTTCTATAGGTATTCTGATAAATTCATTATCACCATGATCATGACCATTGTCTAATACCCGTGTGCTCAGCTCGTCGATCGCGATTGACAAGAAATATTAAGTCAATCTCGAGAAAATTTATATTTAAAAGTAAAATAAACTTTAAAATAAAAAATTGCCTCCAATAACTATGACAGGTTGCGAAAATTGATTTTTAGCATTTTTTAAAAGAGATATTGATTTTCCTAAATTTATTACATATCACTGTATAATTCATCAACAATCATTTTGTGGTAAAATGTTGAATCTTGATAATGTTATGAATGCAACCTATAATTAATTCAAAAGATGCTTATCTTAGTCCATTCCTGTTTTGCATCCAAATATTTGTGCGAATCGTCATTTTCTCATATGAATTATATTAAATCTAAATATCGTACATGTATAACTGAAAATCATCTTGACGACTGCTTATGTTTAGCTGTCACTAATTACTCAAAAATAGCTGATAATATTCATTGTCAACCATCTCGTTAAATAAATGGGGTTTTTTTTAATGATAATTTTTTTAAATTTTTAAAAATTTTTTTTGTTTATTTTTTATTATGTTTTACTAAAACGCAAAGTATTTGCATTTAGTCAATCTCCATTTGCTCAGAAAATAAAAAGTAGCTCGCTAGGTCGCAAAGGTTGGGCACATCTGATTTAAACGATATATTCATGTTTTAAAGGACTATGAATCACAGATCAGAGACAGTTTGAATACATATATTCATGTTAGATTAGATTCTAATCTATATCTTACTTGTTTTTCAAATTTAAATTGGATAATTGGTTAATTTTCTACAATCAGTTTATTGATACCATTCAGTTCTGTTTGTAACTTTTGTTACCTACTTTAAACTTCACTTTGTTTTGATATTATTTGAACTGTCCGGGTTCTAAATGTAAAATTATTTTAAAAAGGTTAGTTTTTAATGAATGATATAATTTGACTTTAAAGAAACTATTTTATTCAATACTTCGAATAATAGTAATAATACATCATTACAAAAAATGATACAATGGTCTGTTAATTGCGTAAAATGGTGGATGCCATATTTCGGAGTGGTCCTATTAACCTGACTGCTTTCAACCTTCTCTTTCTGGCTTGTATCGATTTACCTAGACCTGGTTCGGAAGTTCGGCTAAGTATTGTCAGTGCCATCACTTCGATTTCGCTGCATAGCACGTCATCTCGCTCAGCTCGATTATTAATTATGATTTTAGTGTCATTCAGATAAAGGGCAAGAAATCTAATTTATCTAGAACGTCTCGGATCACTTTTTTGAGCTCTAACTGACCCATTGCGTTCTTCAAAGAAGCGATTTCGTTTTCCAATTTCTTGCAATTTAGCACTTTTTCATCGTATTGGCGATGCAGTAGGTCGTTTTGTTCTTCCAAATTTTTGCGAAGTCCGGACGTATCCATGTTTTCTACAACGGTCAACTGCGCCGAATCATCGATTCAGCAGGTTTTGTTTAGTTCAATGCTTCAATGTAACGTCGAACCACTTTGGTTGGAACCTTTAACACTATAAAATTTATATTGATATATTGATATTTTGTTATTGACCGGGTGATAGTTAAAGTGATAGCAACAGTAATTATTTCGTTTGGAAATAGATTCATTTGTATATCTACAAATATATTCGATCAACCCTCTGATAATGTCTAAGTCCATCAACAACCTTGTTGATGCAGCGAGGACAAGAGCAATCGCGATAATTCAATTTAATTTCTTTTTCGGAGTACCTAGCACAGCGGTTTTAACCTTTCTGGTTCTGTGACCACTTGATAACATTTGCCAAGTTGTGGTGACCCCAACTATAAAATTAATACGGTTGCTCTTCAGTCACTGCATTTTTGTAGCTAACTATTACGTTGTTGACTTCTAAATATTTGATTTTATTTATATTTTATGCTTTATACTATAAAGTCGATTCAGTGTAGTGACTGTAGTCAGAGTAGGATTATCGCTTAAATTTAAAATGATAGTAAGAAACCACTTTTTTGGAAGGTCTCAGTAGACCCCTGGAACTTGTCACGCGACCTAGTTTGGGGTCGCGACCTACAGGCTGGGAACTGCTGATCTAGTACATTGTAGTATTCCAATTCTTGATTTAGAAAGCCATTCAGAATAGGATAAAAGATAATAATAACATAATTCGTTGACTTAGCATAAGTCTTATGAAGACGTTGTTTGAAGTCCACGAAATTGCTCAACTCCTGAATTATGTTGGGCCAAGACTGAGTTTTGTTTAAGTGAATCAGAATCAACATGCAAACACAGCAAGTCATATTCAAAATCAAACCTATACTCACCAACTAAACACTCTAAAATAGGAGAAAAATTATAATTAAATATAAAATCAAAGAACATAAAAGTAAATTAAAATATATACGAATATGCACCAAGAGCCACGCGAAATTTACATAAATATAGCATTATAACATGAAATTTGACCGAAAAATAGAGAATTATTGAATAAAATAGGGGGAAATGGAATATTTTTAGTAGAAAATATTTATTTTAAAAAATTATAAAAATATACTGTTCATTTAATGTAAGAAAAATAATAAAAATAGCTTTAAATAATACAAATAAATCTAAGGTCAAATTTTGTTTTATCTCATCAAAATTTACAAGCAAAGTTAGTGTCACAGAATAGGTATATATACTGATTCATTTTCACAGAAAATCAATCACTTTTTCTCGCAAAAAGCTAAACGGTTTTTTATCAGAAAAACTGAGAATCACTTTTTCTGTTGTAACAAGCAATTTGAACCATTTGAACAAAACTCGTCACTAAATCTATCACGCATTCACTCAGATAATTAAATTCACAAGATAGGTAGATGAAATAAAAATCGATTTTAAATCATTTCGAAAAACGGGCTCGTTTTAATTCCCCACTACATCTTTATAAATATGCGCGACTGAACTCTGAATTCTATCTTAATCGTTTCAGGTATGAATATTATACACTCGATAGAAAAAGAGCTGACCAAACTCCAACAGGAGAATTCGGAACTAAATACTCAACTTCTAGAGATGAGTCGAGAGGTTCAAAAGATCAAGTCCATCTGGAACGAGGCATCTCGGGCCAAGAAAACCTACCAACGGTTAACGGCTTACAGCGAGAATGGGCGGAAGAGAAACAGCTGACATAAGCCCAATGTACTCAGATTCGAGGTATGCGAGTGGCTCTATCGGCCTGCCAGAAGAGCAATGAGGTTACGTACCAGCTAGTTTTTGCCCCATCACAGTTGGCGTATCGAGAGATGGCTAAATCAAGTGGATCAGGGGAGGTAAAACGGTCTCACCCAAGGCCCTGAAAAGCGGAACGTGCAAAATGACGATTAGAGTTGATGGAAAAACGCTAATTGACTAAATCAATTAAACAAAATGTAATGTTGTAATTAAAAATAAATGTTTCAAATCTGCCATTTATTGATAGAAATTTTCTCTAGTAATTTATGGTAATCGGTTATCAAAGCGTTAACCTGAGAAATAAAGCTGACGTAGCATTTAAATCAGCACAGAAGGGACCGAAAATGTAAACTGAGCGAGGTCTTCTATTGGCAGCTCGTTGAACTTAAAATGAGGCCGGGTCTTATCAGTTCTAGAAATAGACCTCACCTTTGGCGGTTTCATAACCACTGATTAACATTACCAACGTTGCCTAGCATCGGATAACCAATGGAAGGAAGTATGGTTGTATGTCTTGGTTCAAGGTCTTATACCATTAACCCACCATATAAATTTGAGGGCTCAGCCGGGATGAAATGATTTCCTTATGCAAACGATCAAAGAGGACAAGATACAAGAATATGTTTATCAAACAAGAAAATTTTGGGACGATATTTCACCGAACCCTAGAAAAACGACAAATGAAAAAAGGGAGCTTAATAGCAAAGTATGAAAAACGATGGATTTGTCTACAAAATGAGAAAAATGTTCTGATAAAACAAATGACTAACCCCCCAAATACAAATTTGGGGGCTCTCAGGAAAATGGAATTTAAAAACGAACTATGAAAACCGATGGATTTGACTGCAAAATGATAGATATTTGGATTAAATTTGATTAACACCAGATGTAATTTTAGGGACTCAGTATAAAAATTAGAAAATGGACGGAAAGAAGACAACAAAGATTAATCAAGACAGTGGATGACGGGATGATAATTTAGATAATTATAGGAGGACATAAGCAAAATGGCATTGAATAAAATGACAGAAAACGACCAAATTGACTACATAAAAGACAAATAAATAGGACAATAAATGTAATACATAAACAATACATAAATAACAAAATACATACACATATAAAATAACGAAACCTAATTAAATGGTAAAAATAATGAAAGAGTAAAAGGGAAACGAGGTAGAGTTATTAAGTAAATTGAAATAAATAAAAATGATCAGAGAAGATGTTGCAACGATTTCGAACCTTTACCCCGATGAATTATGCTTACTAATAAAACTATTTAATATCGACGACGAAGTAACAATCGAAAGGATTTACGAGATCCTATATATGAGATTAGAAATGATCGAGTTTGGAAAGGAATAAAGTGTGATGATGAAAAAAGTTGAAACAATTGATGAGATGTCAAAGGTGATGGTAGTACATTGTGGACATTTGAGTTATTGTCAAGGATGTGCTCAGGAGTCGCACTGTATGTTGTGTCGTCAAAAACCCATGGAAAGGATAACAGTATTTTATTCATGAACATTGTTGTAGTATTATTCAATAAATGTGTAGTAAACTATTAATGAATGAATACAAGTAAAAAAAATAACAATGAGCGAAATAAAATCAACATACGAAAGACAAATCAGGGAAAAATTTTAAAATGCATGCACAGAGACACAAAAAGCAGCGAGACCCTAAAAGGACCGCATATATTTGGACGGAAAAATTTCGACAACCGATAGATAAGCTTCCTTGTGTAGATTCTTTTTAGATAATAATTAAAGGACTACTTTAAAATTCATTATTTAGTTGATTGTAATTTAAAGCTTGAATTAATAAATTTCTTTGCTGAAAAAACGTGGTTAATAAGTTAGCAAATTTCAAATTTTGATTTTTTTGTGATTTTTAGTTTTTTGTATGTGAAAATTATATTTGTGTAATTGGCCTTGAATAAGATGGATAATTTCGATTAAATAATTGCATGCAATGAATCCCAACTAGGATCAGAAGATGAATTCGATATGGAATCTATTGCTGCCGATCAAAGTTCTGAAATGAAGAAAATTGAATCGAATCTAATTATTCACCAATTATACAGGAATTAAATTCAGCACCTCGAATCGTAATAAATGAAGCCAATGGAGTATTGTCTTTATTTTATCGATGAAAATTTCGTAAATATTGTTGCTTGTGAGACAAATAGGCTTCAACATCAATATTTTTTGCATCAAAGAGAGAAAAGTGGAAAATGGAAATATGTGAGTGTGAAAGAGTTTTATGTTTTCTTTGGAATTATTATGCTAACTAGTATTGTTGGAAAAAATAAAATACGTGATAATTGGACAGCAAATTCGATGCTGCAAACGCCGTTTATACCTACATTGATGACTATAAATCGCTTTCAATGCATTTTAATTTGTTTACATTGCAATAGTAATGCAGATAAAAGACGAATAGATTAGATAAACTTTTAAAAAATCAGTAAAATAATATTTATTGATGAGCATTGCTTCTTTATAAAGGAAAACTTACTTTCAAACAATATATTCCACAAAAAGAAATAGATTCAAATTTTTCATTTTAGCTGATCGTTCAACTAAAGTTATATCAGATTTTATAATTTATACTGAAAAAGAAACAGAAACACACTTAAAGAAAAAATAGGAATAAGTGGTTTGTAAATCCATTCGAATTGTCGTTTTCAACTTGAATGATTTTGCAAGCTATCGCGGCTTTATTAAAAAACATCGACATCTTTCCAAAATATTCTGGAGAAGGAGATGTCATCAAATGGGCTGAAGAGTTCAATTTCAAGACTCAGCTGTTTGGAGCCTCTAGCTAACTGGATCAAATACTCCCCTTTCGATTAGAATATCCCCCTTTAGAAATTTGGAGACATCAAGCAGAAACTGCAAGAAGCAGCTATACCCACTCAAAACCGCACTTACACCGCTCGATAGTTATCTATGATTTTACTAACTTGCAATTTGTGTGGCTGTGGGCCGGAAAATAAAAAATAAATGTTACCATATAAGTTGGATAAAAGCTTCGATGCATAAAATTGTTTATTCGGCATGTCATATTTCACATAGTAATCGGAAGTTCATTAGCATAAACATTATTCACTCGCTTCATCATCATCAATAAATTCATAGTGAATTCATTCACACACCTTCATTTTTAAATCGTACGTCAATGCGCACCAACTAAAATAATCAGACTGAAACTAAGACTGCAATTTAAGTGTGCAAAGTAAGAATGCAAATTACATTTGAAAATAATGCTGCAAAGTTGTTGATAATTTGTGAAAACGCATCAGTATATATACTTATAATTTGAACTTAACCTTGCGTGTTATTTTTATTGCGATAAAACAAAATTTGAACTTGAAATTATTTGTGCTATCTAAATCTAATTTTTATTATTTTCTTAATTTAAATTGGCAATTTATTTCTAAACTTTTTTAATTGGATTTATTCAAATTTTCTTGTTATTATGTTATTTTTTATGTAAATTTCGTGCGGTTCTTGATGCATTTTGTATTTATTTTATTTTACTTTTATGTTTTTTGATTTTATATTTATTTATATTCTCTCAAATTTTAGAGTGTTTAGTTGATGTTGTATGTTGTATTTTAAGTTATCTTTGTGCTGGGTTTTCGTGCTATATTACTGATGCATTTAAACAATTTTCAAGGCCACTTGTGTTCTGGCGCAACAAATGGTATAGTAGATACTTTTTTCTAGCAAGTGGATCGTCATAGTAGTCGACCGTAAGTTAAAGTGCCCAGTTTCTTCGCCAGTTCTTTTTGATATTCAGGGAATTTTTCCGTGGTGAACGAACTTCTGTTGGGCATAAACATGATTATTGGCATGGACATAATTGTGAAAATGTCCTGAGTTCATATCAGCAAAGACGGTGTAACCTTCGAAGGCCCAGTATCGCTGGCAGCAATCGAGATTCAAAGTAACCACATCGATGGCGATGATTTTGATGTCACATTCAATGGAACAAAGTGGACAGTGTGGTGGAAGTTGTCAGGAATGCCGTGCACTTTGAGAAATCAACGGGGAACGTATCACTTAAAGGAGCAGTTGAGCATTAACTTTGATAAAGAAATTCAAGTGTGGATTTATCGGATTTAATAAATTCTATATTCAAATCTAGACTGAGTTCCTCCTGCATCTGTTTGATCATAACAAGTGGCCGCTTGACCAAGATTTCAGAGTTACTGGAGTTGGTTTTTCTCTTTCTTGAAAGAACATTGTCGACACATTTGAAAACCGTAGTGGAATCAGTGATAATGAATCAGTGATAAGTCTTTTTAGGCCGCATCTAACTTCAAGATTGATACCTAGCAGAACAACCTCTAATTCGGCAATGTTGATGTGCGGATGATCGTTTTTCTTTCGTAGACAATATGCGTCTTCAACGATGTTCTCATCAGTAGTGGGATGTGTCACCTCCTCCTGCCGGTAGAAAATTTTTCTAAGTCCAAAAGTACAAATTCTTTCTGAGACAAAGATCAAAGGTCATTGAAACAAAGGCCGTGACTCATTCAAAGTCATTGGGTGACTCATAATAATTTCTCAAGGTCATCTGAACAAAGACAATTACTCATTCAAGGTCATTGGATGAGTTATAATAACTTTTTCAAAGTCATTCAAAAAATTTCAAGGCCACTGGATGAGTCATCATCTTTTTTCAAGGTCATTCAAAATTTCAATATTATTTTTAAAAATTTTTTAATTTAAAATTACTACTTATTTTTATAAGTAGTGTTTTAAATATTAATATTTTTTAATTTTTATTTTTATTCTATTACTTATTTTTATAAGTAGTGTTTTAACTATTAATATTTTTTAATTTTTATTAATATTATTATTATATTTATTATTATACTATAATTAATATATAATAAAAAACAAAGTCATATACAACAAAAAAATTTTATCAAAAAGAAATAATTCGACTATAGTAATATTGTCGAAGAGCTTTATTCAAAGCCCATTCCACATACTTCCGATATTGGGCAGCGCAGCAATGACATCCATCATCACATGTATATTCGGGTTCCATATCTTTTGACATTTTGTTTTGCTTGACGTCCCATTGGAACTCATCGATTACGGAAAATATCCATATAGATGTATATTTAAAGACCAAGTCTGGAATTATTAATGTTGGCTTATCCTTCAATATTTCATGAATATCTGGATAATAGAAGTCCAGACGTTCTTTGATAACTTTAAAATAATCATCTACAAAACAAGTAAAAAATAAAAATAATAATAATAAATTACCATAATGTTCAATTTCGTTCATTGATTGAACTGCGCCCTTACAATAACATCCATTATAATGATAACAAATTGAAATAACAATTACTTTTATACTAATTTAAACCAATGAGAAGTTAAACACACACACACACACACAAACTTTTAGCTATAAACAATAAATATTAATTTATATAGATTTGAAAATGATTAAAGAAATTTTAATAATAATATTAGTTTTTAGTGTTTTTAATATGGTTAACTCAATTATTGTAACCGTTTAAGGTAAAAATTCAACAAGATGCGTATGTCCTGATACAGCCGTCTTGATGGATATTTTGTATATGATAAATAGGCCTAGATATTTGAAAACTCCAGTCAAAAGATTATCCGAAAAAATGAGTAATTTAGCAATCCGATTTGACTTTCGAGACATTAAAAAGAGCTCGGAACGGAATATATTATAATATTCTACATCTAAATCGGACCATAAGTATTATCAAAAATGAGTTAAGAAAATCAATATTAGAATTGAATGAAAATCTTAAACTTAATGAGAAAATGATGAATCAAGTTCAATATAGTATAACATTTTATTCTAATAAAACAGCTGATCAGTTCAATCGTATAATGAAAGAAGTTTAACACCCGGTTAACAAATTTAAAGAAGTTCAACACATGGTTAACAGTGGCAACAAATTATCGTTGCCAATTAGATTCGTACACACCGACTGTGATAATTGATGAGGTCCCAGATAATTATGTCTTTCACCATCCTCATTTAAGTTTAATACATAGAACCAAAGTCACTGAGGGAAACCCTATTTATTTATTATTGATTGAAAATAAGGACAGGTATCATTATACCGCAGTGACGAATATTAATAGGTTTATGAATTGTCATCAAACCCTTGACTGTAACATACAAATAAGATACCATTGGTGTCCACATTGCCTTAATTGGTTTAGATTAGATAATGCATTCAATACACATGTTGCATATGCGCTAAAAACCAGACTGGCACAACCCTATACACGCTCCCCGAAAATAAAAATTTAGAATTCCTAAATTACTCTTAACATATCACCCCACCTTTTGTGATTTATGCCCATTTTGAATCGGTTTTACCTCCTAATGATAGACATCATCAAATTCATATGCCTATTGCAGCAGGCCTTTTATTAATTAATAATTACACCAACACAAAATCATATTATTACTTTTATGGTCTAGATTGCATTCCTGACTTTTTTAAGAAAATTGAGGAAATTGCAACTGAAATTGTTATTCCGTACTATGATTCGGAAGGTGATAAATTGATAGGGTCTATGTCTTTCAATGAGGTTCGACAGTTTAAATCTTGTCGAACCTGTTATTTATGTAAAAAAAACCTATTGTACTTCCGGTTAGAGATCATTGCCATTTTACTGGTAATTATCTAAGGGCAGCTTGCCGAAAATGTAATCGTTTTTCATAATTTAAGAGGGTATGACCTTCACCATATTTTAAAATACGGTATCGATCGCTTTCATTCATGGAATTTAGATATCATACCGACCTCTACAGAAAAATGTATTTCATTAATTGTTCACATTAACAAATTGGCAGTTCGCTTTATCGACAGTATGCAATTTGTTAATTGTTCGTTAGCTAAGGCTGTGCAAACACTAACTTCTTTTCAATTTACTTCGTCTGTCTTTCAAGGTTCTATAGTCGACTGTAAAGGTATTTTTCCGTATAATTTTGCTATTTCTGAGGAAGTTCTTGAGACTACTTATGAGTTGCCTCCAATTTGGGAGGGGGTAAGTAACTTATCTGGATGCAGCAAAACTGTAGGAATTTGCGTGATTATATGTTAATTTACCTTAAACTTGACGTATTCCTCCATGCGGACTATTTTCAACAATTCCGTGCCAAGGCTATTGTTTACAATGGTCTTGAACCTCTAAGTTTTTATGGAATTCCGGGTATGTCATGGGCTTCAGCGCTTATGACTTTAACGGAACCCATTGAACTTTTACAGGACATGGAAATGTTCAATTTTTACGAAGGTGGAATATGGGGTGCGTTAACATTTGTTAACAAACATTACATTGTTGCTTCGGAGGATACAGAATTATTGTACATAGATATTAATAATTTGTATGGTTGAGCTCTCAGCATAAGTATTCCTTACGCTGATTTTACTTGGGTGTATGATGGTTTGGATGAGGTTTTGAGTGAATGTGCGAATGTTGTGGATATTGAAATCGAGATTCCAGATTATTTACATGATTTTTTAAATGACTTTCCGATTGGACCAAAAAAGATGTACCCACCAAACTCAAAAGTTGAGAAGTTAATGCTCACGCATTATCCTAAGAAGAACTATGTTCTTCATTGGAGGCTTCTAAGGCTTTATCTTTCTCTCGGGGCTAAGGTTGTATGTATACATAGAGCTATTAAATACAAGCAAGCTCCTATTTTTAAACATTATATCGGTAAAAACACTAACTTGCGTGCAAATGCAGTTAGTGAATTATATAGAGATTTATTTAAATTGTATAACAATAGTCTGTATGGTAAATTCGTTGAGAACCTTAAAAAGAGGATGAATTTGCGATTATGTAATTCAGCTGAAAAGTTAATTACATATTCGTCAAAACAGGCATTTAGAAAAACAATAGAGATTACTGATGATCTTTTTGCTGCTCATCTTAATAAGGACTCAATATGTTTGGATAGACCTAGTTATATCGGTCAATCAATTCTAGATATATCCAAACTACGGATGTACCAGTTACAGTATGTTGAATTACAAAAATATCGTGATATTTATAACTGTGATATAAATTTTGTAGCGGGTAATACGGACAGCTTCTTTTTGGAGATAAAAAATTTTTAATTAAAAATTTTATTAAAAGCGATGATTTCGGATGACCAATTATACACCTTAAATTATGATCCTTCTCATCCTTTATATTCTAGATGACTTGACTCAGTTATAGGCAAGTTTAAGGATGAGAGTAAAGGATTAGGATATAGTGAGTGGGTTTCTTGTTCCCTAAATGTTATAGCTTGCTAGGAAATAAGTCAACAATGCGAGCTAAGGGTGTAAAATTACCGGGTACCGACATTAAACACCGTTCGTATTTCCATTGTTATAATGACAATACCATTATTTCGGTACCTCAAACTAGGATAGGGACCCGAAATCACCAGCTGTTTACTTTTAAAAATTCAAAAATCGCATTAAATAACCATGACGATAAGAGAGCTTGGGTAGAAAAGACCTCAAGTTTTGCATATGGTCATTATAGAGGGTTTGATTTTCTTGATGTTGGCGGTTATATAATAATGCCTGAGGCCGATCCTGCAATTCGCAATGAACAATTTGCTGAAATATTTGACAATATAACAGATATTTATTGATAAATTTTTTATATAGTTGAAAAAATAAAAAATTGTGAAAATAATTTGTTTTTACTATTTTATTAATATTTTTACATTTATTTGTTATAGTTTTTTAGATTTATTAATATTTTTAGATTTATTTTTTAATATAATAGTTTGCTGTGAGCATGCAGATATTATATAAGTTTTGTATATATATTAATTTATTATTTTGATTAGATATTTTATATAGGTTTTGTATATATTATTTGATTTATAAAATAATGTTAATAATAAAAAAAACGTGCAATAATAAAATTTTTTATTAAAAATATTAATAATATAAACTTGTAACATTAAAAATATTTATAATATTAATCACTAAAACTTGTAATAATAATAATAATAATAAATAAAACTTTAATAAAAATTTTTAAAAATAATAATATTAATAATAAATAAAAACTTGTAACAATAATATTAATAATATTAATAAAAATTAAAAAATATTAATAATTAAAACGCTACTTATAAATATAAGTAATAGAATAAAAATAAAAATATTAATAATTAAAAATATTAATTAATTAATAATTAATTGATATCACTGGCATCGTACCAAATTTTTTCGTTATCGATAGTGTTGACTTTCTAATACAATTTCTAAAACAATATAAAGGACATTTTGCACATTGATAATTGGTATGCAAGTCCAATTTCATTCAATTATCTTCAAGATCAACTGGAGCGGACGAAACCGTAAGAAAAACCGAAAAGGTTAACTAAAATTATAAAATATATTGAGAAAAGGAAAATGCAATCTAAATACACATCAAACTTACATCAATTGGCAAAATAAAAGAGAAGTTTCCATACTCACAACTGTGGGGTTCTGGTGGTTGTCAATGACCTTGACCCCATATGAAAATAATTATCTTGCCCCCAATGGCTAACCGTTGCCACGCAACGTTGGTAATGTAACCACCGGTTATAGAGTCGCCAAAGGTGAGCGCCATATAGGAACTGCTAAGGCCCGACCCTATAGTGGGTTCAACGCACTACAAATAGAAGGTATATGTGCGATTTTCTATTCCTGGTCCCTTTCATTAGTAAGTATGATCAATAATTCCTCTCTCTTTCTCCGATTGAAGATTGGTTATCATGCATAACTTACTTAACCCTATTTAATGACTTTCAACAAAAGCGCAGATAATTCAACAAAACATTTATTTTACATAATATTTCTCAGTTGGTCCGTCCGGAAGCTCTCATGGCGCGTCGTTGTGCCCGCTCATATTTTCCAGGGCGGCGTTGCGGTGGTTTCACTGCCGGTTTGATCGCATTCGTTGACTCCCGATAGGCCAGCTGAGCCGGCGCGAATACTAAAGGGTATGTGACGGCTTGACCTTCTTGACAGGCTGCAAGTGCCACCTCTAGCCCGCGAATTTGCGTTTTCAGGGTTTGTGTCAACCTTTTCTCCTCAGCCCATCCACGTTGGGCGGCTGTCACTCGCTGGTACAGAACCTTTACCTTAGCCGGTTCTACCCACGTTGACTTGATTTGATGGATTTCTCGGGACATCTCCAACATCTGACGATGAAGGTCCTTGTTTTCTTGGCGTGCGTCTTTCAGCGTATTATCTAGGATTGTAATAGGGTTCATCTCTGCAAACAAAAAAAATATAAATAAATCACAAATACTTTAATTCATATAATGAACATAATTATAATTAAAAGTTTTGAGGTGTATTGACCTATTGTCTTTAAAGGAACTCTTATTAAGGCACAAAAGTCAAATAAACTAAGACTAATATATTTAGATTTAACCACAAGGTGAATTAAGATAGTTTCTCATCAGATGTAATGTGATGTGGAGGGCCGGTCTTTGGGGTCCTGTTTGATGACCATGGTGTATAAACAAGGCTCCAATCCGGTCTTTGGACTTCATTTCTCGTCCGTCCCTCTTCCGAAAGAATCTTCTTTGGTACCGACACTGTCATCGGCGAGATTGGTTGATTCACGTGTGGATCATCGAGCTCGAATGAGATGCCATACGCCGGTGCATACCCATCCGTTCTCGGGATCCGGCCTGCCGCTATATCTCTGTTCACTCGTTTGAGGTGTTGGCGAGCCCTATGCACCTCTCGGTTGGTTTGTCGTTGGTGAGCCTCGAGTCGGGCTAGGATGTCCTCGGCCTGCCCTCGAAGCTCACGAGCGGGGTTTCGCCCGGGCTCCCGTTTGATAGCAATATATGGCCGTTCGGCGTCCTCCATGTCGGATTGTCTCTCGGATCTGACTTCTCGTATTGGGGAGATAGAATACCCCTCATCCCACATCGCCTGTCGATATTTTGCGGCGGAGTGGGATGGGAATCGCATTATGATGCGCGATTCGTCCATCCAAAAACCTGTAGATATAAATTTATCAAATAGCTTAATAATCTAAATTGTTCCTAGGGGTTTAATAAGTAAACCGATAATTCGTCAGTAGCAATTATACTCATTGTCAAGACAAATTAATTAGATTATTGAATGGATTGTTTGCAAAAATGGCGGGTCATGCATCAACTCGTATGTGGGTCACATCTTCGTAATGGGACTTATCGGGTCAGTAGTTAAGGGGGTAGTTATGACGGGTAACTGGCATGCGTGCTGATTTGTGAATTCTGCGTAGCACTATATTATAATGTGATTACAATAATTATATTCAGTTATTATTGGCCATAAGTAGAAAATGTTGGTTTGACTATGTAGAAAAATTTCGCAATAAAGTTTGCTGCATTTTCATTTATCTATCAACGGTCTTAATTTTGTAGTGTTCATTGGGTTATAGGAAGTTATCGCAATACAGTTTGAGGCATTTCATTTATTTAATGATAATCATAATCTAATGACTTTCGTATGATTCAATAGAACGATGTCGCAATAGAGTCTGAAGTAGAATAATTCATGTACTGCATAGAACACTGATGCATTAAAGTTAACTTTCGTATAGCTGTATTGATCACTGTTGCCATGAAGTTTGAAGTATAATAGTTCATATAACTATAGCGCACATAAAGTTTGCAAACGGCATAATTCGTATAACGGTATAAAACATCGTCGTAACAGAGTTCGGAGCCTTTCGTATTATTGAACAATAATAACAATTAGACGATTTTCATCTGACAGTATGGGCGTGGTCGTATCTATTTTGGAGCATTTCGCTTGTTTTAATACTCATCATAATTTGATAATTTTTACTTCGCATGTGTAGGACCCGTCTATTTAAACAATACTCATAAAATGATGACTTTGTCGTGGTAACATTCAAAGCATTTCATTGGTTTCATAATTAGGCAGTATTCATATGACCCTGTCGTGTTGCAGTTCTAGGCATTTCGTTCATTTAAGAAATGATCCCGATTAGCTAAGTTGTCATAAGAAGTGTGGAATGTTGTCGCACATTTGGAGTAACAATAATCATAAAACGATAATCTTTCCGTAACTGTATATGACGTTGGCGTAATAGGTTTGAAGTAATTCGTTTTATTAAATAATAATCATGTACAAGGGCTTCTCATCTGGATGGGTAGAATCTTTTCACAATAAGTTAAACATATTTCATTCGTTAGAAGATAATCGTAATAAACAATGGTTTAGATGATTTCGGTTGCTTAGGGTATTGACTGGCTTAGTTGACGTTTCCTTCGTGCTGGTAGGTTCGATACATAAATATTTTATACACTTAAATTGGTTAAACGAAAAGAAAAAAAATCTCACTTCCTTGAGCGTCCGTTCGTCGCTCTAACCGGATCTCATCTGCATCTTGGTAACGTGCTTGAGGATCTCTGCCTCTTGAGTTATTGGGTCGATTGCTATTCATAATTGTGATGAAATGGTACACGAATTGTCCGATCGCTTCTTTTATAGTTTGACCTTCCAAGTATGCGTATTCGTTTGTTATTTCTACCCGCTATTTGTCAGTGTGTCTCCATTTTTCACTGATCATACACTCGCTTGTGGTATGTGTCGACAGCTGTCGACTGCCACGTCGTTGTTTTCTCTTCCGTTCACTAGCAATGAGCTGTACTGTCTATCCCCTCTTCTCCACCACCTGGTTGTATTTACACTAGATACTGGTAGCCTTTGCATGCTACTGCGACACACGATTCGTGCCAGGTGTCCTTACCATGTGTACATTCTCGTCTACTCTTGGTGGAAATTCTGAGTCTTGGTATATCGATTGGGTGATTACGATATTTTAATGATTAATTTTAATCTACCGAACATTCTATCCGTTCGCTGTCACTGTTTCCAAATTAGTTTCTCTCATGTCAATATTCTGGTTAGATATCATCTTATATTTTTTATTATACTGATGAAAAATTTTAGAGGTCGATAACATGGTGAATATTCCCGCCAATTTGGTGGAATCGTTACAGTTACCTTAGTTGGTCAAATTCTATTCTTGCCTATCATTCATTTAAAACATTTAATAGGGTCAATGTAATGAGTTACGATATGTACTATTCGAAAACGAACTATTCACGGATCTTGTTATGATTCATGGAAGGACGTGTAGTTACAAATTACTTGTATACTATTCGATGTCTATAATCCTATTCTATTTCATCGCTCGACAATTTTCTGATTAATTTATTTGTTAGATTTTTTTTTCTTAATGTACTCAGATTTGGGTTATAATGACTCGCTCACAATGGTGTATATAATTATTATTTGGATTTTTGTCGCGAAAGTTTACTTAGATCGTTTTATCGAAATTTCTCTTATTATTTTAGCAAAACAAAAATTTATATTCATAATTATGGGAATATATCTACGTTTTTAGTGATCCTACGAAACTTCGAGCGGATGGAATTAGGTGCCATAAAAGTGATTTATATTAGGACAAGATAATTGCAAGTAATACTATCTAAAGATTTTTACTAACTAGTTCCTGGCGGTTATGAACTCTTATTATTTTGTTGGGTTGGGTCAACAAAAGTTTAACGGTCATAATGTTGTATCTGCCTTTTCAATAGCTCTAATAATCGTTGGGTAACTAAAATGACATGGGACGTGAATTTAAAAGATCAAAATTTTTAATCGCAATTAACATAATATTCTGGGGTACTGTCTTTTGGCGAGTTGCGCATTTTTTCTTTTTATCAAATATTTTGGGAATTATTATGTCGTACTTAAATTCTCCGTCATCATTTTTGACTTTACTTAATTAGCCATATTAGTTAAATAAATTCATCTGTTATATGATTAAAATAGATTTTTAATGATAGAGTTAGATTGTAGTTTTTATAACAACGATTTCCAAAACATATCCCCACTCCTTTCCCTTTGAGTTGAACCTAGGATAATTGTGTTTATATTATGATATTAAGAGTGCTCACCGAGCTACTCGATGTTCATGATTTTTGCCGATGTGTAAGAATAAATTTTAGGTCGAAATTACAGGAAAATGGGTGGTGGAGGAGTAGCCAAAAGACTACTTCCCCTCCTCCCAATTTCCCCTATAACGGTTATGATTTGACGTTTGGGCCCTGCGTTATTCACGTCGGAACCTTCACGGGCACAGGCTGATGTGTTTTGACAAATTTTCAGTCTTATTTTTCAGAAAAAAATTTTTCAGTCCAAATCGGTTGGTGTGCATTGCAGCTGTTTGCCGTGCATTCAGACAATTAACACTGGTAAGTGTTTTGCCTGAACACGATAACTTTCAGTTGCTGTACATTGAAATATATGTGAATGAATTCTTTGTGAATTTACCGACCAGTTATGAGAATATAATGAAGCGATGAACAGTGTTTATGAACTCCCGATTACGATGGGAGATATGTCATGCCAAATGAAACATGTATGAATTTATTGACCAGTTATGAGAATATGTGAACGGGTGCTTTGTAAATTTATTGACAAATTAATTAAAAAATGAAGCGATGAACAGTGTTTATACCAACGAACTCCCAATTACTATGGGAGATGTGTCATGCCAAATAAAACATTTCTGAATCGAAACTTTTACCCAACTGAGATGGTAAAATTTATTTATTATTTCTTTTCCGGCCCACAGCCAAAACATAACGCAAGATAGTTGAACTGTGTAAGTGCGGTGTAAGTCCGCCAATAGTTCGTGCCCGTGAAGGCTACGGTGTGAGAACGCAGTAGCCGGAACGTCACTATTATCCGTATATAGGGGAAATTGGAAGGTAAGGAAGTAGTCTTTTGGCTGCTCCTTCATCATCCGTTTCCTGAAAAATAGACATAAAACTTTTTAACAACAATCGGCTCAAAATCTCTAACACCGAGTAGTCCAGTGGGCACTCATTAAATATAATATGAACATAAATAGATCATAGGGACAAAGAGAGGTAAAGGGTAGCGGGAAAATAACGAAATCATTGCAACAGTTAAAATGAATAGCGATCGGAAAAAGATTAATCCGAACGACTAAAATCATGAAAAATAATGTTTTGAATAATATCTAAGAATAAAATAAATTAAATTGAGTTGAGGCGGAAAATATGGGCGGAACGCTGCGCAAATTTTCGGAAATAATTAAAATACTTATTGAAAATAGTAAAGTAAAAGTGGAATGTTGTTCAATTGTTGGTATAATATTAGTATAAAACTGTTAAATAAGGGCGGAACGCTGCTCAAATTTTCCGAATTAATCTAGATACTTCAGCGAATATTGTAAAGTAAAGGTAGAATACGGTTCAATTGTTGGTAAGATATTCTAATAAAACCGTAAAATAAGGGCGGAACGCTGCTCAAATTTTTCGACTTAATTAAAATACTTCAGCGAATATTGTAAGGAAAATGTGGAGCGCGGCTCAAATTGTTGGTATAATAATCCGATAAAACCGAAAGATAAGGGTGAAACGCTGCTAAAATTTTTCGAATTATTAAAAATACTTAACCTGTAAAGATAAGGATAAATTACCGCTAAATTTTATATAAGAAAAATGATTTTATAAAGCTGAGAAATAAGGACGGATCCCTATAAAACATAATAATAATAATTATAATACTGGTGGGTTACAGGGTTTCGTTATTGGTTTAGTTTGTCCGGTGGTTGCCCCGGTAACGCCATACAAAATACTGCTTGCTACCACCCGGCACCCGTTGCTAGGCAACGTTGGAAATGTTTTCGAGCGGGTGGATTGTCCGCAAAAAGTGAGCATTGTTACTAATACTGTAATTGCTCGGACAACCCTCGGGTTCACGAGCTGTCGATAGAAGACCTATGCTCGCTTTGCTCTGTCCCTTGTGTAAGAAAGTTCAAAATTGGATTTATGTTGACTGTTGGAGATGGAACGACGATTTGAAAACGTGATACGAGTATTCATAATGATGATTGTGTGCAAAATGCATCTTGGAGATAAATTAACAATGAATGCGACTTATTTATTTCAAATCAGCAAAAATACATAACGTTCGTGAGCTACTGTGACGGATTTGGGGGTTGTGCTGCTCGGCGTCGAGCACGTTCCTTGCGTCCCGGTCGACGATTATTTGATGGAGTGGCGGACTGGTTCGTAGATTGAGGACCTTTGTGAGGCATCTGGGACGGGGCGAAGACAAGCGGGTATATTACCGCTTTCCCTTCCCGACAGACCGCTAGGGTGACCTCCAGTCCCCTGATTTGGGTGCGCAAGCTTTGATTAAGCTGTCGCTCTTCCGCCCAACCCTTTTGTGCCGCCGTGAGCCTGTGGTAAAGAGTTTTCATTTTTGTCGGATCTGACCAGGTGGCCTTGATTTGTTGCACTTCTCGAGTCATTTGGAGCATCTGGGTGAGTAGATTTGTATTCGCGTCTCTTGCGCGATCCAATTCGGTTTGCAGAAATTGGATGGTTGCCATTGCTGTAACGACAAAATCTTAAATTTCTTTACAGATGGAAATAAATAGAAATCATGATTATTGCAAACATAGTTTATAAAATAAATTTATTCGAGAAAAGGAATTGAGATGAACGACAATTAAAAGACAATTTCTTATTAATCACACACAACATGTCCTTTGTCCGAGAAATAGGACTCTTCGGAGAATTGTCTTTTTAAGTCCTTCCTCTGAGTAGATACCGGATATGGCCGTCGGGTATCGCGGGCCGGTCGAGGTGGATAAGCCTCGGCAATACGCCCGGCGAGGATGTCCTCTTCGACATTCGCGAGGTACATCCTCGCTTTGACCACATTGAGGTCCACTTGCTCCTGCACCCTTTCCCATTGAGTGAGGAGGTTCTGCGCGTGTTCGAGGGTTTCTTCGGCAGGGTATCGTTGTTCGTTGGGCCAACAAGGGTCCCTTTCGAAGCCCAACAGCCGCCAAGTGGTGGGATATGGCCACCTTGGTTGAAGTCCCTTGATAATTTCTGTTGTTGGCTGTGCTCTCTCCTGACACTGTTCGGCGGTTACTTGAGTAGAGGTCCAATCGAGCGGCATGTCTTCTTCTGAAATATCATCATGGTCAGATAGTTGCGTGTAAAGGAGTGAAAGTTAATTTATCCAAATCGTCCGCTTGATTTTAATAATCGATTAAATAATAAATGTGATATTGTAATTTGAATTATCAAAACCTAAACCTTATAAAATTCCGTTAAAACTTTAATTATTACTGTATTTTCAAAATGAAATGAATACGACTGTTCAACTATAAGTTTATGATATGATATATTTAATTAACTACCCTAGCTCATGACTCTCCTATATTTCCTTTTTATAATGGTTATAATAATTTTAAATAAAACGACACTTCGTTACTACAACTAATTGGGTTATGGACGTTTAAGGTTTTAATAAAAGTTTATTCATAACCCAACGGCTTGACTTTTAATAGGGTAAGATACAATTATTAATTAATTAATCTTTCTTTAAGAATGACGGCTATAATGGTCATTAATTAAGTCTCTAACGTTATTAAATTAATTACGGGAAGTTACGAAATGTTACCTTATGGGTTTGACTCTTTGGATAAACCCTTTATGACCGGAAAATCTATATTATGAGAAAATTTGGTAATCGATAATGTCGTGGTAGGATGTTGATGCGTGTATGTCTATTGTAAGGGCGCATGGATCTATTTATTTTATATTAAGTCGATAAATGATCTTGGATTGTCGATTTCCGGTTGATTTGTTGATCTTAGTTGTTGGTCAATTTGTCGGCTTGATAAGATTCCCGGTATTTACCAATGAACGGCGATAATTAAATTCGGGTAAGTTTATATCCTGTGTTTACATTACTTGCACTTTATTTACAGAATTTATCGATTCGTCGTAGGTGTATTCACCGAAATTTAATTTCACTACTATGTCGAATTGATTTTTGGTAAGTTAATATTTTAGCTATTTTGAATATTTTTTATCAACGTTTTTAGAGAAATTTCTTGACTCTACAGCGAGTTTCGGAGTGGACTCTTTCTCGGCACATTTGTGCAATCGAATGCGTTTGGAATTTTATCGTTTTTTATATTATTGAAGTTTCTATTCATCGTTTTCTCAGGGATATTTGAACTACATTGTTGGAATTAATTTAACTCGATGCCGCCGGTAAGCCTTGCTTGTAGTTTTCAGCTTTTGTAATGTTAATATAATTTCATGATCATTCCTTTTATGTAGTATTAATAAAATTTTTTGGTCATTCCTTTCTACGTTAATTGATTTATCATTATAAATTTTTATGGTCATTTTGATTTTTACGTCGATTTTGTAGAGCACTGTTTGTATTAATTCTCGATTTTTTGGGGTCAATGTTCGGGTTTTTATCCGTAATTTTAGCTTTAGAAATTTTTTAAATTAAACGTTATCGCCAGGTTAAATTTCTTAAGTCAGTTTTATTTTGTTTTATGACGAATTAATCAACGATTTCATGTTAACACTTTTCCCTTTTTTTTAACAATGATATTAATTTTCTTTAAAACAATGATTTTAATTTTTATAGCAATGATCTCGTATTAATGAATTGTCAATTTAATTTTAAGCAACGGATTTGTACTTACTTTCCATTAACAGATTAATTTATTTATTTCCACCCTCAATTAGTTTAATTACTTTATTTTTACTCAATGAATTACTCTATTTTTAATCAATAAATTACTCACTTTTAATCAACAATTAATTTAATTTTAATCAATGAATTTAATCAATAATCACTTTAATTTTAATCAATGAATTATTTTATTTTTAATCAATGAATTACTTATTTTTACTCAATAATTACTTTAATTTTAATCAATGAATTACTTTATTTTTAATCAATGAATTACTGTATTTTTAATCAATAAATTACTTTATTTAACCAATGAATTTCTTTATTTTTAATCACAGAATTACTTTATTTTTAATCAAGGAATTACTTTATTTTTAATCAATGAATTTATATTAGTTTATTCCCCGTACCCTTACCCTTTAATAAGCCTTAGGCGCATATTGTGTTTATATTATATTTAATGAGTGCCCACTGGGCTACTCGGTGTGATGATTTTGAGCCGTGTGTAATATAATTTAGTCGATTTTACAGAAATGAGAAACGAGGAAGCAGCCAAATGACTTCTTCCTTATTTCTCTTATCTTCTATATGAAGCAATATTGACGTTACGACCCCTGCGTTCCGCACGCTGGGTCTTCACGGGTACATATCATTGGCGATTTTCCACGCACTTACACGAATCTGTACTGTGTATATTTTACTATCTTGCAATATGTGTTGGCTGTGGGCCGGAAAAATTTCGACAGTTTAATTTAGTTTATTAAATATATAAAACAATTTATGAATAATATAAATGTTTATTATCATATTAAAGACAAAATACAAAATTACTTGACCAACAAATGAATTCATCAAAACATAAAAATTGCATCTCTCCCCACGCCGACGTCCAAGCAGAGCTCTGCCGAGGTTGCGAGGATGTGACGTGGAGAGAGAGCTCCAAAATAAAAGCTATTTCTCACCTAAAAAATTCAAAGAATTGACTTGGAAATAGATTTAAAATTCTAATTTTCAAAGTTGGTTAAAATGGTTAAATTTAATGTGAAAATGAATCGGTATTTATACCTATTTTCTGTCCCTAACCTCGCGTGTTAAATTTGATGTAGTAAAACAAAATTCGACCTTGTTATTTTCTAGTGTATTCTAATCTTTAATTTTATTATTTTTCAATTTATTTTAATAAATTTTTATTTAGAATTTTTATTGAATTATTTCTAATTCAAATTTTTTGATTTAAGTTTCATTTTCATGAACTTTTATTAATTTATCAAATTTTGTCGAATTTGTTGGGTTTTCTTGTTATGTTTGTGTTGGTATCGTGCGAATCTTGTTGCATTTTGTTATTATTTTAATTTATTTTTATGTTTATTATTTTATATTTAATTCTCTTTTTTCTCATATTTGGTAGGGTTTAATTGGTGTTTTAATAGGTTTTATTTTGAATTTTGCATGTATGTTACCGATCCATTTAAACATTTCTCAAGGCCGTTCGTGTTCTGGCCCAACAATACTTATAATAATAATAATAATAATAATAATAATAATAATAATAATAATAATAATAATAATAATAATAATAATAATAATAATAATAATAATAATAATAATAATCATGGTACTTATAATACTAATAATAATAATTATGATAATAATAATAGTAATAATAATAATAGTAGTAATATAATAAATGTAATGGTAATTATATAGTAATAAGAATAATAACAAATGTAATAGTAGTAACAATTTATAAACGTAATACATATAATAGTAACAATGATAATGCTAGTAATAATAATAGGGAACATTGTAGTTATAATAAGGATGAGGGTAAAAGATATACTGTTGGAATATTTAACTTAACAAAGGGTTTACAGGCCATAGAATTATCATCAACACGGAAAACGACAAGAAGAATTATGGGAATACACATAAAGATAAAGGATATGAGAGTATAGGTTAACATTTGAAAGAGATAGGAGAATAATGGGACCTAAAAATCGAAATCGAGCACAGGCCTTCTATCGGCAGCTCGTGGGACCCATGGATCGTTCGGTCAATTATAGCATTAGCAATAGCGCTCACTTTTTGCGGACGATCTACCCACTCGAACACAGTTCCAAAGTTGCTTAGCAACTGGTGCCGAGTGGCAAGCGAAAGAACATTTGTATGGGGTTGTCTGGGTAACAACCATATAGTCTCAAAATATCAACACCCAGAAACCCACCACTTTTATGTTTTTTGATTTTATATTTATTTATATTCTTTCAAATTTTAGTTGTTTAGTTGATGTTGTATGTTGAATTTTAAGTTATCTTTGTGCTGGATTTTCGTGCTATATTACTGATACATTTAAACAAATTTCAAGGCCGTTTGTGTCTGGCCAACAATATTAACAACCGAATTAGTCTAACCGATAAATCTCGACGGAAGAGGCATGTAAATTAGGTACAAGTGAAGAAAACGAGAATGAACCTTCTAACGGCAGCTCTCTGGACCCAAGGTTAGTCTGAAAAATAACAACTAATGGAAATTTTAGAAATTAACCAAGAAGTGTTCAGTAGTTATAAAATAGATATTGAACTAACCAGAGCTAATGAATATAGCCTATTTTGGCTAAATTAAAATAATAATGCAGGATAATTTATAACCACTAAATGTATATGCCTAAAAACTATAATAGTTAATTTTAATAAAATTTTCAGGTTATTCATAATTTAAAATTAATAAATTTTGGAATTCTTGTTTAAACCTAACATTTAAATTTCAAATTTTGTTAGGAGTTAAGAATTAATCATAAATTTTAGATAAGCTAAACTGTATTAATAAATTTATTTATAAATAATTTATTGAATGATTATTATAATATATTACAATTTTAGATAATGTTGACGATATCCTCAAAAGTTTCTTTAATTGGCATGTTATGTGGAATTTTACAAATTGCTATTGTGAAAATTTGTTATGTTTTCGGAATTCAAAATTACATTCTAATTACTCTGCCTGCAATTTTTATTGTGTCATCATATTATTTCGTTTCACATAATCATAGCGACACTGATAATTTTCAAAAATTGAATTTCTTCTGTGCATTTTTCTTAGGAAGCATAACATCTATGGCTATTTTTTTAATGCTCAATGTGCCAAATCATTCTATTTTTACTATATATATTATACAATTGTGCTTTTTCCACTGGTCAGAATTTTTTTTGTCCTCTCTGAGTAATCCTAATGGACTTAAAATCGATCTTTATATGCTTAATCATTCTACAGAATACAAAATTGCTTTATTATTAAGTGTTTTTGAATATTGGATAGAGAAAACTTATTTTCCGGAAATTTTTGAAAAACTCAGATGGTTATCTTATTTTGGCTTGCTTATTAGTATCCTTGGTGAATTGTTGAGGAAAATCTCTTTATGGACAGCCGGTCAGAATTTCAATCATTATGTGGAATTTAGTAAGCGTGATGATCACGTATTAGTTCGAAGCGGAGTTTATAATTGGTTTCGACATCCTTCTTATGTTGGGTGGTTCTACTTCAGCGTTGGAACCCAAATTGCCTTATTAAATCCAATTTGTTTGATTGGTTATGCCGTAGCTTCGTGGTTATTTTTTTACAGTCGGATTTATGAAGAAGAGCAGTGTTTACTACGTTTTTTTGGTGAAGACTATTTGAATTATCAACAAGAAGTGGGCACTGGATTGCCTTTTATTAAAGGTTATCATAAATGAGTACATTATATTATGATCTAACAATGATGCCTTTGATTTTTCGACTGCAGTGCACTGATATATTTTTTATTTTTCAATAAATCAGTTGTTATTAAATTAGTTTTTATTTAAAAATATTTTGTTTTAATATTAACTAAATAATTTCAAAATGGTCGGTGAATGTATATGTTTATTTTTTTGTGTTAATTGATATACTAGGCTGTTACTCTCCACACTGATTTAGGAGATATTAAATTAGAAATGTTTTGTACGGAGGTTCCTCTAGCTACAGAAGTAAGGATTATCGAAACAATTAACAATAAGTTATTAATACATCCAGAATTTCTTGGCATTGTGTGCAAGTGGTTATTATGATAATTGCATTTTCCATAGAAATGTTAAAGGATTTATTATTCAAACTGGTGATCCGACTGGAACTGGTAAAGGAGGTCAGAGCATTTGGAAGAAACCATTCAAGGATGAATTTCATGAAGATTTGAAAGTAAAATCAAGATTTAGTAAATTTTATATCAAGTGTTTTCAGTACATTTAATAATTTAAGTTTTTAATTTAACATAAATTATAAAACTTGTGATAATTAAATTGTTTGATTTTAAATGCAATTAACAGTTTAATGAAGTAGTCAAAATAATTTGCAATGTTTAATTAAATTTTCTTATTTAAGATATAATGAGTTGACAAGAGAACATTAAACGTAATATTTAGTAAGTATACTACAAATATATAAATGGTAGTTTGACTAAATTTAGTTATTAACAATCAACCTTTTCAAAATACAAGATATTTCAAATTAGTTAGTTTAGATTTTCTATATAGAATTTTTAAATTTGAATAAAAATAATAATTCCGTACTTAAAATGAATATTTGAACATCTGATGTCAAATACTAAGTTATTATTTTCAAAATAATTTTCTTGTAAATAATAAAACAAATTTCGAAAACAAAGTTTGAGAAATATTCGTTTCATTGAGATGATTTAGTCATTGGCCGAACACTATGAATTCTAATAGAGGAAGCCATTTTTAATTAGTAATATAATAAAAAAACTGAATAAAATGGGAAGGGTTTTTAGAATTGCACAACGCCACATATGGACAGGTGGCTACTAAATAATTCCCTTACCTTTATTTCTAATAAATCCCATAAAATTTGCTACTCAATTTTTCATTGTATTCGCTATTAAAAGATGTAGCTGTGATAATGATTTCGATTGGTTAATAAACAAATAAAATTCGAATATTTAAATAAAATAAAGTTTAATAGTATTTTTGCATTTTCTATTAAATTAAATATAATAAATAACATATAGCATAATCAACAGATAAAAAACTTTCGTAGGATATTCACTTAAGCTGTTGTTTCGACAACATAACTGAATGACTGAAATTTTTGAACTGCAAACGTTCGGTGAAACATTTTTCATATCTGAAAATTTCACAATATCGCTGATATGAATTGATTTATAAATTTTATCTATCAATCCAAATTTCTCATGAGATATCTCATGCAATTTATCAGACAACGAAAGAATTTCTTGCATTATATTCGCTTTTGTTTCAAAAAAATTAAACGACTCAGATGGCCTCGCATAAAATTAAATTTTATTGATAATAAAATATCAGCAAGTTTACCAAAATGCACATACTTTTTCAGGCCTAATAGGATAGCGTAACTATGAGCCCGTAGCTGCGGAGGGGCCCAATTTCAAGCCTGATAAAATGAAATATTTATATTAATAAATTCACAGCAAAAAGCCGGAAACCGAAGCTTCTTGTAAAATCAATAAATAATGCAGGCAGATGATATAAACTATTACTACTGAATTATTAATTGATGGCTAGCCAGTCTCTATTAATCATTTATTCAATTTTCATGCAAATCGAAAACACAATTTTTAGTTGTGGCGTAAAATTACAAATTAATAATAAAATTAAAATCATTAAAATGCGTTTCTTAAAAGTGAGTTGATAATTAAAAACGGGGAGGAAAATGTATTTCAAAATTTGAAGTTATTCCACTTGTCTAATGGCGCCTGAGCGTACTTGCTGCTTCTGATATACACCAATGTACATTAAATTGGACCTAAATCAATATTATAATGCAAAGTAAATAATAAATACACAAATTAACATATAATCAATAAAATCAATGTGTGCGTGTGTTATAGCCAAAAATGATATTAGATTATCGCTGGGAGCATTTGATAGGACCTTATATTATAGGAGGATAGAAGAATAAACGCCTGCACAGGATCTAGGCTTACACAATTTCCATATTCAAAAACATAATTAGACAATAAATTGAATCCAGATTTTTAATTTTAAAATGACTTATGAATATTTTGAAGCCATTTCTGATGCTTCCTCAGCATCGACTATTCCACAGAGAGGAAACCATCGCAATATGAAAGCTTGTATATGAAATTGAGTCAACTTATAGAGATTATTGCAGAATATCTACTGTCGAAGAAAAATAAATAATTGAATTTGATTTTGGCAATATCAAATATGGAATAATATAATAAAAATCCTTTCTCCAATGCCGTTCAATATTCGACATTCGTGTACTATTTTTATGGGTGCCCTAATGTAGATACATGCGTATTATTTATCATAGAAATTTGTGAACATTGCTCGAGTGTAGATATTTATTTTTCTATCCACCTAACCACCAAGGGAATTTATATAGAGGACTATCAAACATTGGCCTTTATGTATTAGATTTTTCTCACCAAAAATGTTTTTCTGATTTTCTATAACAAATGCCCTTAATTTATGTCTATTTTTTCCCCATTATATATGAACTTTGATGCTCTAGGTCCTATTTAATTTAGGAAAATTTTTCTCACCAAAATGTTTTCTGATTTTCTATAATAAGTGCCCTTAATTTATGTCCTCATTTTCATACGTAAATTCATTTTTTCTTATATTATACCTTAATTTATGTCTAATTCTCTCGTAATATATGAACTTTGATGTTCTAGGTCGTATTTAAATAATTGAGGAAAAGTTTTCCTAATTTTCTATAATAAGTGCCCTTAATTTATGTCCTCATTTTCATACGTAAATATATGAACTTTGATGTTCTAGGTCCTATTTAATGCCATATTAGGTGTAATATTTTCAAAATAATGTGAACCAGTGTTACGATTGTATATAAAAATTGACATATTAAATCCGGCACGTGCGTTTTGCTTATATACTAAAAATTATTAAGTTTTTTATTTTTAAAGGTTTAGAATTTAAATGTATAACTTGTTAGATTAATTACCATAACAACTCTATTTAAAACAAAAAGTTAAAATTTAGAACTAAAAATTAAGTGTTTTGAATTTAGCCAGGATCGACCATTTAAGTAACTAAGGAAAAATCCACATTCTTTAAAAAATTGATACAATATCTCACTACTAATTTTTTAAAAAAATTTTAATTATTGATTTTTAAAAAATTTGATATAATGATATGATTTCCATGTGAAAGAAGATTTGAACCTCCTTCCGGTTAAAATTCAGACTTCAACTATTCATCTTTATAGATTTTCATAAAATTCTTTTTCAATTTTCTCGCTTTTTCTAATATTTAAATGTTATTAATTCATATCCGTAAATCGGTTGTCAATCATTTTCATATTCAGCATAATACTCGAGGCATTGTGTCGATGGCAAATTCGGGTCCCAATATCAACAGTTCCCAGTTTTTCATCACATATTGCAAGCAATCAATGCTAGATATGAAATTCACCGTTTTTGGCAAGTATACAAAATTAAATATTGGAATATTTTTGTTACGTAATTTTGCCTAGAGTAATCGATGGGTTTGAAGTTTTGGACGAATTTGAAAAATTGCCGGTTGAAGAAAAAACTTATCGGCCCCTGACAAACGTTAAGATAAAAAGTGTGACAATGCACGCCAATCCGTTTGCTGAAGGAACGGTAGAATAGAATTGTTGGATGTAAATAAATGTTTAATGAATAAACTGTGTTTTTTATATTGTTGATTGCATCAAAATATGAAAATAATTTTTTACTAATTTTTTTGAACGAAAAATTTTGGGTGACCAGATGTTCCGATTTTTGAGCACAGTGTTCCGATTTTGCAATCATTATTTTGGAAGTTTATTTTTTACGAATTTTTGTTAATCCAAATTTTGAGAAAACAAACTGGCCGGTACCAAATGTTCCGGCCAGGTGTTCCGATATGTCAACAATAGTTTTGACAGCTTTTTGTGTTCAAATTATTATTAATCTAAATGAAGCAGATTTCCGTTTTTCAACACTTCTGGGCGATATAAAATTGAATCGGAATCTGCAAGTTTACTTCACAGTTTTGTATTCTTGTATAATTAATATTTAGTGACTAACAATAAAATTTATTGAAAGAATATTGAATGAAATAAATATTATTTTCATGTTAAAATGAGATTGATATGCTAAATAACTCAAACAACTGTTCAAACATATCTATATAAATTTGCTTTTAGAGTCTAAAAGGACCGATTTGGGATCCAGATTAATAAAATAAATATAATTTTAAATTAGTTTTATAATGACTAGGGAAAATTAATATTTTTAGTTAATATTAATGTATTAATATGTATTAATGTAATTAATATTTTTAATAAAATTTTATTAATTTTATAGTTAAATTCAATTATGTTAATTTTACAAGATATTCATAAAATTTACAGTATGATTATCAAATTGCATGTAGCCCTTTTATTTTATGTTTTATATTTTTATTTAAAATTTATTAAGCATATTTATGAGTGAAGTTTTTGTTGGGCAAAAGAACCGAATATGGCATTATCCCGCAAGATGCTAAGTTATTTCATAAAATTATTTTATATTGAAAATATGAATATAAACTCTAAAGTTACTCTAATAAATTAATTTTTTTAAAATTTAAAAAATAAATATACTTTTTTATATTTAAAGTGCGTCAAAGTCACAGCTGATTTCTCATATTTCATACAAATTAATTCTTGTGAGAATTTTTACCAAAAAATTTAGGAATTTTATCCGTATTGACGTAACTTTGTGACATTAAGCATCGAATGCTTCTGAAATTTTTCGTAAAATAGTGAGTTATATTTGTTGGACGTATAGGAATTTTCAACGTACTATATCACTCATCCTTTTGGTGTGACCTTCTCGTTTAACTACTAGGGATATTTTCCTGATACGCCGCACGATTTTAACAACCATTGCGTACCCATGACCGAAATCATGTTGGTACTGTACGCAATAGTCGAATGCCATTCGAGCAGGTGAGCGTCATTGCTAACACTACTCCTCGAAGGACCTTCGCGTTCCCGGATTATTTGCTGCCGATGGAAGAACTTACGCTTTTTACTTCTTAACTTACTCCTAGCCCCTCGTATATAGGTTAATTACGTCGAGAAAATCGTGGAAAACATTCATGTTCCGTCATCCGTTTACAAACCCTATCTACGATATCTGTTATATGTCATCGAAACTTCGCCTCTCCTAATCCCAAAATAATTAATTTAGACTCAACAGAACAGAAAGAAAAAAGTACAGGTAAGTTGTATTAAGCATGATACACATTGATGCCATATTTACAGAGGCAGATAATTCATACAGGTACACTTCAGAGCTGAGTGAACGTAGTCCGTTCCCAACTTAGTCCTCCTCGGCGTCGATGTCGGTTGGTAGACACCTTCGCTTGGCCGGCCGGTAAGGTGGGGGATTGGCACTGTAGTTGCCCTCAATACGAGTGGAGGGTCCTGCGATTTCAGGCTGAGGAGTGCCACTAGGAACATCGCCTGTGAGAACAGCGATGTCGTCGAGGTCCAGCCCCAAATGGTCGAGAACTTGGGCGACCCGGGGAGGATCGGGATCCTCATCCACGAGATTTATGTGGATGGAGCGAGCAGGCGACGCGAAGATGATATTGGGAGCGTAGAGTATGTCTGGATCTAGCCCCGGAATCTCGAATTCCTGGTATGGGGACGGTAGATCGTCGATCCGGCACGGGCCTTCGAGTGGCTCCGTTTCTCGTAGCAGCTCCACTTCTCTACGACGACAGTCTCGACGTCGTCGATTACGGTTTGGCCGTCGATGGGCGGGATTTGCAGTGGATTCCGCCACTGGAATTCTGGGCGACTCAACTGGTAGAGGAGCCGAGGTGGTTCGAATCATGGGAAGTCCGGCTAACGGTAGATGGTGCTCCGGGATTATGTTTAGTTGGCGACCCCGGACGCTTCCGGGGATATGAGTTTGGAGTTCTACGTCTGTGAAGGCCTGACGAAGGGCCGTGGCTTGTTCTTTGATCAGCAGCCATTGGCTGCGCGACTCCGCGATCAGATCTTCCCTAGTGCGGGTTAGCCTCTCTATTTTCCGGTGTAGACCTTGGGTGTCTTCCGGAGAGGACCAGGTACCTTTGATCCTTTCATATTTGGTCCTCAAAGAATTATACTTCGCCTCCATTTCTTCGAGCCTTTGGCGAAGTGCAATGACCGACGGGGAGATTCGGGGAATCCTGGAGAGATTATTTACCGCTGAGTTGGAGTTAGTATTCATTCTAAAAGAAAGGGAAAAAATTTTTTAGAAATCAAAGTTACTGAGAGATGGGGGGGTAGATTGACAGAACAGTAGCAGGAGGGGGTTTGTATGCCTATTTGATGGATTGACTCCCTAATTTATTATTTCCCGTTATGGCTTACTCACGCGGAGAGTTCTACTATTTGTTAGATCATGAGTCGAATAGGGTTGCGATAAATTATCGTTAGAGCGTGGGCTTCCACGGAAATCGTGGAGTAATATTATACTGTGGTCCCTTACCCTTGCAAGTCGGAGTTAGTGTAAATTGTACCACCTTCACTGTCCGGTGTGTTACTAACGGGATCCAGGTTCGTAGGTTTCGCTATAAGATCGGCTCTCATTATTATACCACAACGTTATCATGATTTGATATTGTCATCATTGATGATTGTTACGGGATTTAAATTAACCAAATTTGTTATATACCCCTCCTGTTATTGTTACGTTTTTATCCTGTAATAAGTTTCACTCCCGTTGCTATTATTAATAACTTCCTGTTATTCTAGAAATCAATATAGATCGCCGTAAAAATGTTACTATCATTACGATTTATATTATAATAAGTAATGTTGATATTTTTATTAATTAATAAATTCTTCAGAATTGAAATTAGTAAAACTTGCAGTATACTCATTCCGAGGTCATTACATTATTTATTCCTATAATTTACATTAATATTTACTACTTTAATGATTATTATTAAGTATTAATTAACTAAATTTATCGAAATAATATTGATACTAATAGAACCTAACGTCCGTAAATCCGGATTATCCTTATAAATAGTCTAACATTATTAGTTCTGGTAGCACTACCGATCCGATTGAAAAGTGGAATCTAGAGTGATTGATAAAAGAAAATTGTTCAATATAACATTTATACGGGTTAAGGAAGTTAGCAAAAGGTTTATATTAATACTAATAATTATACTTACGGATGTCAAATCCCGGCGTGTATAAAATCCTAATATCCGTAGCGTTTAGGGTTGCAAAATAATAAATCCACGATATTGGCTAGTATACCAGTTAATTGCAGTGACGTTATCGATTTATATTAACTATTGGCATTAGGTGTAGTGTGCTGAAGAATATCTAATGATGTTTGCAAGCGTAGGTGAGAATGTAGCTATTGATGTTTGTTGATTTTTGTGTCATATTGTTTAGTCGATCGTGTCATTCGCGGAAATCTTCAACTTACGGATCGAACAGGCGAACGGATTCTCATCGCTATGGATATTATATCTGAAGAAAGATTCCGCCTGCCCTCTGGCTACAATGGCCTATGTGCAAATTACCGATCTTCATATTGTTGGGCTCAGAGCCACAATTTAAACAAAATAAGAATAAAAATTAAAGTTAAAGAGCGGAAGTAATGGAAGGAATCACTGTACATAAACATGCACCGCACCAAGATATTAAAAATCAATAAATAACATAATAATTAAAACAAAATAAAAACATAACAAAAATTAAATAAAACAAATAATTAATTAAAATTCGAAAATGCCTACAGACGCAAAAAGAAAACATAAAGAAATAAAATAAACTGCCAAAACCTTGCAAAATAAGGTTTAGAAAAAACACAGGCAGAAGTGGCGGCCAGAAAATAAATAAAAAGGGCTAAAAATAATGTACAAGAAAATAATGATAAAAATAAAATTCAAATATAATATAAATTATATATCGAAAAATAAAGAAAAATATACAAAAAACAATAAAAATAATTTTAAAATAACAAAATAATTAAAAAGCCCTAAAAATGGCAGAAAATCGCCTATTGGTCGCACACATGCACGAAAATACTATAAATACAGTGATGAATTTCATTAAATCTAATCTTATGCTTTATTGAAAAATTCAATTACTATTCCGAAATCTCGACAATTTAAGTAAGGAACTTTTTCGTTATTATGTAACGTAATTGATTTTCACTTTTATGAGACGTTTTTATTTAAATTAAACCTTTCCGTGATGTTAAGTTTCATTTCATTTAACCATATAGATATATATTTATATGTTTGGACCCTCTAAATTTATATATTACGTATAGAAATAGATGGTTCATGGGACCGACCGTGTGCCGGCTAGTGGGTGAAAATCCTTAGTTGAGCTCGTGGGTCATGCCTCGTGAACCCCTTGGCAGTTCGCAGTCGGTTCCGGCTTTACGCACGGGACCGCTACGCAGGGCGCCATTGTATATTCGAAGCGGCTGCTGAAAATGTGGCCGGAGCGAATCGTCTAAAATCACTGGAAGAACGGATCACTTTAGTCAAGGGGGAAAATTAGGTCAGATCATTCAGTGATTTAGTATGCAAATATCTTTTTTTCTCAGAACGAAAATGTGTAAACAGAACTGGGTAGCAGGGGTAGAATTTAAGGCAAAAATGGTAAAACGTTTTTGTTTGCGCGAATAGCTAATAAGTCAACAAATTAAGAAACCGAAGGACAATCTATTATAAATGATAATGTTACCTTGCTAATAAATGCTCCACGGGAGAGCAGCACGATTGACCGTTCTATCTTGTTTTTGAAAATAAGTCAAAGAAAAATCCGTGAACACAAATGTCGCTTTGAATGAGAGCTCCCCTAACATTGTATCGCTGAGGTATCCACTGCGAACACAGGCAAGTGACGCGGAGAATGAGTTAGGACGATCCACACCCGGTAGGGCGGGTAACTACGAATCGCGATATAAAATTCCACAAGAGCTGCATTTTTCATAGAACACACGAATGCATAAAATCCGTCGCGGTCTATTAGATCTCCACTATACGAAAAATTAAATAACTACACTAATCTGTGAAAATTTGGTCGTAGGCCTTGTGGCTGATATTCCAAAAAATCGATAAATCTTATAAGTTATATTAATCTGAACGGAATTTTTCGCTGATTTCATCACCTGGATTTGATTCATTCGCCGTGTTAGGACCCATCACGACGAGACGTAAGAATTCGTATTATTACTACAACTCTGTTATAAATATCATTAGGATAATGTTTCTTATTCATAGTGTTATTAAAATATTTAATATGAGCATTCTTAACATAATATTTTGTATTTCATATTATTAGCATAGCCTTTCCCCCATAGTATTGGTTTAACCTTCGATATAAGTATTCTAAATATAACCTTTTGTGATTTATACCATCAGTATAACACTTGATATAAATATCGCTAATATAGCATTTTATAGACATTCTTAGTATGAAAATTCGTACCCATATTAGTGGCATCACATTTTATACCAACATTCTCAGTACAAGATTTTATATACATTAGTTTCAAATATAACTCGCAACACCGACGTCTGAGAATGAACAATTGACAGCAAGGTTACTATCAAATACGATAAATTGCCCCTAACGCTTTGGGCTGGGAACTTGCGAACTTCTGTCCTACGACAGTGGGAATCGAGAAGTCATGGATTGTAAAAAACCAATATTTGTCTTTTAATATTATCGATCAGTGGTAGATAACGACAGAAATTCTAGGATTATACTATCTTCCAAATAAGTCAACCTAACTAACCAAAGTGTCGAACGGTCGCGAAATATTACAAATTATAAATGGCTAATGATCGAAACCTTAAAGTTACCCCCCCCCCCAAGTTGATAGTTCAGCTCTTAAACGATCAAATCACCGCCCTTTTACGCCGAAATATGCATTATGCCGTTAAACCCGCAATTAAGTAGTATCTCGAAATTTCGCTATATACATAAGCTAATAATGGCCCACCATAGAATTTCCTTTTTGTTTCATATATATAGTTGATAATGGTAACGTAGATTGATTTTTTGGCTCCGTTCGCTAATTAACGATGATTATGTCACCTAATAAATCTTGCCGTAACATCGGGTTTTAAAATTCACTACCCAAAGAAACGACCGGGGTGCGCCCGAGCGTTAATTCGCAAATAAAGTAATAGTCCCGGCATCCGCAAGAGCTATAATACGACTTTCACCCAATCCATCGTAATAGTACAAGACTTACCGTCCTAGTTATAAATGAGAGCCTAAAATCAGAGTCATGGTTAAGAGGAAAGCAAACCCAAATTATCGCCGATACTCCAATTTTCGGTATCACTCGAACTCTGTTTCATTTTTCTTTTACTTCCTCTTATTTATCATTTTGATTAAATCTTTCTCCTTCACTACCAGAATGGCAACCAGTGACAACACTATCAACTCAACGAGGATCCCTCGCCTGCCCCCGTCAATCGTGGCAATCCTCCATAAATATGAGGATCTCAAACTTCAGCACAGGGACCTCCAGGCGAAGCACGAAAGGGTAAAAGGGACCTGGGCTCCACCAGAAGTCGTCAGGGAGCTCAGGCAAAAGATCTCTCGTCTTACCCAGGCGCGTGACGAATTAATCGTCGAGTCACGCGCCCAGCGTCTGCTGATTCGCGAGCAGTCGGTGGCGCTGCATCGGGCCTACTCGGATACCGAGCTCCGAATCCGGGTCTCTGGGAATATTCGGGCAGAGCAGCTTGATATCATCCCTGCTCACCACCTCCCCAGCACTGAAGATCAATCCAACCCGACAACAAGCACTCCTACTTCGAGCGTGAGTCTCACCCAGTTACCACCTCCCGGAACCGTGGAAACCCGGGCTAACTCTTCTGCCCCTACGGCCCGTCACCGGCCAAATCGAAATAAGCGGCGTCGGGATCGTCGCCGACAGGAAGAAGCCCGTCTCCGGGAAGCTCAGCCAATAGGAGGCCAATTGGACGACTTACCACAACTTACCAAGAGTTCGAAAGCTCAGGATTTGACCCAGATATATACTATGCTCCGCGGATTTTATTCTCCTCTCCCCCAGCATCCATCCACATCAACTTGGTGGATGAGGAGAACGAATCACATCCACTGATTCGGTCCCTAAGCGACCTGGAACTAGATCTTGAGGAGATCGCTATCCTCACGGGGGAGGTTCCCAATATCGGCCCCCGAGGCGAAATTGCCGGACCATCTTCGCGAAGGGATGAAGACTCTCGAGGTAACCCTCCCCCATATCGGCCACCCAAGAGGAGATGCCTCCAAACCGACATGGATGCAGAAGAGAACTAAACCACCGGAAATTCGCAATTTGCCCATCCTATTGGTTGCTTTAACATTGGCTAGCATTCGAACTGTTTATTTTATTTTTCATTTATCTCGTAGTATTTATTTTTCAGTAAAAAATTGTTTGGATTTGAATTTTCTAATAAATGTTGCTAAATCCACTTTTGTTATTTTATCATTCGAAAATGGGAGTATTGGAGGTGAGGGGAATCATAAACGCGCGCAGATACAGGAGTAATGTTTTTCCATGATTTCCGCACTAGAATTCAGCGTAATGACGAGAATCTGAAGGTTTTCTTTTTAGAAGCAAAAGTCCTTCTATCGGCAGCTATAAACCGGGAAAGACGAAGGTCCTTCGGGGAGTAGTGCCAGTAATGGCGCTCACCTGCTCGAATGGCATTCGGCTATTGTGCACAGTTCCAACGTGATGCCAATCATGGGTGCATAATAGTGATTAAAATTATGTGGCGTATGGAGGAGTTGCCCCCTAGCGATGGTAAGTGGCAGTACAGGCTTAAGCTGACTCAAGGGTCTGGTATCCAACACTCCCCTACGACCAACAATATCATCAACAATGGTATTGGACAAATGTAATGCGTGCTGCCTATCTCCCCTTACAATACTTAGCAATTTCTCGTGAACTTCAAGCATATCGAGGAAAATAGGCAGTGTAGACTCGTCGTCTTCTCGGAATATATTTATGGAGTCGGGCGTCAGAAAACATGGATCTATCCTCCTCATTGGCCACACTAATCTATTCATGATTTTCATGCAACTACTTTGTGACGGAATTTTCTATTGGAATGGGAAATGATTTTTCGCGTCGATCCGTATTGTGGTGCTTATTCTGTTTGGTGTAATAATATTTTCAGAACGAATAAAAGTTATGTGACTTTCGTTTTTAATTTTTATTAACTTTATTTTCGAGCGATAATTCCATTAGTCAGTTGTCAGTATCTATGCCTATCCCTGCTACCCGTTCTCTGTTTATTAATTAGTTCGAGATTTCTAAAATTTTCTTAGATCAATCTGTGATCGTACCTAATATCCCCTTAACTGAAATGACGCTCTTCCCTTGATTTTATTTCTACTCGCTCCGGCCACTTTTCAGCAGTCGCTTCGAGTTGTACAACGGCGCCTTGCGTGGAGGTCCTGTGCATATTGCCAGACCCTACTGCGGACTGCCGAGGCGTCCACGAGGCATGACCCGCGAGCTCAACTAGAGGTTTTCACCCACCAGCCGGCACGAGATCCGTCCCATGGACTTCTATTTATATACATATTATATAATATTTAGGGGACTCGAATATAAATAAATATATGAAGCATATGAATGATGGTTAATCAATAAAAACATAGGACATTACGAGCATAAAATTGTTTAATTAAGTGAAATGTTTACATTAATAACAAGAAAAAATTTACAAAACTAAAACAAATACAAATACTTACGTTTGATATCGCAGTGATAGTTTGGTTTTCAAAAATTTGAATAAGTTAAAAATAATGAATTTCATCACTGTATATATACTATTTTTATGCGTGTGTGCGACCAATAGGCGATTTTTCGCCATTTTTAGGGCTTTTTAATTATTTTAATAATTTTAAACTGCTTTTATTATTTTTTATGTGTTTTTCTTTATTTTTTGATATACTATTTATATTATATTTGGATTTTATTTTTATTACTATTTTCTTATAATATTATTTTTAGCTCTTTTTATTTGTTTTCTGGTTGCCACTTCTGCCTATGTTTTTTCTAAACCTTATTTTGCAAGGTTTTGGCAGTTTATTTTATTTTTCATTTGTCTCTCTCTGCAGCTGTAGGCCTTTTAGTGATTTTAGTTAATTATTTGTTTTTATTTTATTTTTGTTATATTTTTAATTTGCTTTATTTAATATGTTTTTCGTTAATTTTTGGTATTTTCTTGCGGTGCGTGCTTATGTTCAGTGACTCGTTCCATTATTTTTACCTTTGCTTTTAATTTTAATTTTAATTTTTGTTTAAATTGTGGCTCTGAGCCCAACATATTTTAATATTAAATAACACGATTCCCTCTTTTAAATAATATTTAATTTCTCTTGCGGGATGTAAAATAACTGTTAAATT
The DNA here is from genome assembly GCA_022537955.1 of Schmidtea mediterranea. NCBI lineage: Eukaryota > Metazoa > Platyhelminthes > Tricladida > Dugesiidae > Schmidtea > Schmidtea mediterranea. Next base: position 180,218,732 of record CM039680.1, read on the forward strand.
TATTAAATTATTCTCTTAATTCTGGGAAAACATAACTTTTCTCTTTTAGAACATCACTAAATCGGTTTTAATGCTGCGTTATCACTAAAATTATTTTAATCAAAACCGAGAGTAATAAAAAATGTAAAATATAAGAAAAATATTAAAAGATGATAAAATCTACGGACTAATGAAAAGCAGAACCCCAACAAGATAAAATTACTCCTTACGACTAATATAAATCTAGCGCCCACCCACATTCAACTTTATACTCAAATTATATAATATAAAATTTTTTTTTGACAACAAATAGATCTAAACCAGGCCACCTCAAACACGCTGCCACGAAGACTTTTTAATAAATCCTAATTGTAATTTAGTAATGTAGCAAATGTTGTTGATAAATGTCGGCTAAGGTGGTCTGTGGGAAGTAATTAGTTTTAATAATTTAATAATGTAGCAAATATTGTTGACAATTGTCTGAAAACAGTCGGAGCAGGAGTATAAAAGGAAAAATACGAAAACACGAAATGACCAGTGGTTGAAGCAAACGAGTAGTCTAGTCAGGTCAGTAAAGGAATCTAAACCCAAGTAAAGTTAAACGTTATCTATCAGAAATGGTGATTATCCATTGGATAACCTACCTTAAGATAATCAAATTTCTTCGGTGGTTGAAGGGTGCAAATAAATCAGTGAAATTGTAATTACAAAACATTGAAATAAATCTGATTGAGTTGTAACTGTGATAAAGTGCAAATAAAATTATTATGTTGGGTTTGCTTATTTGATTCGAAAAGGACACGAGAAGTCAGAAGGAGCCGACTTTCAATAATAATAACCCAACAAAATATTATTAATAGTATTATTATAGTTGGGCCAGAACACAAATAGCCTTGAGAATTGTTTGAATGCATCAGTAATACAGCATAAAAACCCAGCACCAAGAGAACTTAAAATACAATATACAACACCAATTAAACATTTTAAAATCTGAGAGAACATAAATAAATATAAAATTAAAAACATAAAAGTAAAATAAAATAAATACAAAATGCATCAAGAACCGCACGAAATCTACATAAAAAATAACATAATAACAAGAAAATTTGACCGTAAAATGACCATTTATATGAAAGTAAAAATTAATGAATTAAATGAATAAAAATAAAATATTTTTGACTGAATAAATTTAATTAAAAATGTTAAAAATAAATTACCAATTTAAATTAAGAAATTAATAAGAATTTAATTTAGATAACACAAATAATTTCAAGGTCGAATTTGTTTAATCGCAATAAAAATAACACGCAAGGTTGAGGTCGAATTGTAGGTATATATACGGATGTGTTTTCACAAATTTTCAGCACAAAATTGACAACCATATTTCAACTAAATTGACAGACTGTGTATAGCCAAACTGACCAGACAAGATAAGACCAAAATTAACAGGCTGTATGCAGAGAGAAAAATTTAATGCTACTGTTAGCCGTAGCTGGTCAGATTGATTTTAAATTACCGTTGTCGATTTGTGGTATTTACTTTCCTGTATAATTTTTCAATTGCCTACAATTATGGAATTTTATGATATGAAATGAAGAGTTTATATGCAGAATCTTTATGGAATTTTATGATATGAAATGTTTATTTGGAGAATCTTTATGAAATTTTATGATATGAATGTAGAATTTATATGAAGAATATACGATTACGCCTCAAAACTTTAATCAAATTTAGATGGTAACATTTAATTTTTTTTTAATTATTTTTTTGTGGCCCACACCCAAAAACAAACTGATAGCAATAAAAATTACACATAATCTATCGAACTGTGTAAGTGCGTGTATAATCGCCAATAGTTCGTGCCCGTGAAGGCTACTGCGTGAGAACACAGTAGCCGGAACGTCAATATTATCCGTATTTAGGGGAAATTGGAAGGTAAAGGAGTAGTCTTTTGGCTGCTCCTTCATCATCCGTTTCCTGAAAAATAGACATAAAACTTTTTAACAACAATCGGCTCAAAATCTCTAACACCGAGTAGTCCAGTGGGCACTCATTAAATGTAATATGAACATACATAGATCTTAAGGACAAAGAGAGGGAAAGGGTAGCGTGGAAAATAGCGAAATCATTGCAACAGTTAAAATGAATAGCGATCGGAAAAAGATTAATCCGAACGACCAAAATCATGAAAAATAATGTTTTAAAGAAGTAAATAAAATATGTTGAATTGAAACGGTAAATAAGGGAGGAACGCTGCCCAAATTTTCCGAATCAACTAAAATACTTACCAAAAATAGCAAATTAAAAAGTAGAATACGGCTCAATAATTGATAGAATATCCGGATAAGACCATAAAATAAGGGCGGAACGCTGCAAAAATTTTCCGGATTAATTAAAATACTTATCGAAAATAGTAAAGTAAAAGTGGAATGTTGTTCAATTGTTAGTGTAATATCCTTATAAAACCGAAAAATAAGGGTGGTACGCTGCTAAAATTTTTCGAATTAACAAAAATACTTTATCGAAAACCGGAAAATACAGATGGATTACGGCTAAATTTTTTTTATAAGAAAAATCTCTTTTAAAGCTGAGGACTAAGGACGAATCCCTAAATAAAAATTTGTTGATAATATTGATAATAAGTATAATAATTATAATAATAATAATAATAATAATAATAATAATAATAATAATAATAATAATAATAATAATAATAATAATGATAATAATAATGAGGATAATAATAATAATAATAATGATCATGGTACCTATAATAGTAATGATAAAAATTATGATGATAATAGTAGTAATAATAATAAATATAATGGTAATTATAGTAATAAGAATAATAATAAATGTAATAGTAGTAACAATTAATAAGGGTAATACTGATAATGGCAACAATGATAATCCTAGTGATAATGACAGGGAACATTGTAGTTATAATAGGGATGAGGGTAAAAGATATACTGTTGGAATATTTAACTTAACAAAGGGTTTACAGGCCATAGAATTATCATCAACACGGAAAACGACAAGAAGAATTATGGGAATACACATAAAGATAAAGGATATGAGAGTATAGGTTAACATTTGAAAGAGATAGGAGAATAATGGGACCTAAAAATCGAAATCGAGCACAGGCCTTCTATCGGCAGCTCGTTGGACCCATGGATCATTCGGGCAATTATAGCATTAGCAATAGCACACACTTTTTGTGGACCAAAAGTTGCTTAGCAACGGGTGCCGAGTGGTAAGCGAAAGAATATTTGTATGGGGTTGTCTGGGTAACAACCATATAGTCTCAAATATCAAAACCCAGAAACCCACCATTATTATTACTGTTATTATTATGACTAATACTTTTTCAAGATATTTTTCTAAGTCCGACCCCCCCCCCTAGAAAAAGTTTTACGAATTTTAAAACAAGGAAATTCATGTGTATGTATGTGTTCAAGAGACATTTAATAGCATCTTGAAAACCGATAAATTATTATTATTAATATTATTATAACTATTATTATTACAACTATTATTATTGTTGGGCTAGAACACAAACGGCCTTGTAAATGTTTAAATGAATCGGTAACACACATGCAAATATAACATGCAAATTTAAATTCAAACCTATTAAAACATCTACTAAACCAGGGTTTCTTAACCGGTGAGGTATACCTCCCTTGGGGAGGTATACTAATGTGTTGGGGAAGGTATGAGATTTTGTTTATTTTTGTTATGTTTTTTTAAATTAAAAATTAAAATTATTTACAAAAAAAAATATATTTAAAAAAAAATCTTCAAAATTTAAACTTATTTTATTTATTATGTACATATTTATATTATACGAAATAAAATTTGAACGATTACTTTTTTGCAAAATAATTTAGTATTTTTCTATCTTTGTACATAACTATTTCTAATTAAATATTTTTCTTTTGAAACCAAGTAGCCTTTGAAAAAATTCAAAATTATATTCATTTTTATATTCAATACTTAGTATTGGCAATTGCTACTAGTAAGCCAGTATTTTAATTAATTCTACTTAATTTGAATAAATCTTTAACTAAAGAGCCTTTGGAAAAATTCAAAATTAAGTCCATTTTTATATTCAAGTATCAAGTTTAGTAATAGTTTATATTGCCTGCTGATAGTTGGATTTATTTTAACTTGGTTCAATATTTAATTAGTATTTCGTTACTCTAATAATAAAAAAGAAATATGTCGAAAAAAAGAAAATATAGTGAGGATTATGTAAAATTTGGATTTACATGCTGTGTTCGTGATAAAATTGAAAGACCCCAATGCTTTCTATGCTCAAAAATCCTCTGCAATGATAATATGAGGCCTTCTAAACTTCTTGAACATTTTACAAAAATGCATTCAAATAATTCGGGAGACTCAATTGAATCTCACAAGCAGAAAAAAGCGCCATTTCAGTCTTCAGGAACTTTAAGCACGTTAGGTTTTGTATTTAATCAAAAGCCACTTGTTGCAGCTATTTATAAAGTAGCATATCTTATCGCAAAGAACAAAAAGTCTCATACCATCGGTGAAACGTTGGTCAAGCCTTGTGCTCTTGAAATGGTAGAAGCTGTTCTCGGAAAAACACAGAGAAATCAGATCGCGGCAGTACCTCTTTCAAATGACGTGATAAAAAGTCGAATTGTGGAAATGTCATCTGATATTTTAAATCAGCTTATGTCAGAACTAAAGAAAACAACTCTTCCTTTTGGTCTGCAACTGGATGAAAGTACTGATGTAGCTCAGTGCAGTCAACTCTTGGCCTTTGTTAGATATGCCACCGAAGCTGGTATTAAGGAAGAGTTTCTGTTCTGCCATCCGCTATTAGCTACTACAAAAGCGGCTGATGTGTACCAGATAATTGATGATTTTTTTTCAGAAAATAATCTTGATTAGAAGGAAAAATTGGGATTCATATGTACTGATGGTGCCCCTTCCATGTTAGGGAAAAATTCTGGTTTTGGAGCATTGGTACGAGCGGTGGCTCCAAATGTTATGCTTATGCATTGCTTCCTACATCGCCATGCATTGGCATCCCGAACTCTTCCACAAGGTCTCAAGTCTGCCATGGATATCACTGTCCAAGCTGTAAATTTCATCCGATCTCGATCTTTGAATCACAGACTCTTCAAAATATTATGCCAAGAAGTTGGAGCTTCTCATGAAATGCTGCTTTATCACACTGATGTACGCTGGCTTTCACGTGGACGAGTTTTCACTCGTGTCCTGGAACTCAAAATGGAGATAATAACATTTCTTCGAGAGAAAGAAAATAAATTGTGTGGAGAGTTTGAAACTCACAATTTTACTGCATCATTGGCCTATCTTGCAGATATATTTTCGCATTTAAATGATCTGAATATTTCCCTTCAAGGGTCAGAAGTTACTATTTTAGATGCAAATGAGAAGATTACAGCCTTCAAGCAAAAACTAGATCTTTGGAAGAACCGCGTATCAAAAAGTAATTATGCAAATTTTCCATCTCTAGAAAAAATCTTCTGTGATGAATATTTATTAAAAGCGGTGTCAGATTGTATTCGAACTGATATTTTAAAACATTTGGATAATCTCATGAATTCTTTTGATAACTACTTTGTAGAAGACAATTTGAAAATTGATCAGTGGATTCGAAATCCCTTCATATTTAATTTAGACTCCATGGATGATGCTGACATGCAAAAAGACGACCTCATTGATTTACAGAGCAAGGCTATGGTAAGGCAAAAATTTACCAACCAAAATCTTGATGGATTTTGGTGCTCACAAATAGATTCTTATCCGGTTTTGGCAAATAAAGCTCTTTCAGCTTTGATACCATTTGCAACAACATACCTCTGCAAATCTGCATTTTCAACATTAGTAAATATAAAACCGAAAACCAGAAATCGATTGGATGCCAGGCATGACATGCGCTTAGCATTGTCTAAGATTGTTCCACGAATTTCACATCTTATTGACGGCAAGCAGCAACAACCATCTCATTAATGCTGCCTTATTATTTTGTGGTATTTATATATATAAAGTATTCTTTAGATTTGGAAATTATTCTTTAAATTTTTCACATAAATAAATTTTGTCAACATGAAATTTAATATAAAATATAATTTTTTATATCAGTATGAATTAAATATGATTTTTTTTATAAATATATATTAAAATGGTAAAATTAAAATAATATATGTAATGTTGGTATACCACTAATTATGTTTCTTATCTTTTCTTAAAATAAATTAATTATGCTGGAGGTGAGAACATAAAATTAAATATTAGGTGAGGTATGAAGTAAAAAAGGTTAAGAACCCCTGTACTAAACCCTATCAAATATGAGAAAAAAGATAATAAAATATAAAATAATAAAAATAAAAATAAAATTAAAATAATAACAAAATGCACCAAGATCCGCACGAATTAAATATAAACATAACACGAAAACCCAATGATTTTGACCAAAATTTGACAATTTATTAAAAATATCAAATTTCATGAAAATGAAATAAAAATCAAATAATTTGAATTAGAAATAATTCAATTAAAAATCTAAAGAAAAAATTGTCAAATAAAATTTAAAAATAATAAAAATTAAGATTAGAATACACTAGAAAATCCAAGGTCAAAATTTGTTTTACTAAATCAAAAAGAACACGCAAGGTTAGGGACAAAAAATAGGTATATATACCGATGCATTTTCACATAATAAAAGATCGTTTTTGAAATCACTTAACAGTTTTTAAAAATTTATTTTTAGGTGAGTGAGAGTTTTATTTGGAAACTCTCTCCACGTCGCGTCCTCGCAACCTCGGTAGAGCTCTGCTTGGATGTCGGCGTGGGGAGAGTAGTATTTTTGTATGCTTTCTATTATGGGCAAGTAATTTGTTATATTGTTTTAATATTAATAAAGCATAAAATCATTTTGTTTTCATTAATTATTTTTGTCGAAATTTTTCCGGCCCACAGCCAAAACACATCACAAGTCAATAAAATCATACACATTATTCAGATTCGTGTAAGTGCGTGGAATATCGCCGATGATCTGTGCCCGTGAAGACCCGGCGTGCGGAACGCAGGGATCGGAACGTCAATATTCTCCCGTATAGAAGAAAGGAGAAATAAGGAAGGGGTCTTTTGGCTACTTCCTCGTTTCTCAATTTCTGTAAATTCGACCTAAATTAATCTACAAACTGCTCAAAATCACCACACCGAGTAGTCCAGTGGGCACTAATTAAATATAATATGAACACAATGCGCCTAAGGTCAATTAAAGGAAGGTAACGGGGAATAATAAAATGAAATCGTTGTTAAAAATTTGAATCAATTGTAGATTAAATACGACTATGAATTTTAAACCATAAAAGCGGAGTTAAATTAACTATAAAATAGAATAGTTATCATGAACCCACGATAATTAACCATTTTGAGTAACTTATAGATCTAAGTAGCCATTGTGAACTTAATATACCTTATTAATTAAAGAATAGAATGAAGGATAGCGATAAATTTGAAATTAATATTTGCGAAAAATTTAAAACCCCTTATCATTATAAACGAGAGTCATTAAAAATTTGCTAAGTAGGCGACATCCTAATGGGAAACCCTAACATTATATCGAGAGTCAATGAAAGTTTCTTGAGTAAGCGTAGGTTTAACGGGGGGGGGTTTAAGCATTCGTTAATGCAAATTACGGCTGGAAGTGAAGGAATACAACAGTATAGTGATGGTAAAATTTAAATCTTTCTTAGATAAAATAAAATAAAGGTCTCGTGGACATAGAAGTCAACGCAACCCCGTCTATTGATTCCAAAACCAACCCAAAGGAGCTTTAATAAAATAAAATTTCGTAACTTAAACTCTCGATATAATGTTCGATACAGTTATGGATTAAGAACTTAAAATATATAACATTCCGAATAGGAAATATAACGATTGAAATACCGTAGACATTTAAATGTTGATAAATTCCACAAGATCCCGAATGACCATGTATAAGAAATGCAAAGGTTAGATTCTGCCGACGCAGTACCGACACTCAATTATAAATGCAGCATGAACATCAAATTCCCTGCTGAAATTTTTGAAATAGATTTTTATTTTCTTGAACAAGGATAGGGAAGCCAACAAGGGGCGGAGGACTCACAACATCTTTGACAGATTCCAAGTAAATATCCCAAGTGTAAAGATCCCCTCGCAGAGATAGGCGCGTGCTGGCCGTGCATCTTAATTTAAATCCAATAACAAGCAACACCCCAACCGATTTATTAAATACTAAAATAACGTATTTGGACTCCCAGCTGAAAATACGCCATAAATAACCCAGATATTCCAGGATAGTACGAGGATTATTGTCGGTAGAGAGAGTAATCTGAATTAATCCAAATCCCCGGTAAAAAGAATCCTCATGGTTACGTAATGTAACAGAAAATGATGCCTAAAAAAATGAATCCAAATCAATAAGCTAATATAAGAACATAATAACCATACTCGTGGCAAATTCGATTAACCACTCCTAAATAATATTTCCCACCAAAGATAGCTGGACAAATTTGGGAAAATAGCTGGCATCAACGAGGTGGTGATTTCCTACCGCCATAATAAATTTAATATCAAGGCCCTAAAGTTTCGCACCCACTCCAATGAGGACTACACCTCGGATCATTAACCTGATAAATCAATAAAATAAACATTACAAACAGAAAAACATGCATACCGGATTCCACGTAAATCAGTATAGCCACCCATTATCGATGGCGGGAAATACATTCCTGGAACAACAAGAACTACAAATTGACGAAAATTTAACTCCCAACCCTACCAGAAATTAATAGAAATCCATTGAAGAAATCTGCATCAAAATAGTACGCTAGAGTCTAAATAAAATCGATAAACCAATAACCGAGATTTCATAAACACTCACCATAGCTTCATTTTGATTGGTCAATGTGAAAATGATCAATATAAATCCAGTAAAGGCCAGAATAGATATAACTAACCTATATGGCATGACTAAATCGGATTGAGAATATCGCTTTACGTTCTGCTTACATTGTTATAATTAAGATGCCGTTGAGTGGAACTAATAGAAAAATACGACACACGCCATACACACCCGTAGTAAGTAGTGGAACCTCCCTGGCGAAGGTGATAACGGAAAACAACAAATTTTTTCTTCCCCAAACCATATAAGGGAATTGACGGATCGATAATTCCAATAATATTCCAGAAAATCTTTCTAGATGTCTAATAAAATAATTATCAATGACGAGATGCCGGCGAACAAGTTCCCCACTTAGGTCAGAACTATGGATCTAAATTTATGTAAACCAGGTAACTTTGTTTTAAATTCTTACGTAATTTTTCCACTACGATAATAATAATGATTTCAAAATACCGTATATTTAATAGTATTCATTTAATAAATATCCTTACTATAGAAATTGCATACAACGGTATTTTAACAATTCTAGGGTTTCCAGAAATTAGTAATTGGTGGGGAAGAGTTCCGTGTATACCACATGCCACATGAATATTAAATTGGGAATGACTGCAAACCATCGAAAGTGTAAGACTTACGAAAATAGATGATGCTAGGTCCTGTTATTAAAATGCAATTATTTATCTTTATAAAATTACTATTTTAACCATAATTTTTCAAATTATTTTTATAGAATCTATATTTTAACCATAATTTTCAAATGATTTGTTAGAATTCGATATTTTTACCATAACTTTTAAAGGTTTCTTTTATAGAATTGATAGTTAACCATAATTTTCTTTTTCGAATGATCACGAAATAGCAACCGCATAAATAGAATAGGCAAATTCGTTTTTCCATTTTTCAATAAAATGACCTTGTTTAGAGACATTTTAAATTTTTAGGTTTATATCTTATCAATAGTTTCGAATGGTTATAATTTTTTCTGTTAATCAAAATACATTTATATTTAACTCTATTCTTAAAATAAATAAACATTATAAATTCCAAAAGATGTTTACGAACATTCCCATGGATTTCACGAATCTAATTTAAAACCAAGATTTTTGTATCATTACTTATAGGTATATGTATAGTTTAGATGTCTATGTGATCAATACGGCCATTTCAACTTTTATAAAAATAAATTATATTAACAAGATATTTTCTGATCATAATTCCCTAAAAAATTCCCTATCATCAATAACGAACGAGAAAAATTTCTGATTAATAAAATTGAATAACATTAAAAATGAACGGCTCATAATTAAAGTTGAAAAATATGAAATAGTAGGATAAGCTGTAAAATAGAACGTTTTCCATTTCTCCTAAGTTCATTTTTTTATCCTGAATTTTGTTGATGCTAGAAGAGGAGTGGATGTGGAAGAATGAGGATTTGGAGATTTGCCCCTGAGATTTACTAACCCACAGGCTTATCGCTTACACGTGCCTAGGGCGATCGTATTCACTTTACTAAATCATTTTTTTATTATCTTAATTTTATTCAGTTCAAAGAATCAATGGTAGCTAGGCAGGAGAAATTTTTATGGATATTTCGAAAGTAAGTTTAGGAATAGAAATAATCACGCAAGTTTACTTATAGACAAAGTACAAAATTGAATTAATAAATCTTACCTAAGAATCCTCCTGTATCTCCGATAAATAATTTGATCAAGAGTTTCGTAGAGGGAAGCCGTGCAGATCTACTAAATTGATTCCCATATTAAAACCTTTATTTTTCTTTTACTGATTGATATCAAACAATCACAATTAAAGTAATGATAGGTTTAAACAAGGAGCACTAATAAGATTTATAATTTTATCAGTCTAACGATTAGTACGAATCAAATGGATTTTTATTTTTAATTTTTTTTATTTTTCGTTTACATTTTACAAATATCAATTTTACCGTTTCAATGTCCATTAGATAACGCCATACTATAAGGATATTCACGCTTTAAAGTTCAGCTTAACATGTGCCATTTGATCCCACTTTGGTGTATTGCGGAAAATCTACTTGTCGAGTAATAGGCTAAATAGAATCATACAGATACCTATGTTAATTATGAGTTGAGGACGTGCATAATTGTGTTAACATTTAGAAAACTCAGGACCGTTGATGCGTGTCCCCACCTCTGTTGCCGATCGGTGGAGATGGGCATGGGAACGATTCCGACAGGAGAGATGTCCCGAGTTTCCCCGACCAGAGCCTCAACAACTCAACGGACGATCAATGGAGAGTGACCACAACCCATGGCTGGCTGACCAACAATGGGAGGAGTGGAGCCCGGCCTGGGAGATCCGCGAACAGGCCCGCCATCTCCTCGGTCGTCTCGAGAACCACCAACGGCAGGTGGACATACAAGTGATTAGGGCCCGCCAGTACTTGGCGAACGTTGAGGAGGACCTCTTAGCCGGTCGAATCGCCAACAGCTACCGCCACCCACCTCAATACAAGGTTCCACTCAACCACCAGGAAGACCCCAACCGGTCTAAAATCACTCGGGTTCGTAATACAAAGCGACCCGTGATGATAATATCCAACTGCTCTCCGGAGGAATGGGTGAAGAGGGGGTTCACAGACTCCTGAACCACCGTTCTTTAGTGAGGACCTTCTAGACTGATCGATCATCCACGATGTAGTTAAAATTTCTTTGTAATAAATAGTTTGTTTTCTTGTATGACTATTTTTTGGTTGTTTGATTATTACAATAGAAAAGTTTCTTATGTTTGAAGACATGCATATTAAACAATTCCGAGTCAGCATCTATTAATTCGAATATTATTAATTATAGTAATGGACTCCCTACAACTGCTACGAATAGAACTGACCCGTGCCCAGTGGACTAACAAATCTCTACACGAACAAATCCTTCAGTTAACCCGAGAAATCCACCAAACAAAAACTACCTGGGTGGACCCGACGAAAATCAAAACCCTACGCCAACGGCTCACTGCTGCTCAAAAAGGGTGGGCCGATGAGAGACAAATGAACCAAAACCTTCGAATACAGATAAGGGGGTTGGAGGCTGCCTTGTCCGCCAGTCAGGAAAGGGTGGCCGTAACCTACCCTCTTGTTTTCGAACCATCTCAGTTGGCCTATCGGGAGTCAGTGACCAATCCAACACCAACCGTAACCCCAACCACAACAACATCCAACAGCTATAGGCCGGGGCGAAAAGAACGAGCCAGACGCAGAGCCGCTCGCTTATTAAATAAAACTCAACTAACTTAAGTGTGACATAATCTGTTCATTTCATATGCTTGTTTATAAATTATAATTTCCTGTTGTTTGTTCAAAGCGATGATTTAAAACTTGATCAACATACGGATACCCTTACTCCAACGAGTAGTAATCTCCTTATCTTCCAGTACGACATTATCAGATTCTCTTCTAATGAACCCTAATCCTAATAGCCATCACACACAAGGGACTTTCAAAGCGAGCACAAGTCTTCCATCGACCGCTCGTTGGACCCAGGGATTGTCCGAGCAATTACAGCATTAGTAATAAGGCTCACTTTTTGCGGACAATCCACCCACTCGAACACATTTCCAACGTTGCCTAGCAACGGGTGCCGAGTGGTAACTAGAAAATATTTATATGGCGTTACCGGGGTAAACACAAGAACGTTTAAAACAAATAGCAAAACCCTGTAACCCACCATTATTACTATTATTATTATAACTATTATTACTATTATTTTTATAACTATTATTATTATTATTATTACTATTATTATTTTATTATAAATATTATTAATAGTATTATTATTATTATTATTATTAATTAAGACTATTATTAATATTATTATTATAACTATTATTATTATTATTATTATTATTATTATTATTATTATTATTATTATTATTATTATTATTATTATTATTATTATTATTATTATTATTATTATTATTATTATTATTATTATCCTTATTATTATTATTATTAAATATTTGAAAAGCATTATGTCCTAACCCTTAATTAGAATGTGATTTCTTTTTGAATGCTTGCTTTATTTTCCTATCCAATCTCCAATGTAATTGGTCGACACTAAATTTGAATCAATCTGATTGGATTATGATAAACGTAAGTTGTTTATAAACATTTCATAATTAATCATTTATTTTTTTCAAGCTAGCAAATGTCACAAATGAATTTATCTAACTTTTTAAAGAAAGATGGCGAGAAATCGCAAAAAAGTATATTTATTATTTTTATTTTAAATTAATTTTTTCATTTTAGCAAATATTTGCCAGTTTGTAATGGGTGGAACCAAGAAGTTTAAAGTTAACGAACAAAGTAAATTATTTATTTATAATAAGTTTTATTTATGAATTATTAGATGAAATAGCTCGAGATAATAATCGTTTCGGGGTGGATATCGTTGCAAATGGTATAGTTATTTATTAATTATTGAGATTATTATTAAACTTTTTCATAAGAATATGAATGTACTAACAATACAATAGAAAAAAGGAAGATTATGCCAATGAATGGATGTGCCAGCAGCTCAAAAAAGCAAAGTATGCACATGGTTTTGCCAATGGATGAAAACGAAAAATGTAAGAATAGTTAATTTGATATAATTTATAGTAATGTTTAATTTAAATATTTATTAATGATTTAATTTTTATTTAAATTTTTATTTATATCAAATTTTTAATATAATTTTTTTATCATATATGTAAACATATTTCATAAAAACGAGAGAATAATTTTATTTTAAATGCTTTATTTTTAGTCATTAACAAACTTTACCTGAAATATAAACTGAAAAGATATTTGCACAATAGTTATAATAATAATAATAATAATAATAATAATAATAATAATAATAATA
>CM039680.1:180237540-180332743 GCA_022537955.1 Schmidtea mediterranea
ATCCTTTGAGTAAAGCTTTAATTCTATAGAGTAATTGATTGACTACAGTAATTGACCAAACAACTTTTAAAATTACATCATTTATTTAACTGAATAATCCATCGACTTTAAAATATAGCAATCCGTCAGTTTGAAATAAAATAATTTACATGTAGAAATAAGGAGTTTACTGATTAAATCGATTAACAAAACAAAGTCAAAGGTAAATAAATGAAAACCCGTCGATTAATAATCATCTCTCAATACGCTAAAATTAAACCATTGCCAAACGTTATAGTAGAATCATCATCGAGAAACTGTGAGAAGCGGTAATAGGAGTTGTTGGACAATTCATTCTTGATAGCATTTGAACTGAAAATTATTCCCAGCGAACTTTGCAACGAGAAAACCAAATCTGAACCCTAAAATGCAAAGATTAATACCGAGCCATGAAAATCAAGCAGACATAAGCACCAATACGACATGAACAAAAAATCAAAATTTATTATATTGACCCACCCCAAACATCGAACTGTAAGAAAGACTTACCACTGATTTTTTCGACCATAGTGATGAGATGATCTGAATTCCCCAAGACATGATAAGAAAATTCCCAAAATATAGTTACCAGACGCCAAAATCCACAATAGAGTCAAATTATAAATCACGATACAGGTCCTTTTCCCTTAAAAAAAAACGAAGTTAGAAAATATTCAAATATAGTAAAAATATACCACTCACTCAAAAATTCCCGACCATGCGAACATGAAAATTCATAAACTGAAAATGAACTTTACCAGATTCGAACTGACCGGATAAACAAATCCATCCGCCTAAAATAAATATAATGGATTGTAAATGGTAAGGTAAACAATCTAACCGTTGACGTTTCCGGTGATTCGCCATAATAATCAAATCATAATCGGCATCCATTTCCTGTGGTCTAACTTTAATTCAACAACCTACACTATAATTATCGTCAACGACCGAATCTACATCATTTTCTCATTCATCAAACCATGAATTCGACCAATATTTTCGATGAGGAGTTAGAGTTCGAATACCCAAATACTACGGAAGATCCTTTAGGTAAATTTTAATGAATTACTGTTATAATAATTTACGTTCGCATTCGAGTTATAGGGACGACCCCAAAATCATCAAACCATACCTGACGAAATATATTAAGGTTCTTACCCAGATGAACCCCAAATCCAACCACTCTCTCACTAAACATGACAAGTTGGACCATATACCTTAGTTAATCGCTATAGATCTACCATGCTACAACTAATTGATTTAAAAATCGTTAAGTGACGATTCTATCTTGATTACATTTGAAGTCGCCAACAATTTATAATTCTCGTTAAATGAATCTCTCAAATAACTACCAATAACCAATCAAGTGGTCAGACATTACATAGGTATCTAGAAGCCTGTATCACGGTCGTAAGTTCAAGTAATGAAACAACAAATGGAAAATCTTCCTATCTTGCGTGATTACCAAAGCAACGTTTATAAAAGATGACCCATGGAACTCGGTTCCTGCCGAAATCTAATAACTAACTAAAGGATATTTTGATAAATTGTTATAGCAACACTATTCATTCATTTTATTTTTGTTTTTAGTTAAACATGTATATTAAGTTGATGTCATTATAGAATTGTTCATTCGCTTTGTTTTATTTTTTATGCCTGGTAAATTAACGGACACATATTACAATTCTAACGCTATTAATAAACCGTTTTGTACCAACGTAAACGCAATCATGAATAAATTGCAATATTATTCTGCAGCGTACCAAAGATATTTTTTTTTAACGCACCCTTACGGTACGAGAATACATGAAATACCAGACACAGTACTCATAAAATACGTCCAACGTCCCATGAATTGTAGCGCATTTAAGATCGAGCTAACGAGTTTTTCTTTTAAATAACAAGGGAGATTGCATTTTTTTGGCGAACCATCAGATCACCGTCCCCAGTAAAACGTCAGGAGAGATACTGAGTGAAAACCTATTTTTCTATTCAGGACACACTGGAGCTATGGTTGATCTGCCCGCTCACATCGTGGAACAATGGAGGCAGGCATGGTATCGGGTATATCAAGAGCGATACCCTGATGTGCCTGAAGACGACCAACCAGAGGAAATATCACCGGAGGAATTCATGAAACGGTTCAGGAAGACGTCTGACGAACCCAATCCGTCACGAGACATTCTAACGCAGGCCCAAGAGCTTCTGGAAGGCCTTCTACAGCATCAGCGCCAAGTCGAGGCAGATGTAGCACGGGCCACGGGGTACCTGGCCAATGTCCAAGATGACCTGGCGGCTGGACGACTGGCTAGCAACTACCCGCCTTCTCCAAGACCAATCCGAAATCTCAAGCGACCGGTATTCGTGATCCCGGGATATTCTCCTGAAGAGGGGATCAAACGATTCCTCGCCGAGGAATAGACCTCAATGACTTGAACATTTTATCATTGTTATAGTATCATTATGATAGATTTTAAACAAAAATTTCTTCTGTCCCTTCTTTTATCATTAGTGTAATTTTCATTTCATGAATATGTTTAAGCGATAATACCTATCTTTGTACTAATATTCATCAAACTCAACCCTCACTATTTTAGAGATGGATCCCGTGAAGTTACTCCAAAATGAATTGACCCGAGCACGACAGGCAAATAAGGATCTTCACGACCAACTCGTACAGATGGCCCTAGAAACGCAACAAATCAAGGCGACGTGGATAAACCCCACGAGAGTCAAGCCATTATATCAAAAACTAGCTGTGGCCCAGAAGGGGTGGGCCGAAGAAAAACAGTTAGTGCAAGGCCTAAAGACTCAAATCAGGGGGCTAGAGGTAGCGTTGTCCACCTGTCAAGAGGGAGCAGCGGTAACCTACCCTCTAGTCTTTGCCCCGGCTCAATTGGCCTATCGTGAAGCAAATCCGACCTCATCCACAACACCAAACACTGTCGAAACCACTACTCCAACAACTCCCTCAACAACTAGTCGACGACCTGGACGTAAGGAGCGGGCTAAGCGCCGAGCCGCTCGATTCTCTAATCAGTGTATTTAATAGATAAATAAATCATCATTTAGTTATATTATAGTTCCGCGTATCTCATATTGTATTTATGTCCTCGTAAGGTTTTGAAATAACATTGTAGAAGGGTTAAATAAAAAGCACCACTTATTTTTTTTGTTTGCTCAAACTACTGCCAGTAAAACAGCTAGATAGACGATAGAAATTTAAACGCAAGGGGACCAAATGATTAAAAGCGAGCATAGGTCTTCTATCGACAGCTCGTGAAGCCAAGGATTGTCCGAGCAATTATAGTATTAGCAATAACACTCACTTTTTGCGGGCGATCCACCACTTGAACACATTACCAACGTTGCCTAGCAACGAGTGCCAAGTGGCAGTTAGCATCCTTTTGTATGGCGTTACGGGGCAACCAAAGGATAATTTAAACGAATAACGAAACCCTGTAACCCACCAGAATTCATAAAATCGCCGTGAACTATTTCTTAATTCATCCGACATTAATTCATAAAATCATAATGAGCATATAATCAATTCATCTAACATTAGTTCACAATCGATACTCATACGCTAGCTGTGAGCCGTCGTGCTCAGGCAAAACACTTACCACGGCTCTCAGCTTGTTGTACACACCAAATAAATTTTTAAGTAAGATTGACTAAGTAAGATTTAAAATCAATACTGAAAAATAAGATTAAAATCTGTCAAAACACATCAGTATATATATCTATAATTTGACCTTAACCTTGCGAGTTATTTTTATTGCGATTAAACAAAATATGACCTTGAGATATTTGTCTAATCTAATTCTAATTTTTATTGTTTTCATAATTTAAATTTTCAATTTATTACTTAAATTTTTAATTAGATTTATTCAGCCAAAAATATTTTATTATCACTCATTCAATTCATTAAATTTTTACTTTTACATAAATAGTCATTTTACGGTCAAATTTTCTTGTTATTATGTTATTTTTTATGTATATTTCGTGCGGTTCTTGATTTATTTTGTATTTATTTTATTTTACTTTTATGTTTTTTCGATTTTATATTTATTTATATTCTCTCAGATTTTAAAGTGTTTAGTTAATGTTTTATAATGTATTTTAAGTTATCTTGGTGCTGGGTTTTCGAGCTGTATTACTGATGTATTCAAACAATTTTCAAGGCCGTTTGTGTTCTAGCCCCAACATATTATTTATTGCTAAGTAGGATATTTTTGATGATTTGCATTTTGCGCTCCCTGATTTTATCGGATGTCGTGCCAGATAAACAAAAATTTAAAATATTAATTTTGCCGAACACAATAACAAAAACTAAAGAAACATTACAATAAAATCACTTATTATATATAGAAATTGATTAGAGATTTCCCAGTGCAATTTATTGATGGACCTGAATGAATGTTCTATCTTTACTTGAATGAGGGTAGATTTGACAGAAGTAGAAAAAATATATAAGCTTCTAACCCAGCTCGTTTTTCTAGAAGTTTACGAAATGCCCTTCTATCGAAAATGTGATATTCAGAAACATCTTTATTCCACAACGCACAACGATTGACTTATGTTGACACATGTAACAATTTACATGAAAGGTGTCGCTATTTTATTATTAATACCGATTTATTTCCTTATTACATTTTCTCACATTCGTATCTTATGGGAATCCCTTTAAAATATTCGCATATCAAATCTTCCAAATCTGTTTCCACAGCAATCGTTAAGTTTCTATCGTCACATCGAGTTGAACTTCAGTCCTAATAGAGAATAGCTGAAAGAAGAATAAAATTGCCGAAAAAATGCAGAATATCTTAAGAAGGGGAGAATTAAGATAATTAAATTATTTTATGTTTAAATAATTGATTTTTTAGCACTTTCTATAAAATTGTATTAATCTTACAATGGAAATTAAGTCTCTTAAAAAAGAATTTTATATAACTTTAATGAAAATATTTAAAATTCATTTATTAACTTTAGAAATTTTTTCAACCAAATTTTCAATTTCTAAATTGAATTACTGTTTAAATTTATTTTATTTAATTAGTAATAATGACGAGTTTGTTTTACTTATTGTTACCTAGTTAAAAAAATTGTAAAATGTTTAATTTACCCAGAGAAGTAGTGAAATGGTTGCAGAGTCTTGACCTTTCAAAAAAAATTCAAAATCCCAAATGGTTTATTTTTCCTTTGATAAGATTGTTTTTCAAATTTTATTAAGGGATATTTCAAATGGAGTTTTGGTCGGAGAGATTTTTAACAAATATTATATAAAAGAATTAGATTTAGCTTCATTTAACAATGGACAATCTATTGAACTGAAATTGAAAAATTGGTATTTAATCCAAAATGTTAATTTAATTATTATTTTTTATTAATCTTAAATAAATACAAATTTAGTTTATTAAAAAATACAAATTATCCATTCCAGAAAATTTGATTCATGGAACTATTTACATGAAAGAAGGGGCCGCTATTTTTCTATTAAGACAGATTTATCAAATACTAACTAATAAAGGGTAAATATTTCTTTTTAAAATAAAAACTAGATTATTGTTTTTTGATACAATTTAAATAAAAAAAATTCATATTTTTAATTAAAAATAATAATTTATAAAGATGAAAATAAAACTCAAGGATAAAATTATAATAATAATAATAATGGTCGATGTCACAATAATCTTCAATAATAGACGCATTAGTTAAATTTGCTAAGATTCTAGTGTAAGTACGGTTTGATGATGTCAGTAGTAAGGAAATTCAGAAAAATTCACTAAAAGAAGAGGCTAATGAAGTTACTTAGTGGAATTGACGATTGAGTTAAATAAAATAAATTCAGAAAACGGTAGTGACGATGGAAAAGATAAAAATCGAAATTTTACCATAAACTGCATAAAGCAAGACTTGGTCGAACGCTAATCCTTCCAATGAAAGAAGCGCAAAACTTAAGCGAAAACTTCACAACTGCTTAGCCTCATCAGACGAAATTTATAGCCCAGCTTAAATTAAATAACCGAAAATAGAGCATAAAAATTAGTTTGCATTTTACGATTAATTGTTTAAATTAAAAAAATTTGTCCTTCTTTTCTTAAGCTAGCATTTTTGTTTTATACAAGACGTTTTTAGAAACATAACGATACAACATGGAGCTTGCCTATCTATTAAATGAAAAACACAATTCTCTTCTAAATATCCTATATTGAATAAATAAAGGGCCGTCCATAAATGATGTCACGCAATTTTGGCCGATTTTGTACCCCTCCCTTCCTTTTGTCACACGTCGCCACAAAATGTTAGGCCCCCTCAAATATGACGTCACAAATCTTTGCCCCCCATAAAAAGCCGTATTTCAAATGAACATGTTTCAAATAACTTTATTGAGATTTTAGTATGTATTTAGTGTAATGCTGCACTCTAACATCGTATGAGAAAACATGTATTTAAAAGGAGGCCCTGGAAAGCTGAAATTGGTATAAAATTATGTTGAAAAATACAAAATTTACGATTTGACGTCACAGTTTTTAAACTACCCCTCTTCCTCGTCACAAATGTGTGACCCCCTCCCCCTAGGTGCGTAATGTCATTTATTGACGACCCATAATAGAAATTATCAACATACAAATCCCGGAAATATCGAGAATTTTCGGTTGATGGCAAGGATAAACAATAATTTTCTTTTCTGTCACATGAAATGGGAAATTCTAGTTTTCTTTTTGAATTGTTTCTTGTAGGGATTTTCTGGATTTTCCACTCGTGTATTCCGTATAACCTTGATTCTGCACTGAGTGACAACACTGTATATCATCTACAATTTTGATTGCGGGAATCACCGTAAAAATCAAATTTCAACCAATAAACTAATTTTATTATAAAACAATTAATGGAAATAATTTAGTCAACTTTTATTAAGAGAATCTATCTCAGAAATAGATCTCTCACTGTTCAATGACTCGATGTACCAACAAGGATTACCACTCCATGCCAGGTCTACAGCAGCGGTGACAATTAAAAATAATCTAACCATCCATGAGATTGCTGCTGAACCGTCTCTGAATTTAATCAAAAATAAAGTTAAATTTATAATCATTTATTACTCTCATATAACTAAGCGTTCAGGCGCAGCATTTAATATTTGACCATCGCATGAAACGTGAATTAGACCGCTTGAGTTACCCTGAACGATTCCAGGTCCACAGGAAGATAGGAGAGAGATGCATTCGACACCCACCGGCTGAAGACAATGCAATCCAGAGAGAGAAAAGTATAAATAATGAAAAAGAAATTTACAACTTACAGGAAAGTAAAGGAAATTATTCTGCGGCAATTTTGTGATTTAATTTACGGATTTAGTTAACAATTTCGGACTGATTCGGGATGTTTCCGTGAACCAGCCATCGAAAGTCGAAGCAAGTTGACAAATGCTGCTTGAGCCGTGAATTTTTCTGTTTTCTTTGAACAATAAAATTTATTAAAAAATAAAAATCTTCAATTATTAAAAATGACATAAAAATAATGAAACTTTTTTTCCGTTGAATTTAAATGAATTGTTGCGGGTTTATATAAATGTGCTAATTTCACATTTTATCAGCTGGGAGTTCTTAAACTCAAACGTTCTCGCAATTAAAACTTAAATTAATTTATATAAATGTGCTAATTTCACATTTTATCAGCTCATAATTGCATTTCAATCGCATTTACATATACTATTCAGTGATCTCGGTTGCAACCAGTGGCGTAGCCAATGGGGGGGGTTAGGGAGTTAACCCCAACCCCAAATTAAATTTTTCATGTACAAATATTTGTCGACGTCAAGTGTTTAAAAGATCATCCCCCTAAATAAGAAAAAACAAGACACTTTCCTTTATTTTATTTACTGTAAATGTAATAGTGTGACATCTGTTTGTACTCTGTAGTCTATACTCTCAGTACATTGTGATTATTTATTTTGTTAACTTTTATTTTGGTTATTTTTTTTTTGATGTCCAATACGTTATCTCCGTACTTTATGGAGTCAGCGAATGACGTCATTATTTTGCGCCTTCGGCACCCTCATTCGTCCATACTTAAAATGATTGACCATAATATTAATAAATATTTATCAAATCCAACCATACCCCCCCCCCCCCCCAATCCTTTATAAATTCATGGCTACGCCAATGGTTGCAACAGAGCTTTACCAAATACAAAATCAGTAACTCCTTTACAAAGCCACGGAAAAGAATTTTGGGCGTGAATGTGGTGCCTTGAGGTGGTAGGTTACACTGTTGGCTAGCGAGACGATGACATGATTGTAAAAGTATTGGAGTATATCCTTCAGTACACGACTGGAGTTCTTAAACTCAAACGTTCTCGCAATTAAAACTTAAATTAATTTCTTTACATGTTATTACGCGTCAAGGTAAGTAGGAAAAAAGTTACTGAAACAATCTTAGTTAAAAATAGTTTTTATTTAAATAAATCGAATAATTAGGTTAGTAATTTTAGTCCGTTAAAACTTACATCAAAATCATTCATTACAATTGAGTTTAGTTCTTATTAAATGTGAAGTGTTACAAATTCTATGAAAAAAGCAAAAATCTAGAATAACTAGTTTCTGATTTTACAAGCTATCAAAATAACAATAAACTTTTAACAAAATATTTTAAAATTCATACATCACATCATTTCCCATTAATTTTCATTCTGCTTCATTTTAAAAACAACCAACAAGCATATATTGTGTTCACTAATATTAATCAATTCCTTCAGTCAATAGTGATTAAGAACTTGAGATCGGAGATTAAAAGTATTTTTTCAATGTAAACGGCATTGCTGAACTAATTCTAAAGCATGTAACAAAAAAGGTAACCATGTAAAAAACGGCTCCTCCAGGTTAATGCACATGGCAAAAGCAAGACGAACTTGGAGTCATCTGAAGTCAAAGGCCATGCCAGTTGGTTTAGGTCTGATCATTGGAATGTAAACATTTTCCATCTTGCATAACTAGTCAAAAAGTTCGTCTTGATGATGTTCGGAAATAAAATTTTGATGGAGAGTCGAGTTCCATTGCACAACCTTGCGAATCAAAGTTCCGAAGAAGCATAATAAGTGCCACCAGTTTAAGAATCAAGTTGTGAGAAGGCAGACCAGATAATTCCAATGAATTAAGAAACTGTGTTGGATAAAATACTTCTTAATCTTGTTCAGTTAATGTATCAATTGACTTGTAAACTCTGGCTTGTAACCTCGTTTGCGCTTGCTGTAGCATTCTGAGTTCTCATATCAGCCAGTCTCTCTTGTTGCTGCTATGGGTTTCATTTGTTTATTGATCTGCTTTTCCTTTTGCAGGAAAACTAACAGATTTAATTGACATCCGCCTTTTAGGAAGCATTTATGGCTAAAATAATTCATATTAAAATGAAATAAATATTAAAATAAAGATGTGGTTTAACTTTTTTAAAAATACAAAACTCACCAATGAATATAACCACAAAATAATTTATAAAAATAGAAACTGTGTGCTACATAACTCTTTGTATGTTAATATTTAAAACCAACTATTTTAACAGTTAAATTTGAGAATTCTAATTAAAAAAATCGATTTTAATAAACTAAATAGTTATCTTAGAATACTAATGAAAATGATTTTTGTTCACTTTTAATTTGTGTAAAAAATAAAAAAAAAATATATAATAACTATAAATTAATTAGTGTCATTTGTTTATATGGGTTTGAAATGCTTAAAATAAAAATGTTTTACTATATTTTAAATTAGATTCAATTTAAAAATTTCTATAAAAAGATAGCAAACATTTATATATGATTAAATTAAAATATTACTCAATACTTTGCCAAAATTGTAGTTTGAAGATCAGAGGTTGGTTATGATGTTTGATGATTGTGTTTGAATATTAGTGTATTTGTGTGTTTGAAAGTATTCTTTATCAATAATGTTGGGCCAATACAAGGATTTGTTTAAATGGATCGGAAACAACACGCAAACACAGCACGTAGATTTAAAATCAGACCTATTAACACCAAATAAATAACCCTAAACTATGAGGAAAATACAATTAAATAGAACATCAAAAAACATAAAAGTAAATTAAAAAAATAACAGATATGCACCAAGATCAGCACGAAATTAACACAAACATAACAATATAACAAGGAAATTTGACCGAAAATCAATCAATTTATAAAATCAGCATTTTAATGAAAAAGCTGTTTGAAAATAAAATATTTCTAATCCGAAGTACTCAATTAAAATATAAATAAAATAAATTATCTATTTAATGGAAGAAAATAATAAAATTATAGATAGATATTACAAGTAAAATCAAGGTCAAATTTTGTTTTAATGCAATGTTAGGGTCATAAAATAGGTATAAATACCGATTCATTTTCACAAGATTTTAACACATTTTTTTCAACCAAAGAAGCAAACGCTGAAGAGCATTTTTTCTTTACGAAACATTTATGGAAATCAGAACGCTCGATAATTTTTGAATCAACTTACACGATAAGTACTCAAGCAAACTACAAGTAAGTCCCTACTTGGGCGTGTCTTCTGCAAGTGCGATGTGTATGAATGTAATGTAATGTTTATGCCGAATTATATACTTCAACGAATCAGGTTCATTTTAATTTTTGTCGAAATTTTCCGGTCCACAGCCAGCACATACCACAAGTAATTAAAATCAAATACACTATCAGATTGTGTAAGAGCTGTTCCTCCGCCTATAATCTGTGCCCGTGAAGGTCCATGTCGTGAGAAACGACGGATGCTGAACGTCAATATTTACCTATAGGGGCGTTAGTTAGATCGGGGGTAGTCTTTTGGCTGCTCCACTTTCTTCCTTCATCCGAAAATTCGACCAAAATTCATTTAGACACATCGACTTAAAACCATCAACACCGAGTAGCTCAGTGAGCACTGTTGGGCCAGAACACAAACGGCCTTGTAAATGTTTAAATGAATCAGTAACACACATGCAAACACAACATGCAGATTTAAATTCAAACCTAATAAAACACCAATTAACCCTATCAAAATATGAGAAAGAAGACAATTACATATAAAATAATAAACATAAAAATAAATTAAAATAATAACAAAAAGCAACAAGATCCGCACGATATAAATATAAACATAACACGAAAACCTAACAAATTTGACCGAAATTTGATAATTTAACAAAAATGTGAAATTTCATGAAAATGAAATAAAATTCAAAGAATTTGAATTAGAAATAATTCAATAAAAATTTTAAAAGAAAAATTATCAAATAAAATTGCAAAATAATAAAAATTAAGATTAGAATACACTAGAAAATTCCAAGGTCGAATTTTGTTTACTAAATCAAAAATAACACGCAAGGTTAGGGCCAAAAAATAGGTACATATAGCGATTCATTTTCAAATAATTTTAATCGTTTTTGAAAATCGTTAAATCAGTTTTTTAAAAATCTATGTAAGTGAGAGTTTCATTTGAAAACTCTCTCCACGTCGCGTCCTCGCAACCTCGATAGAGCTTTGCTTGGATGTCGGCGTGGGGAGAGTGATATTTTTATGATATTTTATGGATGCTTGGATTGGTAAATTTTTATTATTATTTTAATAAATTATTCTTAATACATAAATTGTTTCCTCAGGTCCGGCGTGAGGAACGCAGGAGCTGGAACGTCAATATTATCCCGTATAGAAGAAAGGAGGAATAAGGAAGTGGTTTTCTGGCTACTTCCTTGTCTCTCGATTTCTTTAAATTCGACCTAAAGTATTGTACATACGGCTCAAAATCATCCCACGAGTAGTCCAGTGGGCACTCATTAATTATAATATGAACACAGTGCGCCTAAGGTCAATTAAGGGAAGGTAACAGGGAACTATAAATGAAATCGTTGTTGTAACTCTTATCAACTATTACTATAAATTCAACATAGTCACGAATTTTAAACGATGGATAATAATTTAAAATGATCATATATATTAAGCGGTTATCATAGGCATATAAATAATAACTTCAAGTAATGTCACAAATTTAAATAAAGTCGTAGGTTCAAAATAGTCGTTATAAACTTAATTTAATCCTGGACGAAGATGATTAGGGTATTCATTATAAATTCTCATTGCTATGGCTAACCTAGATAGTCGAGAACTCATTTAAATATACCGGGATTAGGAAAGTTAATCAACCGAGACCCCACTAATGTCATAAATAAAGTCAATGCAACAAAATGAATATTGAAATTTTCGCCAACCCAATGTTTGTTAAAATTCCCAAATTATAAATCTTGTTGTCCAAATACAGCCATAGGCCCGTATGGAGTCCACCGTTCACCATAATTCATCCATTGAAGAATTAAAAACTAATAATACTTCCGCAAAACTTTTATTGAAAAATAACACCGAAACAAATCGAGAATTTGCACCCGTGAGGATCCCATACCCAGATCTGTGAGATAAATCTATAATGTATTCTGCAAAAATAATGAATCAATAGCACCAAATTACGATAAGACGAATCGGCTTTGTCTCCATTCTCCCTATTTGTGTTCTAAAATCCAACAAGATCTTCTTCTCGATGTCAGTAGATAACCAGAGGCCTACGTGCCCAAAAGACGATGAGATCTCACAACAATAAACCCAACTCCATACTTCCCGCCTCAAGACTCGTCTAAGTTATAATTATATAGCTACTAGACACAAATTAAACCAGGAGACACCGATGCCAGAATCTGCACTAGCGATTTTCACACGATAGTTTCCCATGTAGAATAAGCGTGGATTTCAGTAACATTCGAATCTAACCTACCACCTAAAATACCAACGATTAAGCCGATCACAAATAACAAACTAAAACTACCACTATGTACAATGAGCCCACCAAAGTTGCGGATAGTAATGAATAATTTTCTTCCTTAACGTTGCTTGAAAAATTAAGTCCCTGTAAAAATAAAGAGATTTTGAAAATTATAGAATTTAATCCGAAAATAATACTTAAAGCCTAATTAGAACGAATTGTCAACAAGCCTGAAATTATAGAAGTAATTAAAGAAAATAGAATCAGAAAATTATAGACTTACTAAATATATCTGCTATGACGTAATCTCTGTATGGATCGATAACCTCTCATGTTTGACATTCATGTTAAGACATATCGATAATGTTGTTTATTAGTGTGCATGCACAGACGACAAATCCGATACAGATAGGGGTAGACGAAATTTTCCTGCCCTGCGCATACAAACCGGTATAAGAATTACTGATCGATCCATACTAATAGAAAATTTTAGAATCTTAAAATGAGTAGCCACCAGAACCACTTAATGAGGATATGATAGATCGAATCCCAGACGATGACGTGATCCAGAACCCAAGGTCCCGCCCGACAAGTAAAAAATTATTTTTTTATTCTCATAATTTATTATTAATGATTCCGAGCCTTAACTAACGGTACCGCAGCACAGACCCCGTCATGATCCCAGTGAATAGCAATACAACCAATCTTTAACAATAAGTCGAATTATCTTGAATTGGTCGATGAAGATTTTCTTTCCAATTCAATTTTAGTACTTAGGTAACTAATCAAGCAATAAAAATCGTTGGCCAGAAAACGTATTCACCCATATAAGGAATGACTACAAATCGTTACGTTAATTTTGTATGAATATTTGTTACCAGGTTTCATAGATGACCAGCAACAGAGACAAATATTATGGGCAACAAATTAAGTTAAAAGTCATACTTGCATTTTAATTTTTTTTTAATGATATTGGTATTCTTATTTAAATAAAGATTTCAGTTCTTTCATGCTTCAGTTTAAAATCGGTAAGATTTATAAAATTTGTTTTATTTAAATAACAATTATTAAAATCGCTAAATGCCTTAATTCACAAATAATTTTCCTAAATCGGTCAATGTGATTGTAGTAGTTTTTTTTCCCATCGATGACTTCAACCAATCTTTATGAACAAATTCTGGATATGCAGAAATATTTAACAAAAAAATTATTATTTTCGTTTTGACGCTTCCTCTCTACGTTACCCATAATTTTCGGAAATCTTTCATTATTTTTCCAAATATCAAAAAGCAAAGGAAAATGGAAAATTTATTAAATCATAATCTACATACATTTCCCCCTTTACCTTTTCGGACCAATGGAAGAGTTAAAATGACAAGGCCCTTAAAATATCCTTAAATTGCAAATTTCGTTATTAAAAATGCCCGTAACCAATGATTCCCGTCCATTATTTTGTTTTTCGTCTCTTTATGGGTATATTTTATTATAGGATTGTTGAGTGTGGTGAATGTGTATTCGTACTTTATTCAACTCAGGTAGTTATTCATAACTGTGTGGCCATTTGAAATAGATGCATATACCCTTTAATATAGAAACGAATTATTTCGTATACTAGACATTAATCGATGGGCAAATTGCTGATAACTTGTGAAAGTCGGATGATGTTTTCTCATTTAACAAAAACTAGCGTTTAGAATTTCAAATGTATCTCGATTAAATAAATAGTTTCAAATATAAATTTGCGGTCATCTAAAAAAATCCAAATCCCAAACTGACTAAAGAATAGCAGAAAATAGAGATCTCATATGAAATATATTTGGAAGTCGACCCTATAATTAGAGTCACAAACTATGAAGGTATTTATATAACGATTAGACCCCCGTCCAATAAAGTTCACAGAAACCAAATTATCGAGAAGTTAGGGAGGAGCTTGAATTTTCCTCGAGTAACGGCGAATTTCGTTCCCTCAGATACAACAAATTCTAATGAGTTAGCTGATTTAAACAAAAATTCGTATAAGTCCTTTATACAGATAATCCATCACATTTATTAATTTGAAAGAAAGTATTTTTCGGACATCTCCACGCGATTAACATTTCAACCCATTTCACCATAGCTTAAACCAGATAAATTTACAAATCACAGTATTAATTTTGATATGCCTTATAAATTAGCTTATAAGTAGACAAGCCCGTCGGATGAACTATCCACCCGTAGCTTCAAGCTGTGCTACAAGATAACTCTAAGTATGAATACCCTGTGACCAACTTCGATCTTAGGACAACGTCTTAATTACCTTGATAAAATGTGAATTACTTTGATAAAAATACGACGAATTTATGTATATGATCAAATTATAGATGTATCAGAACCTTCTGTGTTCGTGTCCCCGCACATTGCCAACCAGTGGAGGCAAGCCTGGCGCCAAATCGGGCGAGCGAGAGGCGACGAGGAGCCCCGATCAAGAGGACCTCGACAGACCATCTGGCAGTTACTGCGAATAAACGAGAGACCGTCGATGCCGAACGAACAAATAAGCGGTCAGAATCCAGCCCAGGAAATTCGGGATCATGCCTGTTGCCTCCTCACACGCCTTGAGGAACATCAACGACAGGTCGATTTACAGGTGGTCAGGGCCAAACAATACCTGGCCAATGTAGAAGACGACATCGCGGCCGGAAGGATCGCGGATCTCTATAACGACCCGTCGTCGCCCAGCTCCAGACCTGTACGTAATACGAGACGGCCCGTCTTCGTATACCTTGGCTACTTGGCTGAGGAAGGGGTGAAAAAATTCTTCGAAGAGCCCTGACCTCGCTGATCTATGGATTACAGACCTACTAGTTTTGTCATAAACATTTTTATATAATAGATGATTGTTATTTGAGATTTGTTTAATTTTTTCTTGTTTGTTTCCTAGTAATATTTCGTAACTTATGTTTAAATTAAATATACGCTTGGACTTTTAGATCTGTTAATAAAAGTTTTAATGTTCATTATTCACAGAAATGGATCCCCTACAAATATTACGGACAGAACTGGCCCGTGCCGAACAAACTAATAAAACCCTTTATGACCAGATCATCCAGTTGACTCGTGAGATCCAACAAACAAAAGCCATCTAGGTGGATCCGAAGAAGATCAAATCAGTGCATCAAAGACTTACCGCGGCCCAAAAGGGATGGGCAGACGAAAAACAGTTGAACCAGAACCTCCGAACGCAGATACGGGGTTGGAAGTTGCACTATCTGCCTGTCAAGAGGGGGCAGCCGTAACTTATCCCCTCGTCTTTGCCCCGGCTCAATTAGCCCATCGTGAGTCGGTGGCAACTCCAACAACCACAACAACAACAATAACGAACAGTTATCGGCCTGGACGAAAGGAGCGGGCTAGACGTCGAGCCACTCGATTATTAAATAAGACCTGACGGAATTATATAATGTGTTTATTTTGTAAATTAAATAGTTTTATGTTGTAAATTATATCTTTCTTGTTAGTTAAAACGATATCTACGAATATTTGATAAATATCTAAAATCCGCAACCAACCCACTAGAATGTACCATTCGATATGCAGTCGCTTGTGTTGTCATTGTCGGATTCCTTCTTGTATTACGATGAACTCCAACGAATAAAATCTACTACATACAGGGGACCCAATAATCTAAAGCGAGCACAAGTCTTCTAACGACAGCTCGTTGGACCCGGAGGTCGTCCGAGCAATTACAGCATTAGTAATAACGCTCATTTTTTGCGGACGATCTACCACTCGAACACAGTTCCAACGTTGCTTAGCAACGGGTGCCAAGTGGTAGCAAGAAAATATTTATATGGCGTTACCTGGGCAACCGCAGTGAGATTAAAACAAAACATAATGCCCAGTAACCCACCAGCACTCTTAAAATCAAAATATGAACATAATTTCAACCTTAAGATCAAAATGAGGTAAATTGGCGAGTGGGAAGGGCGCGAAATTATTGCAACGAATAAAAACTAATAATATGAATGGTGAATGTTAATTAAACAGTAATTTTAGAATCTAATTTTAAACCCAGATTAGAAGGAGTTAAATAGAATTTACTAAACAGGACTGTAATTTTATATCATAAAGACGAACAATTAGACTAAGACTAACCCATGTCGCAGAGCTTAAAATAAATGAATAGGTTAATTAACAAAACTTTAAATTGGTATACAAGCGAATAGCTAGCGCTGAATTGAAAACATTAATACTGAAAGGGGTAGAAACTAAATATACAAGTGCGGTAATGATCCTGGTCGATAATTATGCAAACTCAATTAAATAAAAATAGAAAAATATAAAGCTTCACCCTACAATCAAATTACAACAACGAAAGGCAAGAAAACCCATGAAAATTTTATTTAACCATAAAATAATATTTTCAGGCATAATCACTTTGATGCGCATAAACTGAAAAAAACCTTAATACAAATTAACGAATCTGGAACTTCACGAGATACCGAAGTATCTGAAGCATTGTAGATGTTGATATAATTCCGACCTGACATTTATAGACATCCATCCATCGACCGATAAAGAGATGCACCTGAGAGTAGGAGTCCGACTGAACGAGATAGAATATAAGAATAGGCACCTGAACGGGCAATAGTACCCACCGAGATCACAAATCACTAGAATATAAAAAATCATTGCACGAGAAAGGTAAAATCAGTGAACAAAATCTTCATATCATTTGGACAAACTGGATATACAATCTATTTGTATTTTTAGTGTGAGCGATAGATCAACCAACTCAAGATTAACATGGGCCGAATAACCATTACTTTACGTACTACAGACCCACGTAGATGTAGTTGAGATTTGGACCAATACAACGATTAAAAATATAATAATAACGATCAAAATCAAAGTAATATCAATATTAGATAACAATAACTTGGTTAACAGATATAATAACGGTAATTTTGAAAGTCATAATAATATTAAATGTCAGCAATGAGTGAGGACGATAAAAATAATGGTAGTGATATGAGTAGGTAGATAATAATATTAATAAAATTCTAATAAAAATAATAATACTAACAATATGGACGACAATAATTACCATTTGAGGGGAAAAGATGACCATAAAATCAGAAATTAAAACAAATGGAACGCTAATCATAAGTACATTCCATAATACAAATTAAGCCATAAAACCACAATGACATTAGAAAGGTAGGCAGATCAACACCGTTTGTACAAATGTTCCACGTAATTTAGAAGGTTTTTTTTAAAGAAAAAATAAATAATAACTTCAAGTAGGAGTTCTCAATAAATGAATTAGAGCGAAGCCGTCCCCCGCACCCACTAATGCCTTCAAAATAGTATAAATAGAACGTCTGTTATAAAATCGATTTGACTATGAAATCAGTACGGAAACCGGAAGCAATTATTGCAAAGCGAGTAGAAGACACATAACAAACCCGTAGGAGTCAGTTATAACTGCGACGCCAAAATGCGCGGTCATTTCAATTACTACAATTATATTATTCAAACAAAAATTTCAATATAAAATCAAATATTATCTTTATTTTTCCAGCAGATACACGATCCACCGAAACCGAAATCTGGAGTGACAACAAAAGAGTGGATATTCAAGTTGTACCGGCCTCTCCACATTGGGAGATAGTAGTTGGCTCATCAGAACAGGCTCCCGACAGGACGAAATCGAGGTACCCAGCCTCGCAATCAAACGGGAATCCGACTGGATCCCGGCTCGAGAGGCACAATAGCGAGCAGTTTCTCACATTATAGACTAAAAGCCTTGATCCGAAAGTTCCAATAGAGAATGAAGATAGCGAGGAGACGACTGGACAGAATCAACACCGCGATTGCCTCAGGAGAGATCCCCAGCACAGACAGATATGCGCCGGATTATGGCGTATCCTTCGAGTTGCGAGACCCTACACTCGCACGGATGCGAGCACCCACAAATATTGTTCTTCCATCTAATTTATTCAATGGCTCAATCCAATATCGGGACAGAAGAGATGAGGACATCTATCAATGCCTTCATCCAATTAGAAAGGAACGAAGTCAAGGCATGAAGCCACTCCAGGACCGAAGATTTGGAAGACCGTACCGACAGGGAAATCACGAGCTACTACAATTTGTTGTTATACGAAAATAAAATTTAATTTAGTTAAATGAAATTTTGTATACAATTCTTATTAACATAAATTTTAAGGCCCAATAAATGAGTTTTAATGTAGATTGACTTGTAAAATCCATACTTAGAATATAAGTAATGAGAGTCAATTTTTATGAGTTAATGCGAAGTAAAGATCCTTAGCTTAATAAATTAATTCCACAATTTATATAGAGTCCTGTAAATTGTGTTACTACCAATGTCCAAAAAATCTTTGATTCAGCCATTAATCGTCATATTACCGTTCACTAATATTTTCAATTCAGGTATGGAAGCTATTCAGGTGATCAATCGAGAACTGTCCCGCCTGCATACCGCCAACCTAGATCTCCACCAACAGTTACTACAGGTCAGTAAAGAATGCCAGAAAATCAATTCGACCTGGTTCAAACCCGATTGGGCTAGGAAAGTTTACCAAAAGATGAATGCAGTTACCTACCCATTGGTCTTCGTCCCAGCTCAATTGGCCTACCGAGATCAAGGAACCAAGAGTAACCGACCTCACTCACGTCCAGGAAGATTCGAACGAAGACGATGATGCCTAATTATAACCAATAAGCCCAATCGAGACCGAGGACAAAATCAAATGAACTCGTCGAATGCTATGATTAATTGATGCAATGTATAGTACGAACGTTATGCTAAATAATATGATAGTTTTCTTGTTATTTGTTTAATTTTGCCGAGAATTCTGAGGGGTGTAGAAAATACACGATGTGAAAGGTAAGGACTGAAAAGTGTAAGCCGAGCCCATAGCTTCTAACGGTAGCTCGCTGAACCCAGCTGCAGACCGGGATTTAGAAGGTTTAGGAATAAAGCTCACGTTTGGCTGTCTCAGAACCATTGGTTACATTAGCAACGCTGCCTAGCAACGGGTAACCAGTGGACGATCGAAAGATTGTATGTGAGGGGTTCAAGGTCAGACAGTCCACAAACCCCACAGAAATACAAGTATCTTGGGATCGATTTCTCACATAAACAGAATCAGGACATTGATGGAAGACTTCAAGCAGCGCTTGCACTCACTGACTCCCTGTTTAAATCATATTTGCATCCGGCACAGAAACTAAATGCCTACAAGACCTTCGTACACTCAAAGCTCATCTTTTCATTTCGTAACTGTATAATTGGACACAGAATTCTTGATTGTGACAGAAATCGGATTACACAGGGGCGCGAAAAGCAGCTCGGGTTTGATCAGAAGATTAAAGCGCTTCTGAAGACCATGGTTGGGGATAAATTTCATGCTCTGAATAATTTCTTTCTATATGCCCATTGTAAATTGGGTGGACTTGGAATATCCTCATCCATTGACGAATACTTGATCCAGAGCATTACTGGAATAACGAGGCTTTTTCATTCATCCAACACTGACTTCAGAAAAATGATGATAATAGAACTCGCACATGCTAGAGGAGAGGAGAACTTTGAAGCTGGGCTTAAATGGCTTAACTGCGAAATCAACAAGCCTTTCAGTAACACCTCTTTTTTGTGAAATTCCAAAAGTCGGTATTTGCTCTTAAACGAAAATTCTCAATAGGCGTCAAATTGAAATTCGAAGATGATAATTTCAAACTGGAGATGACATACAAAAATCGCATTTCATACATAAGTTATCGTAACCTCGGAACACTCTCAAAAGACCTACACGACTTTGTGGGTCTTCACTATGCTGAGAAATGGTATGAAATGCGAGTACAGGGACGTATTGGAAATGGCATTGGAGACAGTATTACGGCTAAGTACCTGATAGCCAGCGACATCCTTAATGATGCACAATACTGTTTCTTGGTACGAGCTAGGAATAACCTGCTTAAATTGAACTACAGTGCGTACCGCCTAAAATTTAGCCTAGACACAACATGCAGACTGTGCCACTTGGATGTAGAGACCCAGGCACATGTGTTTAATCACTGTCTAGCAAAACCAAATGCCCGAAGAGTTAAACATGAAAATGTTCTTATTAGCATATGCCTTCCTAGAGAAAATTGGTTTTGAGATTGATGTGGAGAAATCTCCCAAATATATCTCAATACCAACAAAGCTGAAACCTGACATGGTAATTAGGTCGAATAGGAATAAAGAAATACATGTCCTGGACTTAAAAGTACCATATGACTCGGTGGAAGGCTTTGAAAAAGCGCGGGAAGACAACTATGTAAAATATAAAGATTTGGCCTTGGAAATTAGAAATGCATTTGGAGAAAAGGCTACAATATCCGCTGTGGTGATCGGATGTTTGGGTACATGGGACAAGAAAAACAATGCCCCACTATCAAAGATTGGCTTGTCGAAACCTGAAATTGTGTCTCTTGAGAGGATAGCATGCTCTAAAGCGGTAATTGCATGTTATCATATATACCAAGAGCACATATCATACACAAAGAGTGCGATGGCACTACCTTTTTCCATTATTTAGGAAGTATACGAGGCAATACTGGTAATTGAATCGGTATTGCAGTCTTGTGTTAGTTAGTTAAAAACACCATAGGTGATTGAAATGCTGAGCCTAGCTCGCATATTAGCCGAAAGGCCACTTTTGTTTATAAAATAAAATTTTGAAAAAAAAAAAAAAAGGAAACCAATAGTAAAATTTCTATTTTGGTGGGTTACTGGGTACTATTGTTCGTTTTAATCTTACTGTGGTTACCCAGGTAACGCCATATAAATATTTATTTGCCGCGATTCAGCACCCGTATATCCTCTCTTTTGATTCCTCTTATGAAGACATCTACCATTTTATCTTCGGGCATATCTGTATCTCCGAAGGCTTCTTCACATAATTTCTTTAGTTCACAGGCATATACTGCATTAGATTCGCCTCGTCTTTGTTTCCAATGTAGGAAGTCTAATATCTTCCTATTTCCTTTTTTCTCTATTCCAAATATTTTTACTAAGAAGTCTTTAATCTCTGTCCACGTTGTTAATTTCGTTGGATCTCTTGCTTCCTCCACAAATACATCTTGTGCGCTCTCTTTCAAGTATAGGGGTAGTCGCTCTTTTGCTTTTTGATCTGTCCAATGACAAATGGTTTTATACACTTCGAATTCCTTTATAAATGTATCCAATT
Organism: Schmidtea mediterranea; assembly: GCA_022537955.1. Taxonomy (NCBI): domain Eukaryota; kingdom Metazoa; phylum Platyhelminthes; order Tricladida; family Dugesiidae; genus Schmidtea; species Schmidtea mediterranea. The sequence continues at coordinate 180,259,594 of CM039680.1, forward strand.
TATTGAGATTACCATCGAAAGGCTCTCCTCTAAACTTTTCTCTGAATTCTGTTGCATTATTATTAATTGGTACTGGATCTGGACTTGATGTGAGATTTGGGTTTCCAGGTGTTGTCATGTTTGAATTGTTGTCTAGATTCCTTTTTCGCTACCTGATTCTATTGTTGGCAACTGGTTTTCTGTATTAAGTGTTTCGTTTTCTTCGCTGCTGTTGAATTCGAAGTCGTTTAATCCGCTATCTGTACCTGTTGCCGCTGTGGTTGATGCTCCTGTATTGACACTTCTGCTGTTGAGGGCTCTTTTCTTTTCTTCTATTTTCAATAAGCTCCTTTCTCTTTTCTCTTTGCTTTTGCTTCTCGTATGATTGCTGATGCTATCAATGATTATGGTTATTCACTGGTTTGACTGTTTTTATCGTTATCGCTTCTGATATATTAGTTTATCTTCTTTTATTTTGATTGCTTTGAAATCTCTTGGGATTACTTTGTTATAACTCTGTAGCTGCTTTGATGTTTGATTTAAAATCTTTTCTGCTCTGATTGTTCAAATCTTTTTTGTTTTGGTTGCTCTGAAATTGGTTTGAATTGCTTTGCTGTTGTTCTGTAACTGTTTTGACGTTTGATCTAAAAATAAATGACACTCCAGTATTTTATACTCTATACCAATTTCTCCTCCGTTTACAATACTATATACGTTATTATCCCTTGTTCGCATTTTCCGTGGTGGTCCTTTTTATGCGACTCACCCCCCTCATTTTAAGTCTATTTTGAATTATCTATATCTCGTAATAATTATCTATTGACCTCGTATCAATTATCTATATGGTCTTATTAATCATCTATATAGTCGCATCAATTATCTATATCATAATAAAAAAATATAAAATCATCACACTCATAATCTCATTCAATCCGTTAATTATTTTTCCTATGTCTCATTGATTAAAAATCATTTACTTAATCCTCAATCGTTGGCGCTCTATACCCTCTATTGTTTCTGTTGGCTCTCCGGCCATCGGCATTTTATTTTCAGCTGGCACTCTGTGGCCTTTAATATCTAATCATAATCATGTCTCTAATCATACTCATATAATTTTGATATCTAATCATATCTTTTCAATTGTCATCGTATCTCGTCGTAATCATATCTTTACTATCATAATCATATCTTATTTCATAATCATCTCTTATCTTTAATATCTAATCTAATCGTAGTCATATTCTATCTTTAATATCTGTTCTCATCTTTAATCATATTCATATTATCTTTACTCCTAATCACCATATTCATATTATCTTTAATCCTAATCATATCTCATCTTTAATATCGGAGTTGAGTTTCATCAGTGACTTTTGGGTGAGTTTGAGGCCTCACACTGACTCTCAATCCATGGCGTCTTTTGTCTAGCGCATTTTACCGATTACGCCTTTCTCACCGCCATTCGGATATTCGGTACTCGGTGTGGGATCCGGGTTGTTGTACCAAACTCTTCGCTGGGAAAACTAAAAAGAATATGTTGTTTATTTTACCCCATTTTATTTTATCCCGAAATTTACCCTTTTAATTATGTGTTTACTTGTTCGTTGCGTGAGTGTAATTGGTACTTTAACTGGGTATTGTATTATCATGTATTGGTAAGTGTTTTGATTGAATGTATCAATTCTCAGGTAGCATGGGCATTGATTCATATGCCAAATTATTGGTAAGATGATTTCATGTCAATTTATTTCCTTGGGTTCTTTGCAAAAACAATCATGTTTGATCCCGGCTGAGCCCCCAAATTTATATGGTGGGTTACTGGGTACTATTGTTTGTTTTAATCTTACTGTGGTTAACCAGGTAACGCCATATAAATATTTATTTGCCGCCACTCGGCACCCGTTGCTAAGCAACGTTGGAACTGTGTCCGAGCGGGTAGATCGTCCGCAAAAAGTGAGCGTTATTACTAATGCTGTAATTGCCCGAACGATCTCTGGGTTCAAAGAGCTGTCGTTGGAAGACTTGTGCTCGCTTTAGATTATTAGGTCCCCTTTGTGTTGTAGATTTTTATCGTTTGAGTTCATCATAAAACAAAAAAAATTCGACAATTATATATTAAAAATAAAACAAGTGACTACATATCGTAATGGTGCATTTTAGTGTGTTGGTTGCGGGTTTTTTAATATTCGAGCGGCTCAGCGTTTGGCCCGCTCCTTTCGTCCAGGACGATAACTGTTCGTTGTTGGTGTCGCTTTTGGAGTTGCTACCGTCTCTCGATAGGTTAATTGGGCAGGAGCAAAGACGAGGGGGTAAGTTACAGCTGCCCCCTCTTGACAGGCAGATAGTGCAACCTCCAGTCCCTTTATTTGCGTTCTGAGGCTCTGATTTATTTGCTTTTCGTCTGCCCATCCATTTTGGGCCGCTGTAAGCCTTTGATACATTAACTTGGCCTTCTTTGGGTCCACCCATGTGGCTTTTGTCTGCTGAATCTCGCGGGACAGCTGTACAATCTGGTCGTAAAAGTTTTGGCTAGTTTTCTGTGTTTGCGCTAGTTCCGTCTGTAATAATTGCAGGGGTTCCATTTCTGTAATAACAAAAATTAAATTTTTTGTTACTAATCCAGAATTATTAAACATAAATTTGATTAAACATAAATTTGCAAACGTTACACTAATAAGAGAATAAAAAAATTGAAATCTTAAACAACAAGTTATTTATTGATCTGGATTTATTGACTGAGCGTGTTTCTTAAGCTTGGTAGTGTAAATTTTGGATTGCGAAATTGTGCCTATAAATTTATTCTGTGGCGAAGTCAGGGCAGCTGTGCATAGTAAGTTTTCGATTTTTTCATTGATTTTATCTCATTAATTCATTTTCAGACTTACATGAATTTCAGTGACAGTTGCGCAAATTTAACGCATTTCATTGTAAGTGTTGTTTGACTAGGTTAAGAATTTTTAAGTTTGGATTATTTCAGGACCTCGATTTCTAGGAGACGGTTGTCAGCAAAAAAAAGATTGCTCCATGGTTGCTTCCGATTTCGGGCGTTATCTTATCGAGAGACATTTTCCAACTGGTGTTAGTATCGGATTTCCCTAACCGAAAAGATTTTTGGATCCCGTGAGGAAAGAATAAATTCTGTGACAGGTATTATTATAGTTTGCTTATATTAATTAATTTTGTTTTGTTTAGTCTTTTAGAGCATTATCTTTAGGCGATGGGGTAGGCCATTCGGCAACAATATTCTCGATTGTGGTTGCGATTTATTTTATTTGAATAAAATTTCTCCGATTTACTATTAATTCTTAGGTGTTACAGACGAGAGAGATGGATTTCTATGAACGGCTGGCTTGAACATTCACTTGAGGTGGACGTTTATTGTATTTATGAATACGGACGGAGTCCTGGTTTATTTAATTATCCAATGGTAAAAGTGTGGCTATTATGATATTTGTCTGAAATATTTGGATTTATGATCAAGTTTTATTCTCTGTGTTACTTTTAATTATTTTTAAGGAACTAAATTTTTACTAAAGGTAATGTAACGTACGCTTTGATTCAATCTATCTTTTATTTTCTTGAGTTTTATGGCCTTTAAATATTATTTTAGTAAATTACAATGTACCTACTATCTATTCCTTGTTATTGTGAATTTTTAAAAGTTTTTGTCATTATTTCAAGCGTCTATAGCGTCTAACATTTCTCCCAAAAATCTCCGCTCACTTTGTGCTATCAAACATTTTCACTGAATTTTTTACACGTTAGATTGAGGGTCCTTAACTATTAATTTTCCGTTACCTTTTCCCTCTACATCCTTAGCTAATTTTAAGCATTAAACTGGAAGTGATAACAATTACTACATTCAATTCAAGGAAAGTTTTTAACCCGTTTATTCTTGAGGTTTACGATAGCTACATTATCTTATTCCTTACTCGGACAGGGCGTTAGAAGTTTATAATGGCTACTTTACGAGACAACCTCTATATTTTATTCAATTCTTAATTAAAATCTGCATTTACTGGGGTAACAGTGCTGATCCTAGATGGGAAAATTAGTAATTCCTAACTGCTACTGTCATCCTATGTTTAATCAAATGATTTTATTTATCTAGGCTATTTTGAAGACTACGACAAGGAAGATTTATAATGATTACCCTATTGGTTTTATTTACCACAATTTAACGTTCATAATAGTGCTGGGCACTGATGGGTCCTTAAAATAGTTTTGAACTGCCTAAGGGTTATCATCCCCACCTAGCGCCTGCATAAGAATTTGAACCGCTAGTCACCCATCATAAATGACGTTGGTACTGTGAACTAGTGGGTGGAAGGTTAGAAAAAAGTGAGCTCCTTCTCAAGAACTGCTAATGTCCTAACCCCCCTGGGGTCCATGAGCTGTCATAGAAGACTTCATGCTCTTACTTAATCGGTCCTCCTTTCATCTGTCTATTTACTAATTTATCTAATCATTAGATCACTCTGTTTCTCCATATTCAACCACTCTAGTCATATCTACCTGTCAATAACAAACAAATTCAATAACAAGTTATCAATTTATATTATAATAGATAAACAATTAACATCTATGAATTACACATGTAATAAATAATTGACATCTACTAATTTAGTCAAGTTAAGTACAAAATTTCACAATCAAAACCCATTGGCGTCCAAGATGTGTCCCAATAGGCGTGCACGATGTAACCTAGCCTGCCGCTCCCTCTCTCTTTTGTTCGGCCGGTTCTTCTTGCGATTCCTTTTCGGCAACTCTTCTGATGCATGTGAGGGGCCTGCTATTATGTTTCCTATGCCAGCGTCTTTTCCAGTGGCATTCCTCAATACTATTGCCTGTTGTTCTTCAGACCGGTTGACATCACTCTGCAGGAGGCCTGTCCGGATGTTATCTCTCAACCTCCATTCTGCGACCTGTTTTTCTAGCTCCTGGGCCTTCTGTTCGGCCGACCGCAGGGCTTCGTCCTTCTGAGTTAATTGAGTCTTCAATGTGTCGATTTCTACCCGCAACTTGGTTGCCGCTTCGGGGCGAAGCCATGTCTGCTCCATGTAGTGGCACTTCCGCACCATGGCCTCGACCCTCTGAGTTTGTGTTACTGCGGTTTGATGGTAGCCGGCTATGTCTCTTCGGAATCGCTCTAGTGTTTTCTCATGTGGGTCCACTAAACAAAATCAGTTCTTAACTTCATGTCTATTATTCTCTATGTACAATAAGTATTAATGTAGCAATATATGATAATCATTTTAAATACAACAAACACTTGTCATCTGGATGGGGGAAGGATGGGTATGTCCTTTTCTACTTATATATCTTAACGGAATCTACTGTTTTCTTATTATCAATTAGTTATAACAGGTATTAGCAACGACAACGTTGACAATACCTGTGATAACCAAGGTTAGGTACATAATTCACTATATTATCAACCTTGAAATAACAATGTGAAATTTATATTTAAAAAAAACTAATTTATAAAATGCAAAATTTATTGAATGCAAATGAAAAAAAATAAATTCTAATTTAAATTACTTTAAGATAGTTACCAAAATTTTATTGTAATATGATATTAAAAATTTATTCCTCCAACGACTTAAATTTTATTATTTTGTTTTTACACATCAAAGCAATTCATCTTTTGCTTTTCACTTGTTGCCATAGCAACGAGTCAACAATTGGTAAATTTTCAAGGTTGTAAATTTTGTATTTCTTTTAATTATTATTTTAGGTATTTCTAAGTCTCCCGAAGGATTCGCTCTGGAGAGAAGACCTCACAAGATCTGAGGACTTCCTACTAAGGTTGTTTAATGATTTGATTTAATTGTTTTTAAGTTTCTCTTGTAGGATTCATAGGATCAATCCCTCCAACAACATTCCGGAAGATTGGAAAATTTAATCCTTCTTTTTTGGATTTTACTACCTTTTCGTTTTTTCGAAATAAATGATGGTAAAGATTTCGTTTCCTTTTCTCTCTTATTTTATTTTAAGTTTAATATTTATAATCGTTAATAAGCATATCAATTTAAGATTAATGATATGAATAATATTAATCATAATAATAATAGTTTAATGATAATAATAATAGTAATAATAGGGTACTATTAATATAAGTACCGACAAGGATAATAATAATGATAATATTTGTTAACCCTAATAGTAATAGCAGTATAAATGATAATAATAACAATAATAATATTTCAGGGATAATAATAACTATGGTATAAATAATATTAATAATAATAATAGTAATATTTTAATAATAATAGTAATAGCAATATGAATATAGGCAACAAAAATAATAATTTAATATGAAAATAATAATAATATCAATAGCTAACATCAGGAGCCTACCCAGGTAAGTGATTAACATTAGGGATACTATATAGTTTTAATAATATTAATAACGTATTAATAATGGTAATAATAATAATAATAATATTTTGGTGATATTGATAATAATATTAAATTAATAATACTAATGATAATAATAATAATAATAGTAATAATAATAATAATAATAATAATAATAATAATAATAATAATAATAATATCAGATTCATTCTAGGGATACTGGTTTATCCTCAATGATATTGGGTACCGATATTAATGGTACTATATAGTTATAACAATAACAATACTATACTAATAATATTAATAATAATAACAATAATATTTTAATACTAATAATAATAATATTAAAAATAATATTAATGTGAAAATAATGATAATAGTAATAAAATTGATATTGGTGGGTTATGGGGTTTCAAATCTTGCTTATTCTTCTAGTTGTCCCAGTAACGCCATACAAAATGATTCTGATCCACTTGGCACCCGTTGCTAGGCAACGTTGGTAATGTGTTCAAGTGGTGGATTGTCCGCAAAAATTGAGTATTATCGCTAGTACTGTAATTGCTCGGACAACCCTCGGGTTCACGAGCTGTCGATAGAAGACCTGTGCTCGCTTTTGATTCTTAGGTCCCCTTATTCTCCTATCTCCTTCAAATGTTAACCTATACTCTCATATCATTCATTGTTATGTCTATTCTCATAGTCCTTCTTCTTGTTGTCCATGTCGAAGATTTTTCTTTGGCCTGTACACCCTTTGTTGTGTTAAATACACCCACATTATATCTTTCACCCTTATCCCTATTATAACTACAATGTTTCCCATTATTATTACCAGCATTATTATTGTTATTATTATTAATATTATTATTATTACTATCATTACCCTTATCATTATCGTTATTATTATTAAGATTTTGTAGGGATCCGTCCTTATTCCTCAGCGTTAAAAAAATATTTTTCTTATATAAAAATTTTTGTTGTAATCCTTCCGTATCTTTCGGTTTTTGATAAAGTATTTTTGTAGATTCGGAAATTTTAGCAGCGTTCCGCCCTTATTTTACGGTTCATCCCTGTTCTACAGTTTTCGACAAAGTATTTTCATTGACTCGGAAAATTTGAGCAGCGTTCCGCCCTTATTTTACGTATTCCATTTTTGCGTTACTATTTTTGTTAAGTATTTGAATTAGTTCGGAAAATCTGAGCAGCGTCCCGCCCATATTTTCCGCCTCAACTCAAATTAATTTATTTTAATTTTATTTAAAAACATTATTTTTCATGATTTTGGTCGTTCGGATTAATCCTTTTCCGATGGCTATTCATTTTAACTGATGCAACGATTTCGCAATTTTCCCCGCTACCCATTCCCTCTTTTTGTCCTTAAGATCTATTTATGTTCATTTCATGGTTAATGAGTGCCCACTGGACTACTCGGTGTTAGAGATTTTGAGCCGATTGTTGTTAAAAATTTATGTCAATTTTACAGAAAACGGATGGTGAAGGAGCAGCCAATAAACTACTCATTTACCCTCCAATTTCCCCTATGTACGGATAATATTGACGTTCCAACTCCTGCGTTCCGCACGCTGAGCCTTCACGGGTACATATCATTGGCGATTTTCCACGCTCTTACACAAATCTGTACTATGTAGATTTTGCTTTCTTGCATTATGTGTTGGCTGTGGGCCGGAAAATAACAAATAATATTTTACCATAGCATTTGGAATAAAAGTTTCGATGCACTAAGGCTGTAGATATAAAATATTTATTCAGCATATTACATCGGCTACATACATTTGAAATTCATTGTATCCATTCCATAAAATTTACTTCAAAAATCCCATAAATTTAATTCGATAAATCATCTATAAATTCAATTAGAAAAACAAAATTATCCATAAATTTAATCTGAAAAATCATCCATAAATTCAATTGAAAAATTACCCACAAATTTGATTCAAAAAATCATCCATAAATTCAATTTGAAAAACAAAAATCATCCATCAATTCAATCTGAAAAGTCATACATAAATTCAATTGAAAAATTACCCATCAATTCCCTTCGAAAAAAAAATCAATTAATAATCTTGCACCAGTTGAGAGTGATCGTGTTCAGGCAAAACACTTACCCGTGTTAATTACCTGAATGCACGGCTCTCAACCAGTTATACAACCAGTTATACAGTTCTGTAATGAAATTTTTTCTCCGAAAAATAAGACTGAAAATTTGTGAAAACACATCGGTATTTATACCTATAATTGGGCCTTAACCTTGCGTGTTAGTTTTATTGCGATTAAACAAAATTCGACTTTGAAATTATTTATGTTATCTAAATTAAATTTTTATTTATTTCTTAATTTAAATTGGTAATTTATTTTTAACATTTTTAATTAAATTTATTCATCCAAAAATATTTTATTTTTATTCATTTAATTCATTAATTTTTTAATTTTATATAAATGGTCATTTTACGGTCGAATTTTCTTGTTATTATGTTATTTCCTATGTAAATTTCGTGCGGTTCTTGATGCATTTTGTATTTATTTTATTTTACTTTTATGTTTTTGATTTTATATTTATTTATATTCTCTCAGATTTTAAAGTGTTTAATTGGTGTTGTATATTGTATTTTAAGTTATCTTGGTGCTGGGTTTTCTTGCTGTATTACTGATGCATTTAAACAATTCTCAAGGCTATTGGTGTGCTGGCCCAACAATATTAATAACGTCAGAATTATGATAAAGGTAATATTAATGGTGCTATATGGAGTTTTCGGCAATAATAGTATTGTACTAATAATATTTATAATAATAATAATAACATTAATAATCGTTTAGTGTCAATATTAATAATGTTAGATGGTAGCAATAGGAGTACTAGGGTGAAATTAATGAAAAACTTTGTAATAATAATCAAAATAATTAACGAAAATTCACAATATGAATATTGATAACGATAATTATATCAGAAAAATGATAATTTTAACAGTAATAATATCTAATAAAAATGATAAAATTAATAATGAAATGTTTAGTAATAATAATAAATTTACGAGTATGATAGTCACGTCAATAGTTGTTTTAGGGGTTATGGAGTCGTGGATTTAATTCTATGAACTGAACAAAAAGTTGAAATCTAAGTACTAAGATAACGTAAAGTCTTTGGGTAACATTCAAAAATCGATTTAGCATGTAGATTTGATACGAAAATCTGATCTGTGGCCGATTTAACCTTCTAGTGTGATTAGTCGCGAATTTTAATGAGCTGTGTCATACGTTTATGCTAGAGTAACATTTGTTGATCACAAAAAAAAATATTCTTTCTGATTCTTCTATATGCTAGTCGGTGTATCTTTCATTTGCTGTGTTGTAAACTTTATATTTAACCTTTCTCAGGACCTCGACACTACTCTTTCGAGGGTCGGACGATAGGATTTAGGAAGGGGAGAATACTGGGCAGGCCTGGTTACTACCGGCACCGCGGCTTCCCCCACTAACGACCGGTTCGATCAGGGGTAACGAAAATAAAACACTTTCATTTTATTAACTTGAATGCATGTAAATCTATTCTGTCGATTAAATTTGGTTTCGATATGCTGTTTAAGATTTAATTCTTTTATGATGGAAGTTCAACGATTACGTCGAATTCTTCGATCAAAAAAAAATTCTTTCTTTTAAAGCTTAGATGAAATAAATGAAGAATAAAAATCATAAAAATCATTTAGTATTGTCATAAAATAAAATAAAATAAAATTACTTCGTTGCAATGATTAAAAATAATGTTTGGTAAAATGAGTAAAGGACTAAAATACAGACATTCATTAAATTTTGCTTAGCCAGCATCGCCTTTTATACCATGATTGTTTGTGTGTGTGTTTTGATGCAGTAAAACAAGGAATTTCTCGAATTTTCCAAAATTAATAAAATGTTTATTCTTTTTGATTTAAATTTAAATTTTTACATTTTTATGACTCAAAATTTTTATTTATTTTATTTTTCCTTAAATTTCCGTTTTTACATAATTTTAAATTTTCTGCTCAAAACCACACAGGCGTTATCGTGCTGGCTAAACAAAAGTAAAAGAAGAAGGGTTTTTATCAGTTTTTGCCCAACAATAGATTTAAATTCATTACAACTACTTGAATCCCTAATTTACGTTCATAACCTAGCTTAAAAATTATCAATTATTATAAGCTCCTGACAACCGCCCACATCTAGAATGACCCTAGATTCATATCAATGGCTTGAAATTTATGGCTGTTTTAGGTGCAAAGCAACAGTTTGAGTTTATAGTTGATTAAATTTCATAACAACGATTTCATTTTTCTATTTCCCCGTTCCCATTCCCTTAGTTGACCTTAGGAGCAATTGTGTTCATATTATATTTAATGAGTGCCCACTGGACTACTCGTGTGATGACTTTGAGCCGTATGTACAATAATTTAGGTCGAATTTAAAGAAATCGAGAGACGAGGAAGTAGCCAGAAAACCACTTCCTTATTCCTCCTTTCTTCTACACGGGATAATATTTACGTTCCGACCCCTGCGTTCCGCACGCCGGAGTCTTCACGGGCACGAATCATTGGCGATATTCCACGCACTTACACGAATTCGAATAATATTTCGGATTTTATTAACTTGTGATGTGTCTTTGGCTGTTGGCCGGAAAAATTTCGACAATGAAAAATAAATTTATCCATTATAATGATTTATTTAAAATTAAAAACATAATATACCCGATACATTCAACAAAAACCCATAAATACACCGCTCTCCCCACGCCGACACCCAAGCAGAGCTCCATTGAGGTTGCGAGGATGCGACGTGGAGAGAGTTCCAAATAAAACTCTCACTTACATCGTAATTTAAAGTTTCTGAAAACTGATTCTGGTTAAAACCGATTAAAATTGTGTAAAAATGATTCGGTATATATACCTATTGTACGACCCTAACCTTGCGTGTTCTTTTTGATTTAGTAAAACAAATTTTGACCTTGGAATTTTCTGGTATATTCTAATCTTTAATTTTATTATTTTGAGATTTTATTTGACAATTTTTTCTTTAGATTTTTAATTGAATTATTTCTAATTCAAATTATTTGATTTTTATTTCATTTTCATGAAATTTTGCATTTTTTAATAAATTGTCAAATTTCGGTCAAAATCGTTGGGTTTTCGTGTTATGTTTATTTTTATTTCGTGCGGATCTTGTTGCATTTTGTTATAATTTTAATTTATTTTTGTGTTTATGATTTTATATTTTATTGTTTTCTCTCTCATATTTTGATAGGGTTAATTGATGTTTTAATAGGTTTGAATTTAAATCTGTATGTTATATCTGCATGTGTGTTACCGATTCATTTAAACATTTACAAGGCCGTTTGTGTTCTGGCCCAACAATTTGCATCCATTAAATTCAAAAATATAATTTATAAAAATATCGACACATTCCCCTTTTTCAAAAGCTGTGATATTCTTTCAGCCATTCGATTCTTCTTTATTTCTTTGCATCTGAATATTATAGTTCAATTTGGTGTTCTGTTGTAAATTCAATGATCTTGACAGGGCCCTCGAACATATTATCCTTTTTTGATCTCTTTTGTGGGCCAACCTTTACTAGAACTTCCTGACATAGCTCAAAATGCTTATGTACCTTCTCGTCAGCATCTCTTAATCTGATTTCATCTGTAGCTATCATAAGGTTACTCAGTGAGTTCAATAATACCTGTACTTGATTCAGATCTATGAATGCATTTATCCCATGTATATTAACATTTCTTTCAAATAATATTTCCATTGGCGAAAATTCTGTAGAATTCTGTGTTGTTGAATTTAATGAATATTGAATTTTTGGCCTAATATCATTTCAACAACATCCAGTTAATCCGCCATACAAGATTGTCACTATCATATCACGAACTGTTCGTATGACCCAATCTGCCAAACCCTTAGACTTGTGATCGTATTGTGAACTAAATAGCCATTTGTTATCATAAGTATCCAATAAGAGTCTGATCTGAGTTCCTTCAAAAACCTTACCTATGTAATTTGGTCTATCAAATTTGTATATCCGCTTGTGTAAAAGCACTCGATTTACGGTAAACTAACCATTTTACTGAACTGATCAATTATTACGACTAAATTGCAGTTGCGTATCCGGCTTTCCTTCATATGTGAAATATCAATTAAAATTTTTTCCATCGAATTCATTATCTTTCAGGGAATAAGATACTCTAATGTCTTATTTGTTAAACATTTCTTTAACCTACACAACTCACATTTCCTAATAATATCCCAGAAATCGGTTACCGTGTAAACAAAAAAAATGATTTGACATATAAATTTGTTCCTAACTCCTAGATGACAGAGCTCTATGTCCCAAAGCTTCAAGTGTTTTTCGACATCGTTCGGTATTTTTTAAACGAGCACCATCAATATATGAATCTAATTACGCAAATGAAACATCTGACACAAGTTTTATTCTAAAAGCTAAAATTAAATTTATATCATCCACAAAACTTGTATTGAAATCTTTAACTACAAATATCATTAAATTCTGATAAATATTGTTCCAACGAATAACAGTTGCAAACTCTGCTAAACATGACATGGGATTAGCTCTGAACGCACCTTTACGTGAAATATTTAACTATTTTAACATTGGACTATCACACTTCTTTCAAATGACCTCTGAAATTATTTGTAACGGAGTCACCTGTATCTCACAACATCTCTATCATTATTCCTCAACATTGAACTCCATCACCTTCAATCACTCTTCTTGAACATAGTACCATTTCGATTTCTAAGGTTTTCTCATTTTCACAAGAAGCTTTTAAATTAGACAAACCTCAAAATGAACTAACTTTTTACATCTTCATCTGACGCCGTAGTCTTCCATGCTTCTTTAAAACCATTCATAGCTTTTATGGGTCTCTATGTAATAATAAATCGAAAGCTGCTCCAAAGTTGAGAGAATTTATTCTTACAAATTCTTTAATAGATAATATCCACTCCTTTGAATTTTTTTTCTTTTCCTTCCGAAATGCTTTTTATCACTGGGCAAATTGATTCTGAATGTTTTTTGGAAGTAATACCACAGTTTTCTGCATTTGTCCTGATCTTGTTATAGCTGCGATTTCGACGTGGTCGTCAGTAACATATTTATTTACATCCATTAAATTCAAAAATATAATTTATAACAATAATATAATATTTAAACAATTATAAATAATGTAAATATTGATAATACAATAAATATCGTCACTCCAATAAACTCCAATGAAAAGCTATAAAATAATGTGTTGGAAATAAATTTTGTGCTTTTATGTCTCTTTTTAACATGGCAACCAAGCCAAGTCTTCAAAAATTGATCAAACCACCAAGCCAATTAAAACTGAACGGAGATTTTAAATTATTCATTCTTGAGTTAAAAAGATCCTTTGAAATAACTCAGCGTCCTATAGAATTTCAAGAAACGCTAACACAAGTCTTTTTGTCAGTGTATTTGATTCCAAAATATGAAGAGATCCAATCTAATTATATTGGGTACAAATGTCCTCTTCATAAAGTATTTGAGCCAAACGAAAACTTAGCCATTGATTTGGGTTCTGCGTTACGATATAGAAAAGGAAATGACGGGTGCACTGATGTTTTGGAAAGATAGAGAAACTTGTTGACAATATTCTACCGCACAAATTAACAAAGCTTGCTCTAATGATGTTTCTAATACAACATGCAATTGAAGATTTATATATAAAGTATGACTTAATATTGAGAAAAGTTAAGTCGATGGAAAAAGCAAAAGAAGTCATTATCAGAATGGCGAAGATTCAGAAAAATTTATCCAGTGGGCAATCATTGATTTCATTAAACGAAAGAAAGTCATATACAGAGATGGTTTGGAAGCCGCAACAAAATCCGATTCAAAATCCTGATAAATTTTAAAACAACAAATTACACCAATAATTCATGATATGACAATGCAAGAAAAGGAGACAGAAAGTTTCTACTCCAAAATGTTTGGCGTGCCAGGAAAAAGGACACATGTTGTGCCAAGACTAAGTTTTGTTTAAATGAATCGAAAATAGCATGAAAACACAGCAATGCAGATTTAAAATCAGACCTATCAACATCAATTAAGCACCCTAAAATATGAGAGAAAATGCAATTAAATACAAAACCAAGAAAATAAAAGTAAATTAAAATATATACAAAAATACACTAAGAACCGGACGAAATTAACATAGAAATAACACGATAACATCGAATTTTGATCAATAAGTGGACAATTCATAAAACTAAAAAATATTTGAGTAAAATGAAGTAAAATAGAATATTTTTAGTGTGAAATATTCAATTGAAAAAATTATAAAACATATATATTGTCCATTTAATGCTAGAAAATGATGAAAATAAATTGAGATAATACAAATAAATTCAAGGTCAAATTTTGTATTAATGCACCAAAAAGAACACGCAAGGTTAGAGTCACAAAATAGGTATATATACTGATTCATTTCTACAGAATGTTGGACGTATAGGAATTTTCAGTTTACCACATTACTCATCCTATTGGTGCAACCTTCTCGTTTAGCTACTAGGGATATCTTCCTGATACGCCGCACGATTTGGAATAACCATTGCGTACCCATGACCAAAATCATGTTGGTACTGTACGCAATAGCCGAATGCCATTCGAGCAGGTGAGCGCTATCACTAACACTACTCCTCGAAGGACCTTCGCTTTCCCGGATTATTTGGTGCCGATGGAAAGACTTACGCTTCCTACCTACCAGTTTACTTATAAACCCCTTGTATTTATCTTAACTACTTCGAGAAAATCGTGGAAAACATTCATGCCCGGTCACCAGTTTACAAACCCTATCCGACAATTTACCATGATCTATTACGGATTTTTCGTCCCTATGAGCTTAAGACAGTTAATTCTGACCCAACAGGAAGAAAACAAAAACGAACACAAACAAGTTAGACCAAAATAACGTATATTGATAGGCACATTTACAAAGGCAGATAGTTCATACAGATAAACTTCAGAGATGAGTAAAAGTAGTCCGTTTTCAACTTAGTCCTCCTCGGCGTCTATGTCGGTAGGCAGGCGCCTTCGCTTTGCCGGCCGGTACGGTGGGGGATTTGCACTATGACTGCCCTCAATACGAGTGGAGGGTCCCGCGATTTCGATTGAAGGGGAAATCTGGGGCACGTTACCGGTGAGGACGGCAATGTCATCGAGGTTCAATCCCAAGCGATCGAGTACTTGGGAGACTCCCGGGGAGTCGGAGTCTTCATCCACTAGATTTATGTGGATTTGTGGAGTTTGTGGTGGGAAGACTGCAGTCAGAAGATGGAGCGTACAGTATGTCCGGATCGAGCCCCGGAATTTCGAATTCCTGGTATGGGGGCGGCAGATCATCGATCCGGTACGGGCCTTCGATGGGCTCCATTTCTCGGAGGAGCTCCACTTCCCTGCGACGACGGTCGCGGCGTCGTCGGTTTCGATTGGGCCGTCGGCGGGCCGGATTGACACTAGTTTCAGCCACGATTTCTGGTGTTGGAGGGGCGAGGGTTGATGGAGTTGGGGGTAGATCGGCGATCGGAAGGTGGTGCTCGGGAATTATATTCAGTTGCCGAGCCCGAACACTCCCTGGGACGTGGGTCCTGAGCTCCTCGTCCGTAAATGCCTGGCGGAGAGCCGTGGCTTGTTTTTTAATTAGTAGCCGCTGGCTGCGCGACTCGGTGATCAGTTCTTCTCTGGTTCGAGTTAGCCTTTCTATCTTTCGGTGTAGGCCCTGGGTGGCTTCCGGAGAGGACCAGGTGCCCTTGATCCTTTCGTATTTTATTCGTAAGGAATTATATTTCGCCTCCATTTCTTCGAATCTTTGACGAAGTGCAATAACCGACGGAGAAAGTCGGAGAATCCTTGAGAGATTATTCACCGAGGAGCTTGTTCCGGAATTCATAATCTAAAAGGGGAGAGAAGAAGTTCAGGAGATGGAAATGAATCGAGAGATAAAAAGAAATGGCGGGGGAGTAGCGGGGGAAGATTACGGATTTCTAAGGTGGATTGCTAGTCCCCCGAATTCATTCTTATCAACGTTTGGACTCCTATCGTTAGTCAAATTATCGGCTAAATGGGGTTATGATTACTTGTCACTCGATTAGGAATTGCGCGCGAGATCGTGAAATAACATCCTTACTATTGCTCGGTATCTTCGGCAAATTTAAATCGTCATGAATTATACCTTTACTACGACTACAGTTACATAATTAAAATTTTCGATTCGTTAGGGGCGACATTACTATTATTATGATTAATGTTATAACAAATAGTATTGATATTATTACCAATTAATAAATTTTACCGAATTGAAATTAATAAAACTCGCTACATAATCATCTCATGGTTATTACGATATTAACTATTATTAATTACATTAATGTTTTTTATATTAGTGATTATTATTAATGTTTAATTAACGTAATTTGTTGGAACAATACTAACATTATCAGAAACTATTATCCATAAATCCGGATTATTATTAAGAATAATTTAGCATTAATGTTTCTAGTGTAACTATCGATCCTGTTGAGAAAATTGGATTTTTAAATGATACACAAAAGAAAGATTATTTAATGTAAAAATTATGCGGGTGACGATAGTTAGTTAGAATTTTATGTTAATTCTAATAAATACACTTACTAATGTCAGATTCCTGCGGGTACGATAGGTATTAACTCCTAAGGTCCTTAGCGCTTCAGAATGTCAGTTGCAGAGTGATAGATCCACGATACTGGATTATGTAAAATTTAGTTATGGCGGTGACTATCGATTGATATTTACTGTTTGTGATGAGCACGTTAGATATAGTGCAATGAAAACGTTCAATAATAACTGAACGCGTAGGTGAGTTTGTATTATTGATTTCGTCAAACTTTGTGTAATATTGTTCAGTAGACCGTGTTATTCGTCTGAATTTTCGAGTTGTAGGTCATATAGATGAATGGATCCTTATCGCGACGGAGATTATGTATGAATGAAGATCCCGTCAGCTCCACGGCTTCAATAGCCCTTTCTCAAAGTGCCAAGTTTCACGTCAGCATTAGTTGGATCTGACAATGTAATGCGTTCTGCCTATTTCTCATCACAGTACTTATCGGCTTCTTGCGAGCTTTTAAGAAAGTTGAGGAAAAATATGTAGCGTGGACTCATCGTCTTTTCGGAGTATACTTATGACGTCGGGCGTCAGAGACATGGATCTATATTTTCTATCGGCCATACTAACTAGTCATGTCGATTTTCGTACGACTCCTTTGTGATGGAATTTTCTACTGGACTGGGAAATGATTTTTCGCGTCTATCCGTATTGTGGAGTCTATTCTACTTGGTGTAATCTTGTCCAATGTTATCAGAACGAATAAAATTTATGCGATTTCGTTTTTAATTTTTAACTTTATTTTCGAGCGATAGTTCTGTTAGTCAATTGTAAAGATCTATGCCTATCCCTGCTACCCGCTCTCCGTTTATTAATTGGTTCGAGATTTCCAAAAATTGTTTTCTAGATCAATCTATGATCGTACTTAATATCCCCTTAACTGAAACAACGCCCTTCCCTTGATTTTATTTCTACTCGCTCCGGCCACTTTTCAGCAGTCGCTTCGAGTTGTACAACGGCTCCCTGCATGGAGGTCCTGTGCGTATTGCCAGACCCTACTGCGGACTGCCGAGGCGTTCACGAGGCATGACCCACGAGCTCAACTAGAGGTTTTCACCCACCAGCCGGCACGAGATCCGTCCCATGAACTTCTATTGACATACGTATCATATATTATTTAAGGGACTCGAACATAAATAAATATTTAAAAACATATAAAGATAATTAATTAATGAAAACGCAGAACATTATGAACATCGAAAACGTTTAATTAGGCAAAAATCTTACATTAACGTAACAGAAAATAAACTAAAATTGATACAAATCCTTACGTTTTGATAGCTTGATAATATCGCAGTGATAGTTCAATTTCAAAAATTGGCATAAGTTAAAAATAATGAATTTCGTCACTGTATATATACTATTTTTATGTGTGTGTGCGACCAATGGGCGATTTTTCGCGATTTTTAGGGCTTTTTAATTATTTTAATAATTTTAAACTGTTTTTATTATTTTTTATGTATTTTTCTTTATTTTTTGATGTACTATTTATATTATATTTGGATTTTATTTTTATTACTATTTTCTTATAATATTATTTTTAGCCCTTTTTATTTGTTTTCTGGTCGCCACTTCTGCCTATGTTTTTTCTAAACCTTATTTTGCAAGGTTTTGGCAGTTTCTTTTATTTTTCATATGTCTCTCTCTGCAGCTGTAGGCTTTTTAGTGATTTTAGTTAATTATTTGTTTTATTTTATTTTTGTTGTTTTTAATTTGTTTTATTTAATATGTTTTTCATTAATTTTTGGTATCTTCTTGCGATGCGTACTTATTTTCAGTGACTCGTTCCATTACTTTTACTTTAGTCTTTAATTTTAATTTTAATTTTTGTTTAAATTGTGGCTCTGAGCCCAACAAGAATTTGAATCATTTTGTCACGTTGAAAATCACTTTTTATTACGAAAACTACTACTTTGGATGAAGAATCACTTTTCCAGCGAGAAATAATCTATTAGAAAACCCTACTCGGAATAACGCTAATTGGCAATTTTCCAGTATACGAACTCAAGCACACTTACAAGTAAGTCTCTTCTTGGGCGTATCTTCTGGAATGTTGTAGTGTGAGATGATTGTAAATGACTTTATGCCGAATTGTATATGGACCAATTATAATTTAAGCACAGAGTCTAATTGACATACGTATGCCTAAATTTTTCCGGACCACAGCCAAACAGACTGCAAGACATTAAAATAATACACAAATACCGAGCTGTGTAAGTGTGGTTTCTCTGCCTATAGCTTGTGCCCGCGAGGGTTTAGTCTTGCGTAACGACGAACTCGAACGTCAAATCATCAGATCCTATAGGGGCAGTGGGAAGATTTGGGACTTGTCTTTTGGCTAGCCCCCTTTCACCCATCTCCGAAACATTTGACCTAAACTTTGAATAACATATCGGCTAAATTTTCTTACATCGAGTAGTCCAGTGGGCACTCATAAAATCTTAATATCAACACATATTCCTTAGGATCAAATTAGAGGGAAAGAAAATTGGCAACTCGAAATCGATGCAACTATGTTAAATAATGCTTTTAAACTTTATCTTAAATAAAGTAAAACGATCATCATAAAAAGCTAGTTAGGACCAAATTCACCTAAAATTAATAAAATAAGTCATACATCAGACTGTAGGCTAAACAACGACGGTCAACAATGATAAAATGCTCATTACAATATTATAATAGTACCAACTATGTTGAATTACGATATAGTAAATAAGACAGTAGTTAGAATAATAAATGCTAACGACCCTAATGGAAGATAATAGGACAATGATACACAATAAGATAGTAGCCTGACTAATAATAATTACAATATGAATAATAATAATACTATTTATGGTAGGGGCCCTGATAATATCAATAAGAACGTAGAGATTGAATTGTTATTCCTAATAGTAGCGATAGTAATAATAATGATAGAAAATGATAAGAACCACGATAAACATAATATCACCGACCCCTCATTAATAACGACAAATCGTAAAAATGCTATAATAATAATATCAAGAGCATAGCAATAATAATAAAGACATCAACAATGACACACAGTAATCGCAATTCTACACGAAATAATTTGGTTTATGATTATTTTTTAAAACTTACAAAAATAATTTAAAAATTTATGCTTTTTTTCGGATTTCAGGTTTTGCTTTTTTCTACAGAAATATCTGAAATATTAGATTAATTTTAGTTTTAATGGTAAATCTTATGAAGATACATCCTCATTTACTCGAAATTTCCTAGCAAAAACCTCAACATTTAAATTAAAAATTTTTTCCGCCATTTTTCTTTCTAAAATTATCTCAAAAATGTCTATAAAGTTACTTATTATAGGGGTTTTTTCAACTTCGGATGGCTACATGTTAAAAGTTAGCATGCATGTAGTTAATGTGCATTATTTTATTTCTCTCTCACTTTTTGTGTCTCTATAGTTTAGGGTTTGTCTCATTGACGATTTTACAAGCAACCTCAAGGTGAGTTGGTGTGTTTATATGCTATAAATTTATTGATTTTCTTTTATATTATAGGTGATTTATCTCAGTGACAGCTGGTGTAACAAAATAATAACGACACTAGCAGTAACAAAATAATAACAAAGGACAAATTTAGACCACCAATCACAATAATTGAAATAGATTCCGCAGTCGTAACCCCCATCACATTTGACCATCTATGTCCAGACTACTCCACGATAACCCGAACCTAAAATAATCATAATAATGATAAACCATAGCAAAATGGCCCTACAGACGAGGGAGATCACGATGTAGCTCACGGATAATTTTCATCTCACTAAGTAGGCACTGGAAAGTAGTATCCACGAACTGGCATAGTTATATTAATCTTCATTCACATATCACAAGGAGTAAGAACGGTGTCCCATATCATCCATCAAACGTAATCAAATCTTAATGAAGCCATTTTGGCAAAATGAATAGATGCGCTGAATCAACTGGCAGTCCAAATAAGGAAAATTGTGAAAAATTCAATGGCCCATTGTTATTGCAGAGAAGCCATATTTTTATTGCAATCTAAGGCGTCTGTGGAAGTCGATAATAGAACTGGTATGAGAGATATTACTTTCAACTCGATCAACAAGAACTAAAATAAATCCAACTATGAAAAATCTCTCACATAAAATCCATTTCTAAGAAGATAAATTAATTGACTCTGAAGCGTGAGAGATAAGAAAACCAAATGAAATGAAATGATTAACCAGAAAATGTCATAACCAACAACAGCTGATGTCTCGTGTTGACTCGAGAAAGCTAGAATAATTTATGTGGTTGATGAGTAATTCACTGAAATCAACATACATATTAATAAATAAATAACAAAATATAATTAGACGAATTCAGATAAGAATAACCGACTAAAATTAATGCATCTATAAGTAAATAGAGCTGCAAATCACTGCGGTGCTATCGAATCTTCAATGAGCAGACGAATCACAGATTTCGCAACAAGTTCTACCTCAGTCCGCAGCGAGATATCGTCAAGCTCTTTGGGATAATGGGTATACGCTGGCGACCTATGGCGAAGACAGCTGATCGTTTAGATTGGAAATTATGAGATAGAGCTAACCAGTATAACTATCAAACGGAAACCGGGTAGGTCCTCGGCACAGGAGGCTCACCAACGAACCGAGTTTACTCTGTATCGCCTAGAAAGTATGGATCGGAAATTCCAATGGAGATCGAACATGGAAAGGTGCCATTTGGTGCGCATAAATACAGATATCGCAAGTAGAGTAATCCTGAGCACGGACGGCTAAGCTTCGGATAATGGGATCTCGTTTGAACTAGACGACCCCGTGCTGTCGAGAATGGAGGGTTCTACTCAATTAATTCTGCCGGACCAGCTAATACAACCAGCATTATTGGATCATTTCGGTCATCGTTAGCAGGGTGACCATGCTTATACACGACGTCACACACAATGGAGACACCCCGACTACCCATACAAGGATAATCAATCTGCCGGATGCCGCTGAACTGTGGATCGTAAGAACAAGCTTCAAAATTTGATATATTAATAAATGTTTTAGCAAAATGTTTTTATCATGTTGATTATATGTTCAGAATATAAGTATTTCCAAATATGATTCTTAAATAAAGTCATCGATTTGATGGTCAGGATGAGCAGAAAAAAAATAGAAATTTTCATAAGTTTTCGGTAATAACAGTGTTGGGCTCAAAGCCGAAATCGAAACAAAGTTGTATTGTAAATTAAAACAAAAAATAAAATAAAAATATGGAAAATGGTCACTGTACATACACATACACTACAAGCAGAAATCAAAAATAAAATAAAAACACCAAATAAACAAATTAAAATATAATAAAATTAATTAAAAACATATATTAATAAAATCGATCAACGCATGCAGAGACAAAAAAACAAATGAAATAAAAAAAACTGCCTTAACCTTGCAAAATAAGGTTTAGAAAAAATACAGGCAGAAGCGCGACCAAGAAACAAAATTTTAAGGGCTAAAAAGAATATCATAGAAAAATAACAATAAAAAATAGAGTTCAATAACATAAAATTAATATATCAAAAAATAGAGAAAAATATATAAAATATTATAAAAATAATTTTAAATCCATCGAAATAATAAAAAGCCCTTAAAATAGCGAAAAATCGTCTATTGGTCGCACACATGCATGAGAATACTATATAAACAGTGACCAAATTCATTATTTTTAACACTTAAATTTACAAAAACAACTTTAATTTTACACTTTAACACATCATGAATTCTCAATTTTCTTTGCAACGTGAATTTTTATTTGGATCTAAGTAAGAAATTTCCTATTGTTAAGTTTTTATGATTATCTTAATTTTCATGTAACTTAAATAAAACCTTTTGATTTTCGTAATGTTAATCTTATCTCATATAAATGTCTTATTTAATTATGTTACATACAGAGGTCCCGGTAAATATCTATATTTATGTATAGAAATATATATCGAGAGGGCATGTCGGTGATCCGGCTGACGAGTTAACTTTTGTTAGTTGCGATTGCTGGCTGTGCACTCTTCGAAACTCGGTCGTTCGCGGCGAGGTCTGGTCGTAAGACGCAGAACTCTACCCGCAGGGCACCGTTTTATCACTACTAACGGCTGATGGAAACGTCGACCGAGACGAGCATTAGGAATGATCGCTGGTCGATCATAAAGTAAAATTTTTACAAAACCTCTCAATTGTGACACTACTGAGTAGTAGGGATAGGATATAGATATTGCGATTACTAGAATTAAATGACGGAAAATGATTAATTAAACATTGGAAAGTATCGGCAAAGGAGTATGACCATTTTAAATTAATTGATAACTATAGATAGGCATGTTTTACAATAGAAAGATAAGCCGTGAATCCCATTAATACTACGACGCAGAAAATCCCCATATCATTTTAGGCAGGTGCCAACAAGGAGAGAAATAGAGGCGACACCAAAATATGAACGAAGCTAGCTATCCAATATAGAATTTAACCAATAGTGAAAATTATCAATTAAAAATTTATTTTATTGGTTTCTCTTTTTACCCACGATCTAAAACGTTTATGACATTTCTAATCACCATACAAACTCTAAAATAGCCGCGAAAACAATAAACATCGCTGAATAACTAGAGTAGGCTTGCGATGAAGACGTGACACCCATCACAAAATAATTTCGGAGTTCAGATATTGGATTGACTTAAAGTAACTGATCTGAATCAGCAAAATGTTTCTGCCATCAATTCAAATAAAATAATTTTTTTTTATTATTTAAGTTTATCTTGAAAGATACCCTACCATAGTTTACGGGTTTGGGGTAACACAGCGGCAAGGTAAATATCAAATAATTTCCGGAACATAAACAAAAATAATTACTATAACGAAACATTTTGTCGATGATATATAAAGTTAACCAAATTTTTGAAGTGCACATATAAATGCTTCTTCAAAATTATATTATAATTAAAATTTAAATAAATTAAATCTATTACAGGACGTTTCTTTTCCCAGCGGCAGTCGTATAAATCACCTTCATCTTTTAATTTATTTCAATTATTCTGCAAGACCTTCTGTCCGAATCTAAATTCTCAAAAGCAATTACAGGACTCCTCCGCATATCCTACAGAAATCAGGCTTTCATGTATTTGTGCTATCAATGTCGACACTATCTAATCTACCGCGAATCCCCAGAATTTCTCCATCCGTCGCACAATGCGGCAGAGGCTCGACAAATTGGAACGTGAAAACTACGTTTTAAAGGAGAAGTATCAGAAGGTTAAATGCACATGGGGCTCGCCTGAAACCACTAAAGGCATCTACCAAAAAACATCGCGTCTCTCTCGAGCCCGAGACGAATTTTTCATAGAAAACCGGAGCCAGCGGATCACCATATCCGAACAGAGTGCTGCGCTCTGGCAGATGTTTACAGAAAACGAACTCCTGACTCGTCTGTCGAGTAGGAGGCTGGCTCAGGAGCTGGACATAATTCCAGCTCACCATTTGCCCCTTCAGACAACAACTCAGGAACCCAGTGCACTTCTCCCAACTAGCAATTCCGAGAACATGTCGGGAAATCGGCGACACAAGCCGAACAGAAACCGTCGCCAAGACAGAGGCGAAGGGCAGAAAATGCCCTATTGCAAGCCAATCTACAGCAGGAAGGATCAGCGGAAATAGCTGAGCTCTAAGATACGTTCATGGAGGAGAACGGGCGCCCTCTGATTTGGAGGTGATATATGCGCCGGTGCAAACTTTCTTTCGGCACCTCTCCTCTACTCAAATTAATATCAACACGACGGGAATCGAGTCTCCCACCCAAATTAGCATCTCCACGATGCTCATTCCTCCACCAATCGAAACAGAGACGACAAGTGGTCACTCTTCCCCAGTTATCCTATGAGTGGTGGAACCAACAATCTCGCCACAAGAGGAACCGAAGCTATCAGCTCTAAATCCACCTGTGAGGTGCCCCAAACATCGACGTCCACCAGTAGACATCGACGGGGACGATTGATTCACTCTTCTCATAATCGTGAAGGCTCGACTTTAATTCTTCGCTCATTGACCTTTCGTCTAAACATTGCGATCCTGTGTTTACTATTAATTTTTACTTTATTGTACTTTCGTCATTAAAATATATATTGTATGTCAACTTATTTTTACAAATTTAATGATAATTCATTAAAAATTTTCGAATCAAGCATTTATTTATCTTATTAACTTACTTCTAAAGTAATTAATAGTAAACCGAATGCATGGTTAAGTACTAACTAGTTTTGTGAGTCAAACGGCATCAGTTTCAAATTTAGCGTATTTATATAATAAGGGTTTTGTAGATCGTAATAGTCCAATAGAGTAAATTAATAGGTAACCCATCTCATCGTAGTGTTGGGCCAGAACACATGCGGCCTTGAGAAATGTTAAAATGGATCGGTAACACACATGCAATCATAACAAGCAAATTTAAAATAAACCTATTAAAACACCAATTAAACCCTACCAAATATGAGAAAAAAGAGAATTAAATATAAAATGATAAACATAAAAATAAATTAAAATAATAACAAAACGCAACAAGATTCGCACTATACAAATACAAATATAACATGAAAACCCAACAAATTCGACCGAGAATTAATAAATCAATAAAAGTTCATGAAAATGAAACTTAAATCAAAAAATTTGAATTAGAAATAATTCAATAAAAATTCTAAATGAAAAATTATTAAAATAAATTAAAAAATAATAAAAATAAAGAATAGAATACACTAGAAATAACAAGGTCGAATTTTGTTTTACTGCATCAAAATTAACATGCGAGGTTAGGGACAGAAAATAGGTATAAATACCGATTCATTTTCATATAAAATTTAACCATTTTTGAATCAAAAATCATTTTGAATTTTGTTTGAAAACCTATCGTGAAGCCTTTTATTTTTAGGTGAGAAGTAGTTTTATTTGGAACTCTCTCTCCACGTCACATCCTTGCAACCTCGGTAGAGCTCTGCTTGGACGTCGGCGTGTGGGGAGAGGTATTTTTTATGAAAATTGTATTGGAATGGATATGGTAACTTTGTATTTTACTTTTAATATACTTCAATAAATATTTATAATGTTTAAATTGTTTTTAGCATTTAATAAAATTAATCTGTCGAAATTTTTCCGGCCCACAGCCACCACCTATCGCAAGTCAGTAAAATCAACACATAACTCAGACTCGTGTAAGAGCGTGGAAAATCGCCAATGATCTGTGGCCGTGAAGACCCAGCGTGCGGAACGCAGGGGTTGGAACGTCAATATTATCCCGTATAGGAGAAACGAGAAATAAGGAAGAAGTCTTTGGGCTGCTTCCTCGTTTCTCATTTCGTAAAATCGACCTAAATTATTTTACACACGGCTCAAAATCATCACACCGAGTAGTCCAGTGGGCACTCATTAACTGTAATATAAACATAAAATGCGTCTAAGGCTTATTAAAGGGAAAGGGTACGGGAATAAATTAACTTGAAATCGTTGACATGGATAAATTGATTTGGTATTATGAAATAAAATTAAAATTTGTGATATACATGTGCTTAATAAATTTAATTTGTCTATAATGTTTTAATTAAAAATCGCTATAGCATAAACTACTGATAAAAACCCCAAAGATGACCCTAAACCCGAGATTCAATACGACTATTGCCCTATAAAACCGATAAAAAATCAAAACAGGAGACTATAAATGTATATTAATATTGCATAAATCAATTAAAGTAAAAAGAAACGACTATGAATTTACATTAATATTACAAAAAATCTGAAAAATTATAAGAGCAGGCTTACCACCGATATCGAATTAAAATAACTCCAGAAGCGCATTTCAAATACCTTTGTAGTAAACGACGAATAATTGTTCCTTGCGAAATCCAATAATATAAAAGTAATAAAATTCCAATGTATTCGATCGCGAAAATTTTTCGAGAAAGATCCTACTCCAAAATCCTCAGTAGAGTTTCCAAGTATTTCCTAAACGTTGATAAAAATTATATGAAGTAGTTAAAATATTAACCTACTAAAAACTAATACTGATTCAGCGTAGTAATAAAACCAAATTTTCGTCAAATTTTCCTACGCCAAATTCGACCCGAATCTCGTAATTTTCTAAAATAAACTGTAAATAATATAAATACGGAATATGAACTTACCCGAATTTAATATCGCCCGCTCATTTCCACCTGTTGAGAATCTCATAAAATTGGCTAACGTGCTAAAATTAGAAAAATTAATTATCAACCAATAAAATCAAACAATCCAACCTGAAAATCGATAAACCGGAAATCGTTCTGATCGCAGAGATTGGATTTAAAATAAATAAATCTATTCATCATTACACTATAACGGAAATATACGCATCATAAATCGAAAATCCAACCAGGTCATTATCGATTGCAAAATTATTCTTATAACATGGATTATACAGCCATAGGGAATTTATCAAAAGATCCGAACTCGCAAGGTAATATTGCATAAATTCTCTTAACTAATTTAATTTTCATAATGTCATAGACGTTTAACTAATGACCATTATAGTTGTCACCCATAAATTAGTCCATAAATCAAAATTAGCTAATTAATAATTGTCCCCTACCATATTAAATACAAAACCTTTAGATTATAAATAAACTTATGTTAAAACTTTAAGTTTCCATAAATCAACTAGTTGTAATAACGATGTGTCGTATTCTTTTAAAACCATTATGACAATTATAAAAGAAATATAGGAGGATCATAAGCTAGAGTAATTACCTGAATGTATTTACATCGAAAATTTTATAAATGAACAGTCGTATTTTTCCTCTCTGGTTCATCCATGGCTATGATATTAATGGTTTGTCCGTCTTCCCATATACCTAGTTCGTATATCGGGGTTCGTTCTCGCGGACTTATTTGTCGTTTGTAGTACATTATTGCCACATCTTCTACCATGCCGTCATCACTGCTTTCGATTATCCGTTGGATGATTTCTCGGTTTATTCGTCGGTATAATTCATGCATTTGACAATCGGGATCTACTAATATTTCTTTTATTTCATCGTTAGGTAATTTTATCTTTATCTTTATTGGTTCGTCTCCCCTCATATCTCTTTGATGCTCTCCGTATTTAGCTATCAACTCATCTGTTCTCTCGTTGTCAAATCTCATAATATCTGTATCTCGTACAGCTTCTACAAATATTTTCATTGAAACCGGTCTTGTTAACGATAATCGGTTAATATATTTTCTGGCTTGATCTATGGCTTGTTCTGTCATTTTGATTTGGTTCTGCCTCATTATCTTTTGTCTCTCTTTTTCCAATCCGGGTTTTATTTCTTTGATATACAATATTTGAATTTTCTGCCATATTTCTGCTGTCGTTTCTTCGGTTTCGCTCTTGTTTAACGTTATCACGTTTATTCCGTTTGGCCATATTAGAGCATCCGCGAGGTGTATATCTCGCTTTATTTTCTTTCCTTGCTAATATAAAGGTTTATTTTTATAACTGGGTCCTAGCTTTTTCACTACCCAATCATACAATTCATTTGTGCTTTCGCCTCTTGTGGCTATTATTTGTCTCGGTATATCTGGAAAATCAATAATTACCTGATATTCTGCTCTATCATATTCCTTCAAGTTTTCTTGGTACTTTTTTATCATATCTTTCCATGATGCGGTGAACGTACCATTATCTTGTTGATATCCTTTCGAAATTAATTTCATTATTCTGCTATACATTGTTGTATCTTTGAGGTTTAAGAACATCTGATTTCGATCTACTTCTTCTACAATCTCGTTAATTTCTTTTAATATCTCTGTTTCATCTTCTCTTGGCACGTTCGTTTCCATTTCCTCTAATTCGGATTTTGATTCGTCTTTATTCGGTTTATTTTCCTCACATGATTGAAATATTTCTCCACCCAGACTGCTTATTTCACTTTCGTCTTCGTCTGTTTGATCGTCTGCTATTTGTCTTAACATATTGATATGTGGTTGTTCTTCCTCTTTCGTTATCTTTGTTGGCCCTTTTGTTTAAAACCATATCTCTTTTATTCTGTTCTCAATTTGAGCTTCACTCCACGTGGGCTTTTCTTTTCTGACTCTTGTTTCTATTTTTTGTAGCAGTATCCTCTGGATTCGATTTTTTGTTATTATTGGTTCTGATATCTTTTCTTTTTCTTGTGACGTTGACGTTTCCTGCTCATCTTTTTGCAATTCTAATCTTGGTTCCTCCATTCTTACGATACGACTTTCTTTGCCAGCACTTCTATTTTTTGATCTAGTGCTTGTTCTTGCTCTAAATGTTTTAACGCTCCGTCTATTTTTAATATCAGTGTTTTCTTTCTTAGTTGTTCTTTCTCTTGCTTTAGAATTGCTTATTTTTCTCTTAATTGATCTTCCTCTTGTTCTAGAACTTCCTCTTGCTCTATTTTCTCAAGTGCACTCTCTATTTTTTGTGTTATAATTTCTTTTTCGAGTTCGTCTATCTCGTAAGTTAGTATTTTCTCGTTTTGATTTTCCGTTATCATCATCTCTGCTTGTTCAATCTCTTCAGCTTTTGGTTCGTCTGGTTTCTCCATTGCCACTTCTTTTAATTGTCGACGTCTCTGTTTTTCCTCTTCTGCAAATTCTTTGATAGCCTCTATTTTTTCTATCGTATTTAATTCGGTTGTTTTCTCATCAGTTATCATTTTTCCTCCCCCTTCGTTCTCAACACACTGCTATGCAGTGTGGATTTATTCTGGGATTTCCATTCTCATCATATTGATTCTTTTCGGGGTTTGTTTTCGATTTTCCCATCTTTGCTGGATTTCTTGAGCTTCCTCTGTTTGTAGTCTTTGCCATTCAGCTTGTTGTTGCTCTTGGTATTCTCTAGTTCGCAGCTCTTGAATCTCTTCATTGCTTCTCATTACATTGATTCGTTGTTGTTGTATATTGGCGGGCATCTGTTGCATCATCTCTTTTAATTCCATGGGCATTCGTTGTAGTGTTTCTCGTAACATGTCTATTTCTTGTATCACGTTAATTTGTGGATTTCTCATAAGGTTATTTGGTCTTTGTAGATTTGGTTCTCTTCTTATGTTGCATCGCCTTGCGATGTGTCCTTGTTGACCACAATTGTAGCATGCTTTGTTATCGAGTTGTCCACATATTCTCTCAGTGTGCCCTCTTCTACCACATTTCTGGCAGTTGTGATTCCGGAAACAATTTTCTGATCGATGTCCCATTTTTTGACATGTGGAGCATTTTTCATTTGCGTTTGGATTGGTCCTGAAATTATTATTATAACTTACTTGATTATTACCTCTATCCTCTGGATTTCTCGTTGATGGTGGCTTGAACATCTGCTGTGCTCTTGGGATGAATTGATTCATGGCTGGATTGGTATTGTTGTTTTGATTGTTGGCATTGACTGTTGACGTTGTTGGTTCCGTGGCCAGGACTGCCACTTGATATCCCAGTCCCAGATGGGCTTCACATCTGTTTGCGATTGCTACTGCTTTATCCAGTGTTTCTGGTGCCAAGCATCCGAGGTTGGCTCGTATGTCTTCTCTTTTAATTTCTCTTATGAAGACGTCTACCATTTTATCTTCTGGCAAATCTGCTTCTCCGAAGGCTTCTTTACACAATTTCTTTAATTCGCATGCGTACACTGCATTTGATTCGTCTCGTCTTTGTTTTCGATGTAGGAAGTCCAATATCTTCCTATTTCCCTTTTTCTCTATTCCGAATATTTTTAATAAGAACTCTTTAATCTCTGTCCTCGTTGTTAATTTCGCTGCGTCTCTTGCTTCCTCCACGAATACGTCTTGTGCGCTCCCTTTTAAATATAAGGGTAGTCGCTCTTTTACTTTTTGGTCTGTCCAGTGACAGATATTTTTATAAACTTCAAATTCCTTTATAAATGTGTCTAATTTATTGAGGCTACCGTCGAACGGTTCTCCTCTAAACTTTTCTCTGAATTCTCCTGCTGTTGCATTGTAGTTATTTGGCATTGTGTTGTGGTCCGAAATTGGAGTTATGTTGGAATTTATGGAAGTTGTCATGTTTGGATTATTGTCTAGATTTTCTTCTTCGCTACCTGATTCTATCGTCGCCAACTGGTTCTCGATATTAAGTAGTTCGTTCTCTTCGCTACTGTTGAATTCAATGTCGGTTAATCCACTATCTGTGCCGGTTCCTGTTACTGCTGTAGTTGATACTCCGGTATTGGCACTTCTACTGTTGAGGGCTTTTTTCTTTTCTTCTACTTTTAACAAACTCTTTTCTTTATTCTCTTTACTTTTGCTTCTCGTATGGTTGCTGACGCTATCAATGTTTACGGTTATTCGTTTGCTTGACTGGTTTTGTCGTTGTTTCTTTTGATCTATTGGTTTGTCCTCTCTTGCTTTGGCTGCTTTG
The DNA here is from genome assembly GCA_022537955.1 of Schmidtea mediterranea. Lineage (NCBI taxonomy): Eukaryota > Metazoa > Platyhelminthes > Tricladida > Dugesiidae > Schmidtea > Schmidtea mediterranea. Next base: position 180,291,081 of record CM039680.1, read on the forward strand.
AAATTTCTGGTTGATTATCGGCTCGCGACTACTTCGACGTTTATTTTAAGTTCTTTTCTGCTTGATTATTCAAATTCCTTATTATCGTTCTGTTTTAACGTTTAATCTGAAATACTTCGGCTTTGGTTTGTTTTGAAATTGGCTTGAATTGCTTTGTTTGGATATTGATTCCTAAAAATAAATGACACTCCAATATTTTATACTCTACACCAATTTCTCCTCCATTTACCATACTATATACATTATCATCCCTTGATCGCATTTACCGCGGTGGTCTTCTTTATCTGACTCACCCCCTCATTTTAAGTCCATTTTTAATTATCTATACCTCGTAATAATTATCTATTGACCTCGTATCAATTATCTATATGGTCTTATTAATCATCTATATAGTCATATCAATTATCTATATCATAATAATAATACTATAAAATCATCATATTCATAATCTCATTCATTCCGTTAATTATTTTTCCTATGTCTCTCAAAAAAAAATTCATTTACTTAATCCTCAGTCGCTGGCGCTCTATGCTCTCTTATCGTTTCCGTTGGCTCTTCGGCCTTCAGCTTTTATTTTTAACTGGCTCTCTGTAGCCTTTAACATCTATTCATAATCATGTTTCACCTTTAATCATGTCTCATATCATCTTTAGTATTCAATCATATCATGTCCTATCTTATCATAATAGTATCTCATTTCTATATCCTTTTCATAACTTTTTCTCATCTTTACTGTTTAATCTAATCATAATCATATTCTATCTTTAACATCGGTTTTTTGTCCTTGTTCATGTTCATATTAACGTTAATCTAAATCCTCTTATTCGTATTATCTTTCATCATACTCATCTAATTCTAATCATCGGAGTTGAGTTTCATCAGTGACTTTTTGGTATGTTTGAGGCCTCACACTGACTCTCAATCCATGGCGTCTTTTGTCTAGCGCATTTTCCGGTTACGCATTACTCACCGCACTCGGATATTTGGTACTCGGTGTGGGATTCGGGTTGTTGTACCAAACTCCTCGCTGGGAAAACTAAAAAAACATTCCCTCAGTACTCGGTGTGGGATCCGGGTTGTGTACCTCGGAGAATATAAAAGTATGTAAATGCCTAGACGTTCAGTCAAGCTCCAAAAGCGGTTTACTTGACTTCCTGAATAGTGAAAAGAAAAGGAAGCGATAAATGGGCGCGGAAAATTTTCTTAATAAAACTATCTAATATCTGCCCGCTCTCTCGTCAGATTCCCGGCACAATTCGGCCGCCCTGATCTGACCTTAGTAGGTCCTTTTGAGTATGAACCATTTACCGGTTAGTTCACATATCACCTACCGTTTGGTGCCCTCGATACTCGGTGTGGGATCCGGGTTGTGTATCGAGTCCCGCCCAGCAAAAAAAATATTCATTCGATACTCGGTGTGGTATCCGGGTTTTTGTATCGAACGGCTCAGTGCCACCAGTCCCTTGGCTGATAACAACCTGAGCACGACAGTCCGTAGCTGTCCTCTGGTGCCTCACCACCAGCTAGGGAAAAAAGTCGTCTCTAGGTACCTTTATACAACTAGTAAACAAAACTATTAATTCTCTATCTCGTGTGCACTTTCTCTCACCTCTCGGTCTATCGCATCAACAAGCTCCCCAAAAGAGGTGATCAATCTCTCGCCGGTTGCTTGCTGACATACTCGACTTGGCCTACCAGTTCCTTTCTCAGTAGGGTTGATCAAGGTTTCCCTCGGGTGAGCGTACTATCATTTGATAGCTCAGGTTACCATTTTTCCTCGTCTTATCTCAATATAATATCAATAAAACAAAAAGAATCATACACTAGGAAACTCGGTTGTCGAAATTTTCCGTCCAATATTTTGTGTCTCCGTGCATGTGCTTTAGTTATTTCCTTAATTCGGCTTTCATGTATTTGATTTATTACTTTTATTTATCGTTGTCGGGTTATTTTATTTGTTATTTACGAACACTGCATATTCATTTTTACATTCATCTTACCATCTGCTAATAATTCAAATAATGAACAATACATTTTATTTTATATCATCATAACAATTTCGGTTCATGGGAAATAAACAGTTAGTCTTTCTTTTATTTTTCGTTGACATAACATGCAGTGCGACTCCTGTGCGCATCCAAGGCAGTAACTCAGGTGTCCGCAAGGTATCACCATTACTCGTGCTTAATCTGTTTTGCACGCATAGCATTCTAAATAAGCCTTGGTTTGCTCTTTCATTGTTGTTGCAATCTCGTCCTCAATGTTTTCGACCTTCTTCATCAACTTGTTCCAATTTTTTCCAAATTCGGTTATCTCCAATCTCATGAATAGAATTTCGTATATTCTTTCGGTTGTTACGTCTTTATCATCATCAATCAATTTTATTAATATGCAGAGTTCGTCAGCGTACAGGTTTGAAATCGTTGCTATGTCTTCTTTAGTTCGTTTAATTAGTTTTTGTTTATTAATTAGTTCCTCTAGATTATCGTTTTCGATCTCTAAGATGCCCTTCAGTTTTTCTATTATTTTTGCTGGTTCCATCTCTAAAATATTGAATTTTTTTAATTGCCCATTAAATTTGTTTAAATACTAATTAGCTAAATTTAAATCCATTCATTAGGCTCTTAATTTAACATTTTAATTTATTTTATAAACTACTATTTTAATGATTGTAATTACTCGTTGTAATTTATTCTATTATCGTTTACCTCTTCTACTTGGTTCTATTGCCTTCTCTCGTTGTTTATCGTTATTCCCCCTTACTTACCCCATTTCATTTTTTCCCGAAATTTACCCTTTTAATTATATGTTATTTACTTATGCGTCTTGTGAGTGTCGTTGGTATCTTACTGGATGTTGTATCGTCAAGTATTGGTAGATGTTGAATGTCTTGGCGTTGATTTCTATACAACTTTAAAATAATTTTCATGTCAGTTTGTTTCCTTGGGGTTTTGCAAACATAATCATGGTATTAACGGTTTGGTCGTTTTTCATCGTTTATATCATCTTTCAGCGGTTTGATAAAATGTTCCCGACATTTTCTATTTAATTATAAGATTTTTATTTCGGTTTCTTTTGGTCCTTTGCCAACAAAATTCTGAGCCCCCAAATTTATATGGTGGGCCAGTCGTCTGTTATTTATTCTCTTGATTTGTAGTCAGGTTGATCGCTTTTCATCGATCTTTCAATTTTCTCATCGATCATTACAATTGATTTTTACAATCTTTAAACTCTATATTCCATCTCTCCGGGTTTTTGGCAAAATGTCGTCCCGACATTTCCATTTGATAAAATAGTTCTGTATCTTGTCCCTTCTCATTTGTTTGTACAAGAAAATCATGTTGATCCCAGCTGAGCCCCCAAATTTATATGGTGGGTTACAGGGTTTCGTTATTTGTTTAAATCGTCTTGTTGTTGCCCTAGTATCGCCATACAAAATGTTTCTAGCTACCACTCGGCACTTTATGTTAATATTTGGGCTAATAGGTTAAATAATAAATGTAATGTTACAATTTGAAGTATCAAAATCAAAATTTTATTAAATACCGTTAGATCTTTAATTATTAAAGCATATTCCAAACGACGAAAAATACGACTGTTCATTTATAAAATTTTCGATGTAAATACATTCAGGTAATTACTCTAGCTCATGATCCTCCTATATTTCTTTTATAATTGTCATAATGGTTTTAAAAGAATACGACACATCGTTATTACAACTAGTTGATTTATGGAAACTTAAAGTTTTAACATAAGTTTATTTATAATCTAAAGGTTTTTATTTAATATGGTAGGGGACAATTATTAATTAGCTAATTTTGATTTATGGACTAATTTATGGGTGACAACTATAATGGTCATTAATTAAACGTCTATGACATTATGAAAATTAAATTAGTTAAGAGAATTTATGCAATATTACCTTGCGAGTTCGGATCTTTTGATAAATTCCCTATGGCTGTATAATCCATGTTATAAGAATAATTTTGCAATCGATAATGACCTGGTTGGATTTTCGATTTATGATGCGTATATTTCCGTTATAGTGTAATGATGAATAGATTTATTTATTTTAAATCCAATCTCTGCGATCAGAACGATTTCCGGTTTATCGATTTTCAGGTTGGATTGTTTGATTTTATTGGTTGATAATTAATTTTTCTAATTTTAGCACGTTAGCCAATTTTATGAGATTCTCAACAGGTGGAAATGAGCGGGCGATATTAAATTCGGGTAAGTTCATATTCCGTATTTATATTATTTACAGTTTATTTTAGAAAATTACGAGATTCGGGTCGAATTTGGCGTAGGAAAATTTGACGAAAATTTGGTTTTATTACTACGCTGAATCAGTATTAGTTTTTAGTAGGTTAATATTTTAACTACTTCATATAATTTTTATCAACGTTTAGGAAATACTTGGAAACTCTACTGAGGATTTTGGAGTAGGATCTTTCTCGAAAAATTTTCGCGATCGAATACATTGGAATTTTATTACTTTTATATTATTGGATTTCGCAAGGAACAATTATTCGTCGTTTACTACAAAGGTATTTGAAATGCGCTTCTGGAGTTATTTTAATTCGATATCGGTGGTAAGCCTGCTCTTATAATTTTTCAGATTTTTTGTAATATTAATGTAAATTCATAGTCGTTTCTTTTTACTTTAATTGATTTATGCAATATTAATATACATTTATAGTCTCCTGTTTTGATTTTTTATCGGTTTTATAGGGCAATAGTCGTATTGAATCTCGGGTTTAGGGTCATCTTTGGGGTTTTTATCAGTAGTTTATGCTATAGCGATTTTTAATTAAAACATTATAGACAAATTAAATTTATTAAGCACATGTATATCACAAATTTTAATTTTATTTCATAATACCAAATCAATTTATCCATGTCAACGATTTCAAGTTAATTTATTCCCGTACCCTTTCCCTTTAATAAGCCTTAGACGCATTTTATGTTTATATTACAGTTAATGAGTGCCCACTGGACTACTCGGTGTGATGATTTTGAGCCGTGTGTAAAATAATTTAGGTCGATTTTACGAAATGAGAAACGAGGAAGCAGCCCAAAGACTTCTTCCTTATTTCTCGTTTCTCCTATACGGGATAATATTGACGTTCCAACCCCTGCGTTCCGCACGCTGGGTCTTCACGGCCACAGATCATTGGCGATTTTCCACGCTCTTACACGAGTCTGAGTTATGTGTTGATTTTACTGACTTGCGATAGGTGGTGGCTGTGGGCCGGAAAAATTTCGACAGATTAATTTTATTAAATGCTAAAAACAATTTAAACATTATAAATATTTATTGAAGTATATTAAAAGTAAAATACAAAGTTACCATATCCATTCCAATACAATTTTCATAAAAAATACCTCTCCCCACACGCCGACGTCCAAGCAGAGCTCTACCGAGGTTGCAAGGATGTGACGTGGAGAGAGAGTTCCAAATAAAACTACTTCTCACCTAAAAATAAAAGGCTTCACGATAGGTTTTCAAACAAAATTCAAAATGATTTTTGATTCAAAAATGGTTAAATTTTATATGAAAATGAATCGGTATTTATACCTATTTTCTGTCCCTAACCTCGCATGTTAATTTTGATGCAGTAAAACAAAATTCGACCTTGTTATTTCTAGTGTATTCTATTCTTTATTTTTATTATTTTTTAATTTATTTTAATAATTTTTCATTTAGAATTTTTATTGAATTATTTCTAATTCAAATTTTTTGATTTAAGTTTCATTTTCATGAACTTTTATTGATTTATTAATTCTCGGTCGAATTTGTTGGGTTTTCATGTTATATTTGTGGTGGGTTACAGGGTTTCGAATCTTGCTTATCCTTTTAGTTGCCCTCGTAACGCCATACAAATTGATGCTAACCGCCACTTGGCACCCTTTGCTAGGCAACGTTGGTAATGTGTTCAAGTGGTGGATTGCCCGCAAAAATTGAGTGTTATTGCTAATACTATAATTGCTCGGACAATCTTTCGGGTTCACGAGCTGTCGATAGAAGACTTATGCTCGCTTTGCTCGGTCCCTTACGTGGAAGTGCGAATTAAATTTAGACTGATTAGTGTAGATGATTTCGAGTCTATCTCCCACTATGATTGGACACTCGGGTTTAGGTTAATCACGAATACAAATTTATTTAATGAACAAATGACAGGCATAATAACTGTAAGTTAATTCGATTGACTTGACGATTGTGCGGCTCGACGTCGGGCACGTTCCTTACGTCCCGGCCGGCGGATGGTTGGTTGAATGGCTGTCGACTTCGAGCTTGGTGCTTCGCCATCCAAGGCACGTTGACTCGGTAGTTGGGAAGGGGCGAAGATGAGCGGATACGTTACCGCTTCCCCTTCCCGACAGGCTGTTAGGGCAACTTCTAAGCCCCCTGATCTGTGTGCGAAGACTCTGATTGAGCTGGCGTTCTTCCGCCCAGCCCTTTTGAGCTGCAGTGAGTCGGAGATAAAGTGTCTTCGTTCGTTTGGGGTCGGACCAGGTCGCTTTGACCTGCTGCACCTCGCGAGTTAATTGCAGTATCTGACTGAGTAGCTCCGCGTTTGCCTGCCTAGCGCGGTCTAGTTCGTTTTGCATTAATTTCAGGACCGACATTGCTATAAAGAAATACATTCGAATTAACTTTATGAGTTTAATGAGAGAAAATTCTGATTATTGCAAACATAGTTAGGAAGGGAAATCTATTTATAAAATTTAAGACGAACAACTCATTGTAATTTTGATATTGACATCATCACTAAGGTAAAATGTTAGTTAAGTCTTTGTCCGGAGATTCAGGACTCTTCAAAAAACTTCTTGACTCCTTCTTCCGGAGAGTAACCGGGGATGATGGGCACTGGACGTCGAGTGTTGCGGGCCGGTCGAGTCGGGTATGTCTCCGCAATGCGCCCGATGAGGATGTCCTCTTCAACGTTGGCGAGGTACATCCTCGCCTTCACTACGTTCAAATCCACCTGTTCCTGAATATTCTCCCACTGAGCAAGGAGGCTTCGCGCGTGGTCGAGGATCTCCTCGGCAGGGTACTGTTCGTCATTTGGTCTGCGGGGGTCATTCTCTCGGCCTAGAATTTGCCATAGAGTTGGACACGATCGTTTTGAACGTGGCTCCTCGAGAGTCATTGACGGGCGCGCTCGTTTCCAGGCTCGGCGCCATTCATCGGCCTCTTGTGCTGAAATCCAATTTGGGAGCATGAGTTCTTCTGAAATGAATTTAATATAATGTATTTTCACACTAGTTTACGAGGTATATGGACGTTTATCAACAATCGTAGACTCGGATAATCTTAAATCGCCGGTTAACTTCAGGGGTACATTGGTCAGTTAACTTGACGTCCGGGGAGCCTAGTAGCTGAACTGGGGTTATGAGATTTATGGCGATGAGGTGTATGAAGTTGGGTTTGGGTGGTTTATATGGTTTCTCCACGTTGATGAAGGGTTATAGAATCGGGTGATAAGGTTTATATAAAAGAGATTCTTAACTCGTCTGATCTCGTTAAGTTTGGGTCGAACCATGTCTAATTTATATACTGAAGAAAATCTTCCTTTACAATGTCATTGTTACGGCAAGGATCTACCTGCATTTATTATATCATGGGTCGTTTTTTTTTTTTTTTTTTTTTTTTTTTTTCAAAATTTTTTTAGTCAATATGCGGCCTTTCGGTTTAATATGCGAGCGGGGCTCAGCATTTTGTTACCACTATGGGTTTTTTATCAATTCTACACAATTCTACAACGCCGATGAAATCACCAGCATTGTTGCACACATTCTCACTATACATATATGGACTATGGGGATTTATCAGTAATCTTCACCTGAGGTGTCCCCATAAAGATTAGGTCTTTTGCTCTCGCATTCATCACATCCACAGTCAGAGTCAGCGCAGTATCTCGGTTGGGGTGTGAAAGGTATAATATTACAGGCTTTGTTACTCGTAAGGTAAGGTAAGCTGAAACTTAGTTTTGGTTTTTTATTTCCGCCATAGGAATATTTCTGATAGGTACCAATCTGTATTCGCTTCTCGTTGGTGTATAATTTTAATTATTTATCAACTTGAATTGATTATTTGCGCATTTTCCTTACTTTGTGGGTTTCCCGTGATCGTTCAATGTCGAAACGGATGTGTCGAATCGGATGTGCGAACATGACGTCGACATTCGGAGTGATGTTGAACATATCCATTCCTACGCAGTTACGATATCCGTTCGTACTTTACACCGGTATCTTTGATTATTGACGGTTCATTATCGATCACGATTCAAGTGTACTAATTTGCTATTTAATATTTACATCATCTATCTCTTCAATAGTTAACATTGGAATTATCGTAGATATTTGTTCGAACTGGGTCTAGTTTGGTATGCTCATGTTTCTACCGGATGGTCCTTATGTTGTCAGGAGTCGGTGCGGTCATATCATGGATTCATGGTTTGCTCTATGGGGTTAGTTAATCTGATTTTACTTATTGATCAGTTCATCGTCCTAGGTCTAAGGAGCTAAAGCGTTTGGGGAGGTGCTTGTGACAATTATTTGGATGTGATTGATCGTTTGCTGTTTTCGATTCCGCACTTATATGAAATCAAATCGTGCCGTGAAGATTAAACAGTTGAAATCCATATCGTTAGTTGGGCTGAGATGAGGTCAAAGAAATTAAAGACTACAATATTATGTTAGCCGGTTGATTTATTGTTAAGGGCCGGTAAATCTCTTTGGTTTCACAGCAATAAATTTTTCTCCGTTTTATTAGTGATTTTATAATTTTCAATTTTTTATTGAATTACTTAATCTAAACTAACTTCGTGCTGGAATTAATCAATGTTTGGGTTTGGGGATGTTCGTCTCTTATTTATGCGGGAGGTTGAAAAGGTATTACTATTATTTCAATTAATAAAACACACTATGGTTCGAGATATAAGTATGTCGCATCGTTTTAATTCCTTAAATCAAATTACTGAACTTTTAACTAATAAACTACTGTATTTATTCAACCGACATCTTGGTTTTAATCGCGGATTCACCTTACTCTCCCAGTATATTATTTCGAGTTTTACTAGTGGATCACTTTATTATTTAGTGAAGAATTGTTTAGTTTACCCCAAAGGTTATTGAATCAATTTTTCCAATAAATCATCCTGATTTCTCCCTGCTAAGTACCCTAAATCTTTGCAGTGGGTTTCCTTATCGTTAATTTACTTTAATCAATAAATAAGCTAATTAATTTTAGTACACTATTTTCAACTTTTGAATTAATGACTCCAAGCTTTGCTTCCTTTTTACACAAGAATTATGTGAGTTTAATCAAAATTTATTTTATCCAAATTACTTTAATTCTGAATCAATGAGCTAATTTAATCCATGAATCACTTTCAATGTGTTCGGAATTTATTTTACTTAACCTAATTTAATCATAGAGATATTTATCTTTATTGGAAAATCTTTTAAAATCAATGGATAAATTCAATTTAAGGGACTCGCTGAACTGCTTACGATATGTATTATTTCATTTTCAATGACTTAAATTCAATTTAGCATATTACTAATTAATTCGTTTCTAAACATCCATCTAATTTATTTATACCAACGATTTCAATTTATTTATCCCCGTACCCTTTCCATTTAATAGATCCTAGGCGCATTTGTGTTTACATTATATTTATTGAGTGCCCACTGGACTACTCGGTGTGATAATTTTAAGCCGTGTGTGATGTAAATTTAGGTCGATTTTACAGAATTGAGAAACGAGGAAGCAGCCAGAGGCTTCTTCCTTATTTCTCGCTTCAGCTATAGGGATAAATATTGACGTTACGACCGCTGCGTTGCGCACGCTGAGTCTTCACGGGTACATATCATTGGCGATTTTCCACGCACTTACATGCATCTGTACTATGTAGATTTTACTTTCTTGCGTTATGTGCTGGCTGTGGGCCGGAAAAATTTCGACAGTTTAATTTATAAAACAGAATATATATGTAAAACAATTTAGGTATATTAATAATATTTATTAATTATAAACAAAACATAATTACCCTTAATAACCATTCCATCATATCATAACATAAAATAAAACATAAATGCCTCTCTCCCCACGTCGACGCCAAGCAGAGCTCTACAGAGATGCTATGGACGCGACGTGGAAAGAGGGTTCCAACCAAAATATTTCTCACCTAAAAATTCTGAAAGTAAAATTTCTAAATAGAATTGAAAAATTTCAAAACAGTTGAAAAGTAGATTTCAAAATGGTTAGTTTCGAAAAATGGTTTTTTGGTTAAGTTAAATGTGAAAATGGATCAGTATATATACCTATTTTTCTCGCATGTGAGATTTGATGCAGTAAAACAAAATTCGACCTTGTTATTTTCTAGTAAATTCTATTCTTTAATTTTATTATTTTTTGATTTATTTTCATAATTTTTTATTTAGAATTTTTATTGAATTATTACTAATTCAAATTTTCCGATTTAATTTTCATTTTAATGAACTTTTATTAATTTTTCCAATTTGTCGAATTTATTGTGTTTTCTTGTTATATTTGTGTAGATATCGTGCGAATCTTGGTGCATTTTGTTATTATTTTAATTTATTTTTATGTTTATTATTTTATTTTTAATTCTCTTTTTTTCTCATATTTTATATGGTTTAATTGGTGTTTCCAGGTTTATTTAAATCTGCATGTTATGTTTGCATGTGTGTTACTGATCCATTAAAACATTTCTCAAGGCCGTTTACGTTCTGGCCCAACATTTGTATTTGTATCGTGCGAATCTTGTTGCGCTTTGTTATTATTTTAATTTATTTTTATGTTTATCATTTTATATTTAGTTCTCTTTATTCTCATATTTGGTAGGGTTTAATTGGTGTTTTAATAGGTTTATTTTAAATTTGCTTGTTATGTTTGCATGTGTGTTACCGATCCATTTTAACATTTCTCAAGGCCGCATGTGTTCTGGCTCAACAGTAGTAATGACCGGAACCAAAAAAATAGTGATTAAATTCATTAATTCATGATTAAATTCATTAACATTAATTATTAACTAACCTCATTTAAACCTGTTCGGGACCGAATAGTTGTACCAACTCTTAACTGCGGCTCAGCAGGGTTGGAAAGAAGAGAAGATTTTGACACAGGCCCAGCGAAATCAAATCCGGGGGCTGGAAGTTACCCTCCAGGAATAACATGTGCAAATATAATACTGAAAATAAACTCTGTATGATCAAAGAGGTGTAATATATTATAGCAATATATAGTTCTATTCCAATGTCTTAAATATTATTTTACAGGTATTTCTTTGTTATAACATTTGATTAACTTTGTTAATTGATTAACAGAATTCATTAGAACCAAATTTTAAAATATGCAAAGAATTCTAAATTCTAAATCTAAATATATGATAAGTTCTCTTGTAATAAGTATTTTATTATTTCTGGTTCAGAAATAAAATTCTAAGTGAAATTTTAACAACATAATGAAACTTTGTTTTAATAATTCTTTAAAGATTTATTTGAAATCCGTCTAAAACTATTATTTTGTTATGAGTTTTAAAACTGATTTACCGAATATATTTCCAGATTTTGTAACTTGCAGGAATTTCTTATACTTTCTTTTGTGTAGAGAATATATAGAATATACATCAAACATAAAATTCTCTTATGATTTTATTGACGAAGAAACGAAATGTAATTTTTATATTTTTCTGTTTAAAGCAAATAAGGTAATTATATTTTTAATGTTACTGTTTGATTAAAATATTAGGATGAATCTATTGATTTATTTAAATATATTAAAGAAAATGATTCTGCTTTCAAAAACAAACTTAATAATTTAGTAATTAAAAGGTTTATTTTAAAATTGAAATATTTTTTATTAAAATTAAATAATTCAGAATTGAAATTTTATTAAGCAATTTAAATGAACTGATTGCTTACAATGATATATTAGATTTAGTAAATAGTGTCATGAGTACTTTTCATGAAAAAAGTGACGTTATTGGAAATGACGGAAAGGGGAAAATTTGTAAATATAGTCTGATAGGTATTTTTCTCAGAAAGTTCTGTTTGAGTTTTCAATCGTTATCTATTGAAAAAGTGCTATCATTTATGAGATCGTTTCGCGAAGTTTGTGAGAATTGTCATATAATTACAAAAATGGAAAAAAAAATGTTAGTTGATAAAGTTTAATTAAAAATTCTAATTTTATGAAATTAGTGTGAGTGAAGTCGGCGAGTTAATGAAAATTAGATCTTTGACAATGAAACAAGATCGCCTGAGTAAAGATCAAGTTCTTTGGGAATTGGAAAAGATCTACAATGAACTTGAAAAGGTTTTATATGCTCCTAATGTCAAAGTCCACGAAAACAATATTACTATTTCAAAATTGAGGCAAAAATTGCAAAAATATAAAGCAATGTATCCTGATATTTATGAATCGTTTTTCCTGGACAGTTTATTGACAATTCACAATCGAGATTTTGAAGTAATCGAAAAGGACATCCTAATGAAATATCCAACGAAATTTTTGGGTTTCGATTGTGAAACTGATGCGGGCTTGTTACATGATTCAAGCAAAGATACTAATAAGGATAATTTAAAAAAGTTGATGCTGAAAAGGAAGATTGAATTGCACCAAAAGTTGAGCGAGGTCAGTTTGAATTGCGTCGTCACGTTCTCATCGATGGATTTCAAGTAAGTTAATAATTATTATCATTATTATTATAGCGTTAATAAATTATTCATTATTTTCGACACTTAGCAATGTTGAGGGTGCAGAGTAGGTGCAAATCTTTATGTTTCTATGTTATCAAATTATCTTTTAATTTATTAAGTATTTTATGTCCCACTTTATATGGAAATCTTTTAAGATAACGATAGATAAATATTTATTTCTTAGTGATTTTTCCACTTACCCTATCGATTTCAGTACATTGCTAGGGATTAAGCGATTCCATTAAACAGAAATAATATTTTTGAATATTATTAATAATAATAATAAAAATAATATTAATAATACTAATAATAATAATAATAATAAATAATAATAATAATAAAAATAATATTAATAATACTAATAATAAAAAAATAATAATAATAATAATAATAAAATAATAATAATAATAATAATAATAATAATAAATAATAATAATAATAAAATAATAAAAATAATAATAAAAATAATACTAGTAATACAAATTATAATAATAATATTAATAATAATTATAAATTTTAATTTTAAGTTTTTCATTATTTTATTATATTTTGCTTTATTTACACAATTTTTATGCTTCGTCCGGTTTAACTTATTTAATAAAAGAATATTAATTCAGAAATGAAGCACTACTTTATTATAAAGACGGAATTCTCAATGCAAAATTGTCCAAACAAAAGGATTTGGTCGCCGAAGTCGGAGTTAGTGTTTTAATGTTGATTAATTATTTGTATGCTCTTAATTGTCAAAACTGACCGGGTCTGTGTTTTTAATCAAACTTAATCATACTATCTCCACAATACGTAACACTGTGTTAACAAGAGCAAGTAATTTAAATATGCAACATCGCCTATAATATTAATTATTTTAATAATTATATTGATAGCAATCAATAAATCATTATTATGATTTTCAATTATTATTCATAACTTAGCAATAGAACATTTTAAACATAAAACATTATGCTTACATATTATTTTAATAATTATATTGATAACAATCAATAAATCATTATTATGATTTTTAATTATTCATTACTTAGCAATATAATATTTTAATATAAAACATTATGCTTATATATTATTTTAATAATTATATTGATAGCAATCAATAAAACAATCGAATATTTATTCAGTGAGATAATTGTTTTTCTTTTCAAGTAGATTTCAATACTTGCATTTGAATATTGTAGTTAATGCGGCAAGTTAGCGCCGTAAAGATTTCCTGTTACAATCTCTACACAAAATAGATTTGTTAAGTGATATTAAATCTCGCACCATCAAAATTATACACAGTGGACCATATGTAACTCGGGTTCAGCACTGGTTTAAAAAATAAAAATTTGTTTTAGATTGCAATTTTTATTTATCTATTTAAATGTAATCAAATAGATTTCGCAACGTATTTCAAAATTTTCTGTTAAATAATAATAATATATATATATATATATATATATATATATATATATATATATATATATATATTGAATTCGATATTTAATTACTATGCTACACAAATTTTTCAGATATTATTTTATCTAAAACACACTTGATAAAGGCAAAGCCGAAAATTTGTGTTGCATAGAATTGTGTATTTTATGATCTTTTGTCAGAACGAAAAAAAAATGAAAACAGATCAAAAGTGGCCAAAAAATAAAATATTGATTTTTAGATTTCAAATTCTTTTAAAATCAATTAGATCAGCTTTTAATTATTAAATGATAAATCACAAAAGATTTTAACAGTTACCAATATTCTTTGTAATTCATTTGAGATCCGTTTTTATCTAAATTTCCGTTGTTAGCTTTCCTACTAAAACTTAAAATAAACTTGCAAGAAAGATTTTTTTCCCCACTTTATTGTCACATTCTTTCTGTAGAGCGTTGGGAATTCTTTAATGCCTATCAATGACAATCCGAACGGAACCCTTTACTCAGTGATCGACGTAGCATTGAATGATGTGAGGATTATTATTTCATTGAAACGTTATCAAGTTATTCCTATATTTCATTTGACATAATAGAAAACTGCACTGGGAAGCATTAGAGATTTCCTGTTGCAATCTCTACACAACAATCGTAGCACGCTTGCTGAGTGAGTTCCAATAATCAATTTATCAATCATTATTATTATCTAATAGATTGTTGCATCATTTTTTCTGTTCTTCTGCTCCTCAAAGACGGGAACTGACTCCGATTTGTTTAATTTATCTCTCAATTATATTCAGATATTTCGGATTTCAGTAAGAGATTCATATAAAATTGTATGGAATTTGTTAATCAATAATTCATCCAGTATTATTGCCAATACGTATTTGATGATTGCCGGACATTTGGAAGCCATAAAACCCACCAAAAGCCACCAGGAAATCCTAGTTGAGGTGTTTTCTCAGTTTATATCGTCGTATTCGAATTTGGTAAGACGTTATTGATTAAATTGTAAAATGAAAAATTCAGTAAAAAAATTTAAATATTTTTGCACATTTCTTAATCACTATTTAGAATTTTTTAAAAATTTAAATCAATTATTCAAAATATTTCTCAACAGAACTTATTTAATTTTGATTTACTGAAAGAATTCATTCAAGTTAGTTTAATTACTAATATAATAATAATAATAATTTTTATAATATTATTTTATTATCATTAATTTTTATTATTATTATAATTATATTAATTATAATTTATAATATTATAATATTATTGAATTTATTATATTATTATTATTTATAATTATTATTATTATTAATATTATTATTTATTATTATTATTTATTATTATTATTAATTATTATTATTATTATTATTAATATTATTATTTATTATTATTATTATTATTTATTATTATTATTAATTATTATTATTATTTATTATTATTATTTATTATTATATTGTTGTTATATTTTTGTTTATATTATTAATATTGATAATAATTAGAATCGATAATAATAATAATTTTTATAATATTATTTTATTATCATTAATTTTTATTATTATTATAATTATATTAATTATAATTTATAATATTATAATATTATTGAATTTATTATATTATTATTATTTATAATTATTATTATTATTAATATTATTATTTATTATTATTATTTATTATTATTATTAATTATTATTATTATTATTATTAATATTATTATTTATTATTATTATTATTATTATTATTATTATTATTAATTATTATTATTATTTATTATTATTATTTATTATTATATTATTATTGTTGTTATATTTTTGTTTATATTATTAATATTGATAATAATTAGAATCGATAATAATAATAATTTTATAATATTATTTTTATTATTATTAATTCTGCAAGAAATCGAAGGGGATTATTTAATAATCTAAACTTCTTTCTTTTTTTTGTTATTCACTTATCTGTAATATTATCGTTATTATTATTATTATTATTATAATTATAATTATATTAATTATGATTTATTATAATACGATATTATTGAATTTATTATATTATTATTATTTATTATATTATTATTATTTATTATTACTATTATTAATTATTATTATTATTATTGTTATATTTTTGTTTATATTATTAATATTGATAATAATTAGAATCGATAATAATAATAATTTTATAATATTATTTTTATTATTATTAATTCTGCAATAAATCGAAGGGGATTATTTAATAATCTAAACTTCTTTCTTTTTTTTGTTATTCACTTATCTGTAATATTATCGTTATTATTATTATTATTATTATAATTATAATTATATTAATTATGATTTATTATAATACGATATTATTGAATTTATTATATTATTATTATTTATTATATTATTATTATTTATTATTACTATTATTAATTATTATTATTATTGTTATATTTTTGTTTATATTATTAATATTGATAATAATTAGAATCGATAATAATAATAATTTTGTAATATAATTTTTATTGTTATTAAATCTGCAAGAAATTGAAGAGGATAATTATTTAATAATTATTTAATAATCGAAAATTTTTTTCTTTTTTTGTTATTCACTTATCTGTTATATTATCGTTATTATTATCATTTTATTTATATTATTATTATTATTATATTAATCCTATTAATATTAATAATAATTAGAATCGATAATAATAATTTTTAATATTATTTTATTATTATTATTATTTTTATTATTATTATGATTATGTTTATATTATTCATATTAATAATAATTAGAATCAATAATAATAATGTTTTTAATATTTCTCCTGAGGGTTGACCTATATCTGACGGGCTCACATCATACTACTAGCGAGCAAAATTTATCTGCCAGAAACAACTCTTAATAATAATAATAATAATAATAATAATAATAATAATAATAATAATCAATTCCCTCAACCGACAGAGACTATTAGTAATAATAATTATTATTATTCGTAGGGACGATTTGATAAAGCATTTAATCTTTATAAAAATCTGAAAATATTTGGCAACGGAATGTTATGCTCCAATCGTCAATTAAAATCCAGTATGCTTCAATCTTCATTCAGCCATTCTCTTATGCGATCCGATTTCTCCAAATCCTATAAATGTTTAGAAAATCTACGCCGAATATCATTGGCCGAATATGGCTTGAGGTAGATTGTACTATGAATAGTTAAACTTGACGTAATAATGAACCGGAATAGAAAAGTACAAATGCTATTCATGGAGAGCAATGATGATTCGCCAATCGCATTAGGGAATCACATAATTTCATTTGCTGTGAAGAAGCGAGAAATACTGATATACAATCACGTGAGTATCAGCAAAGGATGCGCCACAATCTCATCCATGGTCAATCAACACAAATCCTGTGGTATTGTACATAACATGAGTGAGATCGCCAATTTTAAGGATTTACCGTCTTTGGATGATGCCAACAGTCAAAACTGGGGAAGTAGAGATTGGGCAATTTATGAATGCCGATGCCGTTGGTTAATGGTTGGTTTTCAATGCTTTTATTTAATGTTATTCGCAGATTAATCTGTTTGTATTTTAAAGGCGGTTTCAATAATAAATTTGAAAATAAAGACATATTTTCAAGTTTCAATTGCCGTACTTATCTACGGCATCAAACGTTTTCTATAATTATTTTGTGACCGAGAAAACGAAATCAAAAATTTTCATATTAAATTAATAACTTCAGTATAGTATAATCAAAATCAATATAACTTTGATAAAATTTTGTATCTAAGAAATCCAATATAAATATAATTATTAATAATTTTATATTAAAAATCAATGAAATCCAATATAAATATAATTATTAATAATTTTATATTAGAAATCAATGAAATCCAATATAAATATAATTATTAATAATTTTATATTAGAAATCAATGAAATCCAATATAAATATAATTATTAATAATTTTATATTAGAAATCAATGAAAACCAATATGAATATAATTATTGATTATATTTGATAAGTTAATAATGAATATTTCAGTATACATTTCAGGATATTGTGCCTACTCGATCCGTATCTAATAATGCTAAATTAAATTTTGAAGGGAATTTGTTTGTTCTAATAAAGTTTAGATTCATTTTTTCAATATGTTTTGGGAGGACTTTTTGAAATGTATTAAATGTCTGATTTTGTGAAATATCAAAAATTTCTCGTGTTATTTCAAAATCAATAAAAGAACTCTTGCTTAATTACAATTGAATACACTTCACTCAGTCAGTATCACAACAAAACTCGGGATAGGAACCCAATGGATACCGCCCGACAATACACAATCTGCTTTGGTTAATTATCTCTTTGTTACTTTGTTATTTTCAAACTCCTGCAATTAGTTAGTAGAGACCTCCCATCATTTTAAGCGCTTTCAGGTTTTTACCCCTACATTTTTGCATATTTTTAATTGATTTCTAACAGCACTTGACAAAAAATCACTTTGTATAATTATTTTATTTTCCGAAAACTTCTTTTTGCATCAAATGTGGAAATGTCTGCATTCTTAACAATCAACGACAGGCTTCATGTGAGAAATTCTATTCCAGTTATAATAATTTTATCATGAATTCCACAAATGAGTTCAAAGATTTTTCACTAGAAAAATGTTGAAGAGTATGTGTTCAGGAAATATATAGACGACGTCATTCTCTATATTTTTACAGAAACAATTTTTTTGAAAATCTCCAATTCACTATAATGCAATTAAACAAAAAGTAAAATTTCACTTAAAAATCAATATTTGCACTTTTAATCCATAAATGCACATAAAATCTATATTATATTTATATCAATACTTGAATTAATTTTAAAAAATGTGCACTTAAAAATCCATAATTGCACATTTAAATCCATATTATATTTATATCAATACTTGAATTAATTTTAAAAAATGTGCACTTAAAAATCCATAATTGCACATTTAAATCCATATTATATTTATATCAATACTTGAATTAATTTTTAAAAAATTTGCACTTAAAAATCAATAAAAGTAAAAATCTTTAAAAATCAATAATCGGGGAAATCAATAATATCCATTATGATTTTTCGCTAAAGAGTTTGGTTGCTAAGCAATGCGCGGTAACTAAGGGTGGTGCACGTGGCTCACACCTACCTACCTTTTTCTGCTGTTATAGTCTTTCCTACTATTGCTCGTATCATTTCTAATATCACATATTCCGGAAATGTATTCCAATTCAAAATATTGGTCACCACTGCTCTAACCTCCTCCATTTATATCCGATTGTATTGCATTTATTCATTTTCCATTTTCTGATTTTTAATCCACTGTTTGCATTTCATTTCTTCCAGTGTACTCAACTCATCAATCGTCACGATATTAAAAATGCAAAAATACATTTAAATTGCCTCCAAGAACTCGCTTCCAAGTTTTTCTTCTACCAATTTCTACGACTTTGCCAAGTGATTGAATTGGCTATCACAAATGTTGAGAGAGAATCCCAACGATTACCATTAATAAGTCCACTGTTAGCCGATTCGGATTTGCATGAATTCCAAAACATTTTATTATGTAAACTGGGTTTGTCTTGTCGGGATCACATGTTGTTTGTAAATCTTCTCGTTAATCTCTATGTCAGTCAGTCGAATACTACTCGAAGCCTCTATGTGGAAAAACTCCTTACGGAATTATTGGAATATTGTGAAAAATGTTGTGACAGAATGGGACAAGCACGCTGCTGGAACTTGATCTATTGTTATAATAACGCTATCGGAAACGACGAGGCCAAATCGAGAGCTTTAAACGAGTTGGAATTATTGTTGGAAAACAAATTGACAACTGGTCCGAATTTGGATTTCCTATCTTATGTTATGTAATTCAGGAAAATAAATGTTTATACATATATTGAATTGGACTTTTGGAATATTATTTTTGTATTCAGATATATAATTTTTAAATTTTTTCCCGAATTTGGATAATTATAAAATTTTACTATAGCAAAATTGCCTTTTTTATTTTAGACTATTGATCGGGAATATTTTGCACAGGATCTTGCAGTGTTTGAAATTAAATGATTTTATCGATTGATTTTCGGTAGGGATTACAAAAAAACTTATAAATGTAGATTACGGTATTCAAAATAATCAATATTGGAATCTCAGAATTAAAATCGGAATTGGAACATTTTTTTTGTGTTCAAAAAAATGTTTAATATTTGTTTAACAAAAAATTCCTTTAAAATAAGCATCCATTAAGGACGTCCCCTAAGAAGAGGGAGGGATGGGGTCTTCGCAAAATGGGGACACTAGGGAAGGAGGTTCTAGTGCTTAGGACATCCCCAGCAGCATTGGTTGTTTAAATATTATACAAAATGAATTATTGATTTCTTAAAAATTTTTCTCTTTTTTATCTACTATATATGGTAAGCAAGCCGCATGTCTCATGTCCACGGTTTTTCCCATTTGATCGTTTTAATTATGTATGAATGTTTTTCTCTATTTTTCAATCTATATTGTGTACTACAAATAATGTTGAAATTAAATATTATTGATTGATAATAATAGACTTGTCGGTAGTGATTGCAACAAATCTTATAAATATAGATTAAGATATTCAAAATCATCAATATTGGAATCTCGGAATTATTATCGAAATTGGAACATTTTTTTTTGTTTTCAAAAAAGGTTTAATATTTGTTTAACCCTTATCGAAATGACGGGCGCCTTGCAGGCCCGTGACCAATCATCTCTTTAGTCATTTTTGTGTTCTATGCATATCTCAGTTCAGACTTGACGAAGTGAAAATATTAATACAAATTGGGCATGAGCATTTTAAGTATTGAATATACGTATTTGCAAATTTTTACCCTTCATCCTAATGACCGGGGCCTCCGAGGCCCGCATCATATGTAACTATTAATTACTCACCCGCAGAAAAAAATAAGACTCTACATTCAGAGGGCAAAGAAACACATGCGACAGCGGTGATAATTCAACAGGTCTATTCAAAAAAGTAAGGTCTGAAATATATTCAACTGAGCAAAGTAATATTCATGCACTTACGACATACAACAGTTTTTAGAGTGTTCATTACATATATTGGACCAGTGTTTCCAAATCTTTCATGTGTAGTGACACATTATTCAAAGTAATCAAATTATGTGACACAGCTAACAGTAATGTTCATATTTTATAAGTAAAAGATATTTTAATTAAAAAATAATATATGTTCATTTTATTTTTAAAATTTGGTTACAGAATTAAAATTTATAAAAAGTAAAAATAAATGTGAAGTATGCGTTTCATGTTCTGAACATAGTTTTTTTATACGTAGTTGAATTTTTGAAAAGCCATTCTTAATTTGTCTTCAACAGATAGCAAGTGCAGAAAAAGCTAATTCAACAAATAAGAAGTGGAAAAGGGCAATAACTTTGTCAACGGTTTTTTATTAATTATGTTGGGGTATTACGAAAAAGCGCAGTAAAATCAATAAAACATCAAAATGATAAAAGTGCAACATTAATTAAAAAATTTACGAGAGTTCGAGAGTGGTTTTGATAGAGGGAAATCGGTATGGTTGAACGCCAAATTGAGAGACGAGTCCAGAAATAATAATAAAAAATTTAGTGAGGCGTCCCTAGAAAATAATATAAACCAAAAAACAAATTAATTAAAAAAATAAATTGCTAAATAGAAGCCCGAGTCAATGGGAAGTTCGAGGCAATGGAAAATCCGAAAGATGAGGAAAACCTGACATGTAGACGGAATAATATAAGAGGGTAAATTGGCCTAAACAATATTAAATGGGCGCCACTGATCTATGGGGAGGTAATTCTTTTTTTACTTAGTAATGTAGCAAACTTTGTTGACAAATGTCGGCTAAGGTGGTCTATGGGAAGTAATTATTTTTAATAATTTAGTAATTTAGCAAATGTTGTTGACAATTGCTTGTA
Organism: Schmidtea mediterranea; assembly: GCA_022537955.1. NCBI lineage: Eukaryota > Metazoa > Platyhelminthes > Tricladida > Dugesiidae > Schmidtea > Schmidtea mediterranea. Next base: position 180,313,202 of record CM039680.1, read on the forward strand.
AACAGTCTGAGCAGGAGTATAAAAGGAAAAGGGAAAAACATGAAATGGCCAGTAGTTGAAGCAAACGAGTAGTCTAGTCAGGTCAGTAAAAGAGTCTAAACCCAAGTAAAGTAAAACGTTATCTATCAGAAAAGGTGATTATCCATTGGATAACCTACCTTAAGATAATCAAATTTATTCAGTGGTTAAAGGGTGCAAATAAATCACAAAATTGTAATTACAAAACATTGAATTAAATCGGATTAAGTTATAACTGTGTTAAAGTACAAATAAAATTATTCTGTGCTGGGTTTGCTTATTTGATTTGAAAAGGACACGAGGAGTCAGAGGGAACCGACTTTCAATAATAATAACCCAACAATTATATTAAAAACATCTAGACCAGTTGTAGTTTCAGTTAGCTCTTTGCCACAAAAAATTGACTAACTATATTTTTATACAAAACAAACCTTATAAAGGCTAACAACTGAGCTTTCCCACTAATGTCGGTTGACTCATCTACTTGTAGTATAAACATTTTCTCGGATGTGATTACTTCAACTACCTGTTGTTTGATATCCTCTGACATATTCAAGATTCTTTTACTAATAGTGTTGTTAGAAAAGGGTATTTTGATAATTTCTTTTTCAACTTCATCTATTAACATGGTTCTCACAATTATTTGAGAAGCAGGCAACATTAGACTTTCAGCTATTAAGTATGACTTTCTTTTATTTGCAGTGAGCTCATCAATATGATAGCTAGCTTCTTGAGCTTTCTCAAATACCTTTACATATTTCAAAAGTGTATGTTGTTGCAATTTCTTTGAATTTAAAGTCTTTGAAAATAATCTGCTAATTTAGTAGTTAAACTTGGGTGTTTTTTGATTTAAAATGTCGTTCAAGCTTGTTTGGTACCATTGGCTCATTTGATAGCTTTTCATCATATACACTACAAATTGGAATTGGAGATATATCATTACAGACCCATGAAAATCCCATATTTAAATATGTGATATTATACTTCAGGAAAGCTACCTTAGTTTTTTTTGCAACATTATCTGTGTCGTTTGTTAAGTTTAAATTACTTTTTGAAGCTGTTTCAACTACCACTATTGAGTTTTTGGAATTAACCACATCAGGTTTTGCATTTTTGATAAAGGTTTCTTCTTCATTTGCTGATCCTTTTCGAATAATAAATTTATCCATCGATTCTTACGGCTATGTAATTAAATTTATAAACAACTGACAGCAATTATATCATTCAATAGTACTCACCCAATTAGAAATGAAGATACGAAATGTATTAATAGTAATTTTTGAATAATAAATTTTATTACAATATTTTTAAAAAACCAAAATATTTTAAACACAATGTTTTTGGAAATTGTAGTAAGTAACCTTATAACAATAAAGAATTGGTGGGAAACCGAATTTCAACTAACGGAATATGTTTTTGAAAAATATTTGGAAACACCAACGTTACAAAATTTTGACCTACTAAATATTATTTATAGATTAATTTTGAATTATCAAAAGTAAATAAATAAGGTACAATTCCGCGACACATCATGAAACAGTTTGCAACACCCAACTTTGGGAAAAACTGCATTAGACAAACACTTGGAGCAGACTTGTTTTTTCTTCCTGTGAGTATCCCATGAGCAGAGATGACACCTGGCGCGCTTGGAAGGTGGGCATTCTATGGATATGCTATTTCCTTGCATCTGCATTGGCACACTAAAACCTGCCGATTCCATTCCTAGTCTAGGAATGAGTTTAATTTGAGGATTACTTGCTCGTCTTTGGATATGAGCATGTTCAAGTTGTCGGCTTAATTTCGTAAGATAAATTCAGCGCTTCATCTTCTTTAAAGCATTCCACTTTGGATACTGCAGCACCCACGCAATGAATGTAGCAACAGATATTACGTCTAACATGTTCATGAAAAAAGCAAACGTTCATCGATTAGTACGTCTTTTACTCATACAATGATACACCAACTGATCGAGTGTGTCGACAGCACCTTTAGTTGCATTAAAAAATTCAACAACTTGTTTTTCTATAGTAACATCTCCCGAATGACGCATTGATGAAAAGAGAACAAAACATCTTTTCTTTACTTGCACATACTACATAAATTTAAAGTTGTTTGATGCATGCTACTAAAAAATAGTATTAAAATATATGTATGCCTTCACGGAATAACTTAAATATATATTTTATAATCATGCTTACCAATCATAAGATTTTGGAAATATACGATTTTCTGATCTGCCAAATCAATCAATCAAATATTTGCGTGCGCATAAAACGAATAATCAACAATAATACATAATTAAACGGTGTGAAATTATATTGCATATATCAATATTTGTGAGTATATATTTCTCTATATAAATATTTGTGCGTACATTCGTTTTTAATGAATAGTTTTAATTTCAGGAACAGTCATTTTTAATCATAGATTTATGAATTAATGAATGGTGGGGAAGTGTAAGCTTGGACACATGGAGTCAAAATCAACATATTTTCAATGCCAAATGATTATTTCCTTAAAATTCTACATTAAGTTGACGCCCAACTCTAAACATACGACTTTTGAAGTAAATGACTATCCAAAAATTCAGTTTTGTGTGGTTTTGCATTACAGGGCTTCCCATGCCCCGGTCATTAGAATACGTTACTAAAACGGCTATTAAGACGAGGTTTAACAAAAAATCTCTTTAAATAAAAACAAAGATTATTTAATATGTAAAAAATATAACAATTTAAGGGATTCATTAAGGATATCCCTTAATAAGTCAATTTTTGACCGACCACCTTGCCTCCTTCTATCTCTCTCTATTGTCACCATTTGTTCCCTTTGTGAATACCCCCTCTTACAGGACGTTCTTAATTGATGTTCACTAACCACAGATCGTAGACAGTAATGCATTATTTCACTCTGCGTGTCACCACAAGTTGTCGGTGGTGACTTAGTACTTCAACAATTACGAACTTTTCACAATATAAAATATATTGATTCAATACAAATAACAGCGGATTCTCTGCGTTCACAATTACAAAAAATTGGACAATCACAATTTATCTGTGCATATTGGAAGTCAATTATTTAACAACAAAGTCGATATTCTTACTCAAAGTTTATCTTATCAATTCCATTTGCGTGCATCTTTATGCTAATTCAATCGTCCATTCTTATTTTACATTAAAATTTAAATTAGTTTTGCAGGTTCTAAAGTATTCACTATTATCTTGAAAACCCATTCCAAAAAATCACACAGTTCAGCCTAAATTTTAGATTTAGATGGGCTGTGAAATTTTATTTTTATGATTAATATTATTGTTCAAATCATATATAAAGATAAATTAACGTTAATACACCAGTTAGGGTCAAGGAAACGACAATGACATTCATGACGAATATTTAATTTCTTGTTATCAAAGTAGGAAAAGGTTATCGACTTAATTATAGATGGTTAGGATCTACGACCATGATATTATTCTTTATTTTTAATTTATAGAAATATTCAGTTAATCAAAACGATAAAGATCAAAGAAAAAGGATGGAAAAATATTGATTAAAACAAGAAATTCCGATCTTTTTTTAGAAAGGAAATTCTGAATTGAGCACCCAACTCGTTTTGAGTATTGTATTTTGATTTAGTAGGGCCAAAAAGAGTAACATAGCAATTTGTTTTATCGAGTTAATAATACAGCACAAAAACAAAGCACCAAGACGACTTAACTTAATAATAGAATATCAAGTAACCAAAAGAAACAAGAATCAAGCAAAATAAAGTAAATTAAAATCATCACAAAATGCATCAAGATCAAAATCTACATAGTGCTGAGTATTTGATGGATAAGGAACAAAAATTGTGACACTTTCAAAGGGATTACAATCAGATACGCACATATGAAAATATTACCATTGCATACTCATCACGAATGACGTTGGAAATGTATTCCAATGGATGGTTACTAGTAAAATGTAAGCTATATTGAGGTGATTGCTAATATCTTGATAAAGCTCTGAGTTCAATAGGTACCATAGAAAATTTCGTGATCATTTTTAATTAGATTTCATTTATTAAATATCACTTAAATCAACATTAAAAGTCAAAAACAAACAAATTGCAAGTAATTCAAAAAAAATATTTAGTCATACAGAACCATATACACGTATTTTCATTTTTTCAGTGTCAATGAAATTTTCTGGATCTGGCCTAAAAATCTGGTCACCTTTAATTTTGTTTCCCGTGTCCACTGAGTCTCTCGTAGTCAGATGACGCTTTAGTCACTACATAATTTAGAATATTAAATAAATTTTAGTTTTTATTTTTATGGTTTATTTGAACATATTTTTAAAAAGTTATAAACGATGATGTTTACGATGATTTCCAACTTTTAATTTATTCTAAACTGATCAATATCTTACAATGATTTAAGCCATTAAAGTTTAAGTTAGTTCTCTGACAATGCCACGATCTACCAACAGTTTTATTAGCGCTACAACGGCATTATCAAAGCCCAGTATCACATAAGTCAGCGATTCTAAACCTTTTCGGCTTCAGCATCCCTTGGCAGTTCAAAATCCTAAATTGTAATCATTACATTAAAAAAATGTGTTGGGCTATAAGCCTCAATTTAAACACAAGAATGTAAAGAATAATCAATTAAATTAATTATTTTTGGGATCGTCAATATGGCTGTTACAATATGCGCAAGCACCGCAATAAAATTGTTGGGGTTAACAAAATTCAAGAGTAAACAGGAAAATCAATAATTTTAGTTTTTCTTTTTCTGATGATGATTTATGGACTCTGCATATTTTTATTTGATTAATTAGTTTCTATCTTTACACTTTTTCCCAATATGAAAATATTTTATATGAATTAATATTTCACTTTTACTTTTGCAACCTTTGATTCAAATAATTGCCTTTTGGTTTTTTTGCTAAAATAGTGGTAAATTTTCTATAGGAATCAAGAAAGAAACATAACAATTTATAATTTATTTATTGAAAACAATTCTTTTAAATATCTGGGGGTAGATTTCCTAATCACTTCACACCGTCTGTAGGCCCGGATCCAATAAATGCGGGCCTGATTGGATTTTTTTTGTGGAGGCCTCTATATATTGAATATTTAAATAAAATGCAAATATGTAAACTTTATAATAAGATAGGTAAACTTCTATATTTTCGTTAATAAATATTTAGCGGGGAAACGGGTATGGACGGATGCCAAATAACGAGACGAATTCAAATATAATAAAATTACATCGATTGGGGTCCCCAGAAGGAAATATTTGATAAAAATAGAAATTAATTGGCTAAGGTGAAACCCGAGCTAATGGGAAGTCCAAGCCAACAGAGAACATAAACAGTGTAAGAAACCCGGGAAGTTGACAAAAATATCTAATTACGGAAAAAAGTGGGTGACGAAAGAAACCCGGGATAAAAGGGAACCCACCACCAATATAATTATTGTAAATAAATGAAAACCATGGGAACCCTGAAGTATCTAATTTAGTTTTAGAAAGAGAGATGTAAAAAGTGACAAACCAATTTGACTTACAAATAACCTAATTATGAGATGGGTATAAAAGGAGAAGGCAAATCAACAAAATTGCCAGTTGGTCGAAGAGAATATTTTCAGGAGTTCAGCAAAGAAGGTAATAATCTTAGAAGGGATATCAGTCAGCCAAATAAATTAAAGTCTTGCGCATTAGACAGGGACATCTCTCTTTGGAAGACGTATCCCTACGCATTGATTTATTGTGAATTGAATCGATTTTTGTGAAGGTTGTGAATAAATTTGTGATATATAGATTGGAAATAAATCTTATTGAGTTGGGTTAATTGAATTGATTAAATAGGGACACCAATGAGTCAGACCTAATCATCGACTTTCTACAAAATCCAAAAAAATATTAAAAATCAAATAAATATCAAATAAAACAAATTAAAAAGAACAAAAAATAATTAAAACCAATATAATAAAATCCAATAAAATCCTACAGCTGCAGAAAGACACAAAAAATCAAACATAAAACCGCCAAAACTTTGCAAAATGTCTAGAAAATACACAGGTGGAAGTGGCGATCAAAAATAAAATATCAAGTGGCTAAAAAGAAAAATGACCAAGAAAAACAAAAATTTAAAATTATGAAAAATTAAGAAAATAATAAAAAATATGGAAAAAAAAGTAGAAAAAGATAAAAAATATTAAAATAATTTAAAAACTCGAAAACGGCCGAAATTCTCTAGTTGGTCAAACCCAAACATGAAACTAGTATATAAACAGCAGTCATTTTCATAATTTTTAAGTTAAACTTCTTTTTGAAAATTTTATGCTAATACTTGTGAAAAATTGTAGGTGTTAATATATTGTCGTCTAATATAATTTTGTAATCTTATGTTTAATGTTCTTTTAACTTTAACTCTGGATGACCGTGGATATTTTTATATCCACTGGCAGGTCCCCTTAAATCTATTATATTGATGTTATATGTTAGTTTTCAAACAAGGTGGATCAATTCTCGGCGTCACCGTTAAATTGGTTAGCTGGTATGCATTGAATATCCGAAGTTTGATTCCTCGGCGGCCGCAAGATGGGACAGGTCACAGCTAACTGTACCAGAATGGTAGGTTGCCGTTGTACAACCTACAAAGTCGTTCTTTCTCATTTAGGGACCAACTAACGAGTATATTACTATAAAATCAACATAAAACTATGAATAAGGCTTTATTCGACATAATAATTCGGAAACTCGACAATCAATAGCACAACACTGATGAAAGTACTCGTACTACGTCAAATCAATCGCCATCACCAAATGTCCTCGATAGAATTCCGGTGCTATGAATTCCTCGCTCTCCCTTCCAATAATATAGTCTTAAAAGCATCTAACCACAACGAGTACGCGTGACCCGCCATCTTCGGAGTAGTAAGACGGAGATTCTCGCGACTCAATTAGATGCTATTCAACCTCAGGATTTCGATGTTTCTAGTTGGGAATAAAATCTTTCCAAGAGAGGTTCGGCGTCATAACCAGAGAGCGATACCCAACTGAATATAGGATTCATCTAGAAATCAGAGAATTTAGGACATGCAAGTTCATTGGAAATGCACCATATCAATTAAATTATGATTAAGTAAATTAAAATAAATTGTAGAGAATTTTACAATTAAAATTCTAAAATTAAATAAAAAACAATAATTTAGCCCCAGTTTCTAATAATTTACTTGATTTAATTAATGTGTTGTTTAAATAATATTGGCTAACGATGGGAGTTTTAAAAATATAGAATTTATTTGCTGAATACTTGTTTATTTTTAAATTTAAAATGTCGTCCAAGATCTTTTTGGTTTCATTAAAAACTTAATAAAAAGTTATTCAATAAACAGATACTGAAATATGAAAAGCGATATTGAATCTGATCATGAACTATTTTCCGATAATGATTCAAATAATAGTTTATGGGAAAATGCTGAGTTTTCTAATGCAAACAAATTCCCCTTTATTTAGAAATAAGATAAAGACGATTCTTATGAACGAATTTTCATTCCGGGTTTGAGTTTTCCTAAAATGAAAGTAAACAATTGTGAAAGCAATTTGAATACATCCAATAAAATTGAAAGTTGCTTAATTAAAGATTTTAATACTTAATTCTCTCTGGACAATAAAATAATTTCTGATAAAGTTTCATCTTCATTGATTGATGAAAAACTCCAATTCAATTCACCAATATGCAATAGCGAGTACTGGCTCAAATTGAAAGTTAGGCGGAAATCTTTTTTAGAAAAATTCCAAAATTCTCCTCTTTGCAAACCGTCCTATAATTTTCGAACTAACAATTTGTTCGGCTCCAAAATCCTCTTGGATGATATTCAAGATTGTTCTGGAAGCAATGATTCTAAAGCGAGTGATGGATTAGAAGTGATTGATTAATTGAAGGTTTTGTAGTCAACATACAACTCTGACGTTTCCACTTTGATTTTAAACTTACAACTCAGCCTTGCCTTCATTAATTTATTTCAGAACTTTTATTTTACCTTGCATACGTAGTTTTTTATGATCATACATAATCGATTGTAATTTATTGTCATTTCATGTTTCACAAAGTTTGTAAATCCAAAATAGAATTTTGACGCCTTAATAGTAATTCTCAATCTTACTTATATATTTCCCATCTTCGGATTCATTACCTTGTTTAGATATGAGATTTTCTTTATGGAAGCTCCAACCAGCGTGATTTTCCCCCGACAACTTCTTTAACAACTGGTCTTCGATCGCGCCATCAATACGGAGATCATGTGTATACTCGACCATACCCACGATGAGATGCCTCCTACCAGCAACCCGGCTATGAAAGATAAAGTAGACGCGGATGAGATCGAATGAGGAGCTTCACGCCATGATTGTGTTAATTAATAAATGTTTAACTTACGAGTTAGAGTTTGGTTACGTCCTATATTAGTAGTTCAATAAAAAAATGATATGAACTCGGATCAGCTAAAATAGAAATTCACTGTGAAAATTACTGTCGACTAATATGACAAACCACCTAAGAGATCTATTCATAATAAACTAAGAGAAGCTGTGGTGCAGGAGCCTAATAGCGTTTTTCGGTGCAATACGTAAACAATTAAATTATTGAGAGTAAAATAAAATATATCTGATCGAAGGTTTTAGAGATCCAACCGAGAGATGAACCCGTAAAACCACTAGGTGACTACAGAGTTAACAATTGAGAATTGATAAATTATTATTCAAATAACTTCGAAGCGAAAATCATTGCTTTAATTGCAAATATGGATCTGATACGGTCAATTGGGAAGGAACTGTCTAAGTTGCGGAAAAAGAAGCTCCATTCACAATTGCTACAGATTGTTAGGGTCAAAGCCAAAATTAAAACAAAGTTGTATTGTAAATTAAAACAAAAAATAAAATAAAAATAAGGAAAATGGTCATTGTACATACACATCGACAAAGAACCCACTAACAATACGACGCAGAAAAATTCTACATCATTTTCGACATTCGATAATAAGGAGAAAAAATGGAGATGACACCAAAATATGAATGAGGATAGCTATCTAATAGAGAGTTTAACGAGTATGTAAAATTATCAACTAAATATTTGTTTTATTTAATTCTAACCTACGATCTAAAACGTCTATGACGTTTCTAATAACCATATAAATTTTAGGATAGCCGTGAAATGATAAATATTGATTAATGAATAGAGTAGGCTCATAATAGTGACTCAAGTAAAATAAAATTTTTCTTATCTTAAAAAATACCCTACCATAAATTACGGGTTTGGGGTAATACAGCGATAAATTAAACATTAACTTATTACCGAAATGTGAATAAAATAATCTGATATAACGAAAGCCTAATTACCATAACAAAACCTTTTGTCAGTAATATGCAATTTTAACTGAATTTTTGAAGTGCACGCATAAATGCTTCTTCAAAATTTTATCAAAACTGAATATTAAACAAATTAAATCTATTATAGGACATTTCTTTTCTCCAGCTGCATTCATACAAGTCACATTCATTTTCTAATTTCTCTCAAGTATCTTGGAAGACTCTCTATCCAAGTCGAAATTCTCGAAAACCATCCGCATAATCTACAGCAATCAGATTCTCATCTATCTGTTCTCTCAATGTCTACACTATCTAGTCTACCGCGAATCCTTAGAATTTCTCCATCCGTCATGGCAATGTCGCAGAAGCTCGACAAATAAGAACTGGAAAACTCCATTTTAAAGGAGAAGTACCAGAAGATCAAGGGCACTTGAAGCTCGCCCGAAACTATCAAAGGGCTCTATCAAAAAATATAGCGTCTCTCTCGAGCTCGAAACGATTTAATTATAGAAAACCGAAGCCAGCGGATCACTATATCCAAACAAGGCGCTGCGCCCCGGCAAATTTTAACAGAAAACGAACTCTGACTTGTCTGCCGAGTAGGAGACTGGCTCAGGAATTGGACATAATTCCAGCCCACCATTTGCCCTTTCAGGCAGAAACTCAGATGTCCAGTTTACTTCCTCTCGACCAGCAACTACGAGAACATTTCGGAAAATCGGCGGCACAAGCCGAAACGAAACCGTAGCCGGAGGCAGAAGCGCAGGGCAGAAAATGCCCTATTGCAAGCAAATCTATGGCAGGATGGATCTGCGGAAATGACTGAGCTACAGAATGCGTTCAATGAGGATCAGCGCGCATCAGACTTGGAAGTGATATATGCGCCGGTGCAACCTTTTTTTCTGCCCCCATCATCGACTCAAATTACTGTCAACGCGACGGGAATCGAATCCCCCACCAATAGAAACAGAGCCAACAAGTAGACACTCCTCACCACTTATCATTTCAGTGGTAGAACCAACAATCTCGTCACGAGAAGAGCCGAGGCGATCTACTCTGAATCCGCCCTTGAGGTGCCCCAAGCGTCGTTGTCTACCAGTAGACATCGACGGAGACCACTGATTTAATCTCCTCGTGATCGTGAATGTCTCGACTTCAATGTACGCGGACTGGCCTTTTGACTAAAACTTACGATTCTGTGTTTGCTACTGCTTTACTATTCTGTTGTACTTTCGCTATTAAAATATATATTGTATGTTAGCTTATTTCGCAAATCAAGTATTAATTCATTTAACTTTTCTTTGATCACGTATTAATTTCTTTCATTAGTCTAACCCACAAATTAAATATTAAATAAAACTTGTAATCATATACTAATTATTTCGTGAATTAAATAGAGCTAGTTTCGAATTTAGTATAATTATATAATAAGGGTTATGTATATCTTAGTAAGGGGATATAGTAAATCAAATAGGTAACTTATCATATCGGGTTCACGACGGGTAAAATAAGGATACTGATTAAATTCCGTTACAGCTCTATAGCCAGTGGTTAAAATTTACAAGTCAGGTTATGTCATTGATGTTCGATATCTTCCAAATCATGTTCAGTACTTAAACTCAATGGATCCAGGTATATTAAGAAATCGAGGGATTATAACATAATGCGTAAGACCTTCTAGCGGCTGCTTTGAACCTGATACGAAGGTTATCCGAGGAGTAGCATTAGTGACGGTGCTTACCTGCTCGAATGGCATTCGGCTGTCCTACACATAACCAACATGGCTTCAACCATGGGTGTATGACGGTAATCCGTAAATTGTGTGGTGTGCGAGGGAAATTAACCCTAGAGTAGAAGAGGCAGGTATTTTTAGCGGAGGTTATGAATCATTATTAATAAAGTTTTCCCAGTACACCAACATGATGCAGGAGCTAAAATCCGCTTGGGTCAAGCCGTCGCAGACAAAATAAATTCACCAAAAGTTAAGCGCAGCCCAGCAAGGATGGAGGAAGAAAATTTGTGGTTGCAGGCCCAAATACACAGGCCCAAGCCCTCTCAGTGTGTCGGGAAGACAGTGCCATAACATAATCGCTGATCTTTGCCCAGGCGCCAGTAGCTTATCGAGAGCAAGGTCAGCCGGCCAAAGTATTAACAAATTCCAGCCTCACTCTAGACCTGGGAGAGCAGAAAACCTGTGAAATAGAAATCATCGTATATATAATTACTTGTCTTGAAGTTATAATATTTATTATTCGGATAAAATCTTTGTTGATTTATATTGATATTATATGACTATTAAAGCGTTTGTGGCCTTAGAAATAAATAAGAAAAGGAATTAGTGACCGAGATGTGATAAGTCGAGCGCCGACCTTCTAACAGCAGGTTGCTGGACCCTGCATGAGGCAATGCCATAGCAGTCCTTGAAAATGGGCTCACTTTTGGCGATGTCCTGGCCATTGGCTGCTTTACAAATGTTGACAAGCAACAGGTAACCAGTGGAGGGCATGAACTTTGTACGTTTGAGCTACAAGGTCATAGACTACTAACCCACCACGTTAAAAAATAAATAATAATGCAATAGTTGTAAAGTGATGATAATAATGGTAAAAGATCTAAGTATATTCGACCAATGAAGACCTATGTGACAACAATATATATTATTTATTTTCATATATAGAGTTAATATGTTTGTTAATGTGTAACATGAATAGTGCAATACATACATTGTATTTGAAATGTTTACATTTTTAATTTTATTTGTATTTTTATATATATTTGATAGTATATCTTTTATTTGTCATTATCTACGATGTAATTACTTGTGCAATCAATAAAAGTGATTGATTGTAATACATAAAAAGGATGAGTGGAAAAAAACTTATTTTCGTGTTCCAATGATTGTTAATGTTCCAAAGATGGCAAAATAACCTACAATGGTGCCCGAAAAGTAAACAATTCCTCCATGAAAATTCACAAATTAATTAGAACCACTATACTGGAAACCGATAAGATCCGTACAACCATAAATTGGCCCCTAGGAATAAGTTGCTAATGACAACGTGGTTTATATATATTAGGTTGGTGCAACTTTTATAATTTTGCTGTCTTATTTAATTTTTTTCATATTTATTTTTTTCAGTTAGTGAAAATGCGTATCAACAATCATATCCATATTCGACATATTGTGCTCTACCAATTCATAAAAAGTTCAGAAAAGTACAGTAGTTTTGCGATTTCAGCGAACCTTTTGGCAAAAGAACAATCGACAAAAGCCAATTTGAAAGAAGGTTTAAGAAGGCTGAGGGCAACCATCAAATTTTGAAGACCAGAGACTTTTAGCATCCGTGGAAGAGGATTGAAGTTTTACAACTAGAATGTTGGTTAAAGACTTCAATTTGAACCATCTACCATTGTTTGTCGTTTCAAAAATTTAGTAAAAGTAATGGAATTTACAAGATCTCTTTCACAACACGTATTCGATTCTCAGATTCGCAATAATTAATAAAAGTATGTTTATCCAAAGGTTGACTATAATATAAATACTTTAATATAAAATGTGAACTATATCAATATTTTTTTAAAAATAATATATTAAAATAAAAATATCAATTAAATGGCGGGAAAATCAATAAAAAAATTTTATTTATAATTATTCAAACTTTTTAATTGATTTTGTCCCATTATAATTGATATTTTTATTTTAATATATTATTTTAAAAAAAATATTGATTTAGTCTACATTTTATATTAAAGTATAGTCAACCTTTGGATAAACGTACTTTTACATATTTCTTTAAGTATTTACTTGAATATTTCTTAAAAGGAAATTTTTCATAGAGTAATTTGAAAAGTTAAAATTTCTAATATAGTTGGAAATGTTTATTTTTGAGATAAAAATCGTTTAATTTCAAATTAATTAAATCATTGAGAGTGACAACGGTTAGCATTCTACTTCTTGATATCGCAACTTTATATTCAGCGCGACCCATTTTTTCATCAAATTAGGAAAAACGGACATTCAATGGGATTAAAATTTCAGTAAAACCAAAACCTACTGAATAATATCAACAAAGGTAACATTTACTCGAGAAGCAATTTCAACAATGAAGAAACGAATAATTATAGAGTGAGTCAAATAATCCAAAATTAGATATCACAGTATTTCAGATTCTAATGCTGATTCAGAATTGGAATTTACAATATTCAAATCATCCAAGAAAGAGCGAGCTTCTTGGAACAGTGAGTTTTCTGTGGAAAGTTCTTGAACTGGTAATGCTACTTTTTGCCATTCTACCTAAACCGGTTACAAATTAACAACAATAATTTCGAAAAGTATGATTTTTTAATAGAACCTTTTGATACCTCTCAAATAGCGCAACAAAATTCGAATTTTATTGAAGTGAAAGAAAAATTTTTTGCTGAACACAAGGAATAAAGCAAGTTTCATGCGGATAGAAAATGGGTTATCTCAAAATGGACAATTTGAAGGAATGCCTAAAACCATATGCTTCAACTGTCTTAATGTCATCAGACCTATTCATATTTTTAAAACCTCATTTTTCGTTTCCATTTCCTTCCGTTTCTAAAATCCAGATTCGTATTTTCCACCAGACATAATTTATATAAATTTATTAATTAATTTAAAATATTTTTAAACATAACGTAAAATATTATAAAGTAGTTTCCATTTTTAAGACATAAGATCGCAAAACAGGAAATATTGCATTATATCAGTGTTATATCTATTACAGAAAGATAATTGAGATTTAAAATCAAAACTGCATTAAACAGCTCTAAATAGTATAAATACTGGAATATGTGTTTCGCATTCATTTACTTGTACATTTTGACCTTTCAGAATCTAATATATTCCTGTTGGATGATGAGGGTAGACCCATCACCACATTTATTTTGAATAAGTATTTCAAAGCAGGGCCTAAGAAGTATAGGGTTAACGTACACGCCGAGGAGCGGATATAAAAATATAATAGGTCAAGATGCAGAACCCCAGCAAATTATTATTCAGACAATCAATTCCCAATATGAAGAATCCCAACAAATCATTATCTATAACAATTAATATGACCATAATTATTGTGCAATTTCAACTCTCTTTGAACAATCTTACTTTTGTGTGAATTATGATTTTATATTTGAACAATTTTATTTTTATTTTTTTGTGTAAATTATTATTTTATAGTAAATATGGGTATGGTTAAACAATTATCATTTCTTGTAATAGAACAATTTTTACTTTTGTGTAATGTAAATAATTAATAGGAAATTTATTTTATTATTTTCTTTTTGAACAATTTTTCTTTTTGTACAATGTTAATAATTAAATTATTTTACAATATAAAATCCGCAAGCAAATATAAAAATAAATCGATTTGGCAGAGCAAATAAAAAATGAAACGAATTTCCCATTAAATAAGTAAATAAAGAAATGAACTTCTTAAATAAATATAAAATAAATTATCTAAGAAAATAAATAAATAAATAAGCGCATATCAAAAAAATAAATAAAAAACCCTTTTTAGTGACAAAATATTTTAGTATAAATACTGAGATATTTTTCAGTCTAATCGCCCACTAAAATCTTACCACAAAAGAAGTGATCTGAAAAAGGTAATCTTTGAAAGATCTTAAAATAGAACAGATTTAGTTCAACACAATTTTTTGCATTCACGTACATAACACACACCGACATACAATTTAACAATTACACAACAAGCACCCAAATTTAATTTGTATTGATAATTGAATAAAGTGTGATCGAAGAATTAAAAATTGTCAAAATTGATTTGGTAAATTTTATTTATTAATAAACCATTTATATATCGACTTTGTCTTTTGATTTATATAAGAAACACCACTGCAAGTTGAGACCTCACCAAAATCGAGACATCAACATTCCTATCAATTGCTTGGACCCAATTTCACTAATATAAAGTGATCAAAAACAGCAACTATATCTATCAAAACCCGGCTTTCTCAGAATTTATATTTGAATCTGCATTTATAAATTTTGATAGCACAGCTTCAAGCATCATGATTTTCTGTATGTTTTCTAAGAGAGTTGAATCAGGCTTTGAAAAGTAGCTGAGGCAATTGAAAGCCAAATGGTATCCATTCTTTGTACACGAGAAGTTAACTTGGCATTTCTTGAACTATTCCAAGTTAAATTAGCCAAGAAACCCAGTATAAGGCTTTGAAAACATCTTTTTTGATTAATTGAAAGTTCTGTAGTCAACATACAACTCTGACGTTTCCACTTTGATTTTAAACTTACAACTCAGCCTTGCCTTCATTAATTTATTTCAGAACTTTTATTTTACCTTGCATACGTAGTTTTTTATGATGATGCATAATCGATTCTCATTTATTTTCATTTCATGTTTCACAAAGTTTGTAAATCCAAAATAGAATTTTGACGCCTTCTCAATCTTACTTATATATTTCCCATCTTTGGATTCATTACCTTGTTTAGATATAAGATTTTCTTTTTTGTTCAGTTTATTAGAACTTCACATTATTATTTTCAACAATTTGATTCCAAATAGCTTCGTTGTATAAACATCCCGGATAAAATATAATTTCAATTTTCGAACTAAAATTATAATAATTTTTTGTAACTCTCCTTTCTATAAAACAAGCGACCAGATAAAAATACTCCACGAAGTGCAATTTTACATTCATTAACACTACGATTTTCCAATTTACTTCAGACTGATTAGCGAATTAATTTTACAGATTCTTTTGAATCCCACAACATTTCAACTTTTAATATCTTCATGGTAATTATTAATTATTTATTTCTCTACTAATTATCTCAAGCATAAGCCTACTTCTTAAATAAAAGTAGCGGGATTTTGCAGAGTTTTCCTATGTTGCTCTGTGCTTCCAAACTTTAGAAAAGCTGATATAATTAATTTTTTTAAGTAGTTCTGATATTGATACAATTAAACACAATATCACTTTTATAATCATCATATTATTTTACTTTTATAATCAGGCCTCTAGAAAGGGGATTCATAACCAGGGATGTCAAGCTCTTGAGACCCTTCAAAATTTTGTAGATTTAACACTAAATATTTTAGATTTTAGCAATGATCATACGAAATATTCAAACTTTTATAATGCTATTTTAATGTTTGTAATTCTAAATTTTATGATCGTAGTAACATTAAAATACTTGTAAAAACGATTTAACATGTTTCATTGAAAAAGAGATACTTTTGAGGATTTTCATTTTGAAAAATTTTATAAAATATTATATATAATGAGTTAATATTTTTAGTTATAAACTATTTTTTGGATAATTTTGATTTTTCATGGTTAATTGAAAATTTTATATCTGTTTATAATTAGAATGTATACAAACGGAACACAAAAACAGGAAAACGTTGAATTAAACCCTAAGGCCTTTGAAAAAATACAATCAAATAATTTTTTTAAGAATCAGGACAATGGTAGCAACTACGAAGAATCTGGTAAAACTTATGAAGACAATCAAATAACACTCTATTGAACATGATTTTCAAATGTCTATGAAGACTGTTGAAGAAATTAGTAAATATACAATTGAAACTGAGTAAAATATTAATGATATTGGTTTGCAAATACATATTCAGATGAAAAGATTCTTGGGTTTTTATATGGTATTCATCAAAATGTATCAACTGACGCATATAATAAAATATTTCAGCACATATTTAAATCGAATGTCTTTTTCTATATTATATAAAATGATTCTTAACTTTTGGTGTTTATAGATAGTTTTATTTAATCTATTCAATTGTGCAACTTTCGAAAGTTTATGACCAGATCTCTAATTGTTTATGATGATTCAAAGACATTCAAAGGGTAAAAAATTTCAATTTTTGATTTAAATAGAGTGGTTTGTTTTTAGTATGGCGACAAGATCTTTGATAGCTTTAAAAGGCTGAATTTTTTATTTTTTGGTCAAAACCTATATTTAAAGATGATTACTCCGACGAAGAGTTTAGAATCAAACGTATTACAAGAGTTCAAGTTCAAAAACTAAAAAGTCTTAGAATACTTTCTTAGAATATTTAAAGTCTTAAATTTTTACCAATGTTCAATAACAGATATTTATAAAATATTTGAAAGAGAAATCAAATTTCTACAAAAATGATATATAATTTTTTGTATTACTTTCTTAAATATTAGAGCTAAATAAGATTTAAAATTTTAAAATATTTTGAAAAACTAATTAAATTGTTATTTACAAATATTATCTAATCCTAAAAAATCTATGCAGTTTACTATACTGAAAGTAGTCTTTATTTATTTGTAAGTTTATATAATATCTTCAATTATGCAGGTACTTACAAAATCCATAATTTTCTTTAATTTTACTAACTATTTATTGTTTTTGAAGAGCGACCTTCTGCCTTCTTACAAATATGATAATCATCATCAAAAGGTCTTTCACATGCATTATATTTGATATTTTTATAAAAAAGTTTCTAATTAAATTGCGCTGTATTTCAATTTAATATGAGCTGGTAATTTGAACACCATCATCTGCAAAATTACCCAGAATAAAGCCATTGACATCCATAAATACAGTCAACATGAGCGGTTTTCAGTTACTTTTTGACAACCTCGTTTTCTTAGAACCGACATCTCCATACCGTTTCCATTTTTCCGATTCCTGCTTAGTGTGGAACATATACTGAAGGTGGTGTCTCATTCATGGTGATAATAATATCCAAAAATCAATCTCCAACATTGTCAAAATGTGTTAAAAGATAATATATTGATTATGTTTCATTGCAAATCGATCACTTGTTCCCAAGAAATAATGTAACACCACTAATTGATATAAAAAGATATGGAAGCATTTATGAATGCAATTCTGAGGGAATGAATAAATATCTCGATTAATATTCTTCTCATTTCAACTTTACGAACAGTTTATTGATGAGTTTTGATAAAATATTTTTTTAATATAAATAAGTGTTTTTCCCTCTTTTATCTTATCGAGTATTTTCAAATGATAGTGTCGTAAAGTTTCGCTTCGTTTTCCGTTTATATTTAATTCAAATGAAATAAATAAAATAGAAATTTATTTAATCGATATTTAAAAAATAGAAATAATCTTTTAAAAGTTGTTATTTGATTTTATTATTTATTTAAAATATTTTAAAAATAGTTTTGATCTTTAAAAAATATTATAAGTGACCTTTAAAAACCATGATTTATCTTTTTAAAAAATTAACTGATCTTTAACAAATGTGATTTGATTATTTTAAAATACGTTCAATGCAATCGGAATATATTTATCGTAGTAAATAAAAGGTAAGTTTAAAATAAAGTTAATAACAAATCAAACCTTATTTACAATTTTAAAAATGATGCTTGTAATATATAAATTTCATTTTTTATTCAAAAAGATTAACTATTACTTATAAAGATCATTTATTGTTTTATTAATTATTATCAGTGTTTTTTAAATATATAAGTAATCAATTATTATATAAAAATATCAAATTTCATTTCTAATGTTCAAAACAATAAGTTAAAAATGATTAAATAATTTTAAAGATTATTCACAAGCTTGAAATTTTAAAATTTTTAATTTTAATGTTTAACGTTCAAAAATATTTTTTAAAGATCAGATTATTTTCCCCTTAAAAAATTGATGTTTTCATTATTTTATTTTGCAATTTATGGCATTTTCTGTAAACCAAAATGTTATAAATATCACATCTATAAAAAATTAATTTATTATATTACAATATAATCTACTTCAAATAAGTACAATTTACAAAAATCAAAATAAATGGTATATTATTGTGCCGGGAAAAGGCAATAGAATTTACTAAACTGGCATCGCTACGAGAAACATATCAAGCTAAATGAAATGAAGCAGGAGGATATTATACACTAATCAAATTAATCTTAACTTTGAACTGGAACTTAAATATATTCTACCTATTGAATCGGAAAAAGCTTAGTATTAAAATTAAAGGAAACTGGCTAACAAATGCGATTTAAAATCGACATTTTTGCTCTAATAGAGTCAAATAAAATTTTAGTGCAAAAAATATTAATTACACTGTGAGCATTTTGCAAGACTCTACGAATAGACAAATGAGGCTGGAAAAATAGATGAACTTTTAAACCAGTAACTGACAATAGGAGA